>OZ007589.1:43418190-43765933 GCA_963931845.1 Maratus michaelseni | reverse complement strand
GAAACCGTATAATGTTCACTAAACATCTTTACCAAAGAGCTCTATTGTTATATAATGGATGAGATTTTCCGCAATCGACTTTTCTATAAGGAAATGAGAGCTGGAGAGATGGTGTTTGATTTTCGCCAATGAATAAAAATCGACAGTACTCTCATATTAGAAAAATAAACTTCACATGCAGGACGATATAATTTCTTGCATCATCAAAAACCTGCTGACGGGAAAAAGTATCCATAAAATACCTATCTATCGCTGTTTATTTTATTTTTTATTGCAGTGAAATATTTAAAGTACATTGCAAATTTAGAATAGATCGTAAAAAATGACAAATGCTTCTTAATCTACAAAAATATAATATAGCAACAAACAAGAATGCACAATAACCTCTTCCGAATTACCCACAATTACGAAAAGCTTTCTCTATCATTAAAAATCTCAGAAACCAATATATTTTCGAAATTTAAAGAATCATTTATGAAAACAAAGTTTCTTTTACTGCCACTGATTTTTGGAAACGTTTCCAAGTCGTTTTTAAACAATTTCCAACATAGTTGAAAAACCCACAATTACGAAAAGCTTTCTCTATCATTAAAAGTCTCAGAAACCAATATATTTTCGAAATTTAAAGAATCATTTATGAAAACAAAGTTTCTTTTACTGCCACTGATTTTTGGAAACGTTTCCAAGTCGTTTTTAAACAATTTCCAACATAGTTGAAAAGTGTTTATGAATTCGGTTTGTCTGTCTGTCCTTGCTCTAACTCGCGTAAATATATCCGGATTGCAATTGATATATGTTATTGAGATTTACTATGGCATCTTCGGTATTGAAAATAAAGTGTATAGCACTTGTAGTTTTTTTACAAGGGCACTCAAAAGAATTCCATTACATTATGGTATATGGGGGAAAATCATTTGCGGTTTATTTTAACGATGTTACACAATGTCAAACATATTGAAATTGGTGTATAGCACCGAGGTGCACTACAAGAGGCTTACTTTAGAATACTATGTGTCTAGCATTCATCGTTCATTTACAGGGACACAAAAGAATTCTGTACTGTCTCTTAACAATAATTGCTGGAAGTGTGTTTTCAGTTTTAAATATGTTACGTGTTTTCCAAATTGTTTACTTAGATGTTATCTTTCCCCTTATTAAACGGTAAAGATTTGTAAAATTATTCTGGAAGTGTTGGAAAGTGTTACATAATCTATGCTTGGCGCATGATTTTTCGTTCTTGTATAGTGCATTAATTTGTTTTAAGAGAAAAAAATAAAACTTCATTTCTCCAACAATTTTAAACTTTTTGAAACATTTTCTTCACATACTTTCCTGACAAGTATGATGTATAGCTATAAAAACAAGGTTTTGAAAAAGTAAATTAGTTTAAGGAAACTCTGTAACTCTTGTTTTAATTTTTTTTACTTAAGTATTTTATAATATCATCTTATTGACATATTATTAAATGGTTTTATGAAAGCAAATTTCCAATTCTTGTAGTAAATTTGAAAAAATGAATAATTAAAAACAAAAATTTAAGCTACTCTCCTTCTGCAATTTTGAACATTTTGAACTATTTTTTGATGCATACTTTTGTTAGAAGTGTGCTCTATAACTGTAAGGATCAGATTTCAAAAAAAAAAAAAAAAAAAAAAAAAAAAAACTTTATTAGATTTTAAAAACTGCTACGTATGACATACGTAAAAAACACAGTAAAAAAACTTATTACTTAACATTTTAATTATTTAAAATAAACAATTTATATTAGTGAAAATCCTTTCCTTAGTTTTATTAACCTTTAGCTAATGAATTCCGATTGTCAATTTTTATTGTCCAAATATGCTATTTCCAATTAGACACCAGAATTTTCCTATAGAAAATTTCTTCTTATCTAATCTCAAAATTTCAGCAATTAAATATGCAAACAAGTTTCTCAGTAAAAGTGGTACCAAAACAATAATAATTGGAAACAACACAGTAAATTGGACAGTAAAAAAATGGTTGTCGCGATTATGAAGGCATTCATTAGTTAAGGGTTAAATTCTCTTTAATGATAACTAAAAAAAAAAAAAAAGAAAAAGAAAAGAAAGAAAGAACGGGTGAGTTGAAAAATATTTCTTAAAGTGTTTTCACTGAGAACATACTGGTATATTGAAAAAACATACAAAGTGAATTTAAAAATTGTAACTCTAAATCATTCAAACAAAAATGGGTGAGATAAAAAGCCTTTTTCACATATCTTTGATTATTGGATCGTTACGGCACTTCGTGAGAATATATTACGAAAATCTACAGTCATTGTAATCAAAAAGTTGAAAATTTGATATTTTCGTCATTTTTCGCAAAATGAAGCGGTAGGTCCCTTGATAAAATTGTACTAGATTTAAAATCTGGCTCAATTATTTTAATGTGGGACCAGACAGAGAGACAGACAAATAAATCCATAGGCAGATCGATGGGAAGTAAGAAAAATAGACTAATAAAAGGGCGCACCCTCCCCCGAGATTAAAAAAAAAGATAAAATTTTTGTGGCTTATATGAGTCATGGGTTTGTGAAAGTAGCCACTTTTATAAATCAATAAAATTAGTGTTTTTACCTTAATCTAAATCCATCGAAGAATCAAATTGAATCAAATTATTGAATCAAATTATATCCAACAAATGTGATTCATTAATGAATTTGATTTAAATTATATTTTCTGTTTATAGAAAAAATCATTAACTGTTTTATATTCCGATATTTTTGCATATGATTAGAACACAAATAAACCAATTTCTAAATTTTAGTGCAGCGAAAAACTAATGCACGTTAATAGCTATAGACTTTTTCAATCAACTTATAAACATTTAAAAATCTCTATAAACATTCAATAATGAAAGGTCTACCAACTTTGAAGTATAAACGATTTCAGCTATTAACTTTTTATTTTAATAACAACACGTCTGATAGTTTAGTGCATTTACACTTTCTCTACTTTCAGAAGTGGGCCATTTGTGCATGAATAGTGGGTTCCTAGCCCACCACTGGTTCCGATGAACAAAAAACTAAATAAATTATATACATACGTGTAGAACCACAAAATGATATTTCTATAAAGGATATTTCCATAAATTGATATTTTCATAATTTTTCACAAAATGAAAGGTACCGAGGTATCGGCACCTTTCATTAAATGCACAATTTTTTTTAATGAACTAAAAAAAAAGCTTAAATGAATATGTTTATTTTAATTAAATTCAAATGAATTACTTAGTAATTTTCTCTTACGAATCTCGTAAAATACACTATATTGCCAAAGGTGACCGGTCACTTGCGATTTTAGACGTTTTGTTAACTATCTAGAAAAATACATGAGAAATTAACCTGAAACTGCAGGTGTGTAAACAGTATAGTATAGGTTATATATTTCCGTGAAGATTTTTTCACGAAATCCCATAGGGGACTGTCAACAAATTGAAAAAGAACGAATATCTTTTGGATAACCCTGTAAAAACTAATGTAGCAAAAGCGTTCAAACGCGAGATTATTAATAAGTGGCTTATTGTAATATACTATGTTCATTTGTATGAGGATAGCATGTATACTCGTAGAAAAATTAAGGTTTTTATGAAAACAGTCCCAAATTTCGCCATGTTTTTTGCTTATAATTTGCTGAGTTCTTAATATAAAAAAAAGTTATTTTGAAAAAATATGTCAAACAGCATTGTACACAATACTCTGCAATCAGAATTAAAAAATAATAAAAATTGGATGAAAAATGAGCAGGTTTACTAAAACATGTTTCACTGCGCATGCGCGAATGCAATCAAAATATAATGTGCATAATGTATTAGCTAAGTATATAGAGCAACTTTTGTGAAAATCTCAAAATCGTAGCTTGAAAATTCTGAAAATTATCGTCGATAGAATAACCTTGAAATCCGTTGTTCCCAAAAGGAAGCAAAAAGATGAGGGGTTGTATCCAAATATAGTAGTACGTGCTATATTGTGTACGCTATCTTGGCACTAATCAACAGATATTTGATACAACCCCTCATCTTTTTGCTTCTTTTTGGGAACAACGGATTTCAAGGTTATTCTATCGACGATAATTTTCAGAATTTTCAAGCTACGATTTTGAGATTTTCACAAAAGTTGCTCTATATACTTAGCTAATACATTATGCACATTATATTTTGATTGCATTCGCGCATGCGCAGTGAAACATTTTTTAGTAAACCTGCTTATTTTTCATCCGATTTTTATTATTTTTTAATTCTAATTGCAGAGTATTATGTACAATGTTATGTGTCATATTTTCTGAAAAGAACTTTTTTTTATATTAAGAACTCTGCAAATTATAAGCAAAAAACTTGGCGAAATTTGGGACTGCTTTTATAAAAATCCTAATTTCTCTACGAGTATGCATGCTATCCTCTTAAAAATGAATACAGTATATTACAATAAGCCTCTTATTAATAATCTCGAGTTTGAATGCTTTTGCTACATTAGGTTTTACAGGGTAATCCAAAAGATATTCATTATTTTTCAATTTGTTGACAGTCCCCTATGGGGTTTCGTGAAAAAATCTTCGCGGAAATATATTACCTATACTATACTGTTTACACACCTGCAGTTTCAGGTTAATTCCTCATGTACTTTTCTAGATAATTAACAGAACGTCTAAAATCGCAAGTGACCAGTCACCTTTGGCAATATAGTGTAGTTTCTAAGAGGGAAAATTCAAGGAAAACATTCAGATAAGTTTTATAGATATCATAAAATTTTCGAAAATATAAAACATATCCGATATTTTGACATATATCCGGTAATTTTTTTAAATCTATATCCGATATTTTGACATATATCCGGTAATTTTTTAAAAATCTATATCCGATATTTTCAAAACAGTCAAATTACTGATGATTATAAATATTTTCAGACTTAATATAAATTAGAAACCAAAACATATTGCACTTAGCATGAAAACTTAAGAAAACAATACTCTAAATGTCATTTCCTTTCTTTTTCTTTTTTACTTTCAAAACTAAGGATTAACTAATTGAAAACAGAAATAACTCTCTGAAAATTTAAACAATTCACTTTTTACACCCATCCAAAAGAAATTATAAGTCTCAGTATCCCCAAATAACAAGAAAAATGTATGTTTTATACAATTTTTTTCTTTTAATTTAATAATTTGAACATAAACGTAAGCGTGTCTGCTTTTTCATTCCTTAATCTGTTATGCAGTTTAACCTGAATTCAAAACCAGAAAATATTCTTTCTCTTGAAGATGTAAATAACTAAGCTATATATATCTAAATTACGCAGTTTATCTTTCAACGGCTGTTCTGGATAAACAATGTCCCACATAATTATTGGTTCTGCATTTACAAATTCAGCTTCAAACGTAAAACTTGGAAAATATTTTTTTTTTCCTTTTTGGTTAAAAATGTCACTGCCGGGGCAAAAGTTCTTTGTCTACAGAACGATACAGTGAAAAACAGTTAAAAAATTGATTTACGCTTGTTTTGACTGAAAACATATTTAATTTATCATGCACAATATTTTGAAAATAAATACCAAATATATAACAATGTTGGAGAATATCAAACATCGTGATATTTTAAAAATAAATATAAGATATATATCATGATATATATCATGAAATATATCATTGATATAGTATACCTTTGAACCTTGATTAGGATGGGAAAAATCTCTATATATAAATTATCGATAATTTTTTTTGCAGTAAAATTATTAAAGTATGTGCGTGTAATTAAGCATATTAAATACTAGCAAGCTACGCCCGCTACGCTGGTCAATTTCTCTTAGCGAACTTTTAATCAAACAAAATATTGATATTTCATAACTCACTCTTATATTTTAACAGAATAATAAGGCTACTATAATTTGTGACTCGTGCCAATATATACACGTCAGGACACGTCGCCCTTATCATTATCTTTTTACGCATGAAGGTTTCGTTATGGTACTCCATTGTGAAATTTGGTAATTTTTGAAATTCAATATTTGAAAAACGGCATGATCATTAGATTTGAAATTTATATCAAGAAAAATACAATATTTTACCTTTCAAACGCAGTTTGTCTAACAATTTTATGACAAATACTTTTCGAGCTATTATTTTTTTCAGTAACTTCAAATGTTTCATTTTACGAGATTAATCTATGGCAACAATTACCGAAAAACCCAGTTGTCAGCAACGCATAGCTTTTTATTAAAAAGGCTGTTGGAGCAGGGATTGTCACCATCAATTTGCCACCATCACTTTTGAAATCGGTTCTGTAGTTCCAGAGATTCCATAGAAATCGTAATTTAGAATGATTTTAGAACGCTTTTCTCTCATTTCTCCCTTTTAAATATCGATTTTTTTTTAAGTATTCTTAGAGAGCATTTACATCTTATAAGTAACTACAATGCCAAATTTCAAATTTCTAGCTCCTTCAGTATAAAAAAGTCGCAATTTTCGAACTTTTATCGATCCTGCACCCCCTTGGGATCAGTGGCACCGACATAAAATATAGCCTATGTTGGGGCAGGGATTGTCACCATCAATTTGTCACCATCACTTTTGAAATCGGTTCTGTAGTTCCAGAGATTCCATAGAAATTGTAATTTAGAATGTTTTTAGAACGCTTTTCGCTTATTTCACCCTTTTAAATTTCGTTTTTTTTTTTTTTAATTTGTTCTTAGAGAGCATGTACATCTTATAAGTAGCTACAATGCCAAATTTCAAATTTCTAGCTCCTTCAGTATACAAAAAATCGCAATTTTAGAACGTTTTTTGCTCCTGCACCCCCCCTGGGGTTTGTGGCACCGACATAAAATCTAGCCTATGTTGGAGCAGGGGTTGTCACCATCAAGTTGCCACCATCACTTTTGAAATCGGTTCGGTAGTTCCAGAGATTACCCCCTACAAACACACAAACAAACAATCTTTACTCCTTTATAATATTAGTATAGATAGTAAAATAATACATTATTTTAACACTTTCAATATATTAATTTTTTCATTGCATATTTCTTAAAAAGTTTGTAATAAGAAAATTCAGCAAAAGCATAGATTTTTCGATTTTTATAGCTTTTTGTCTTTGTGAGCAACAGAAATCAAAAATTAAAAATGGACTTTCAAAAATAACTCACGTTTGAGAAAGAAAAAGAAATAGAGAAAATATATAGAAACCAGTGGACCCATGCGATATTTCGCACTGAAATGTTTGATATTATTTCCTAATACGTTCTTTCATTATTTTTATTAACTGTAATTTTTAATCAAACAATGTATTTTAACGAAATGTGCGTGTACTATGTCAAAAGCCTGTTCAAATATCTTTCGAATGATGCCTAATTCATCGTTGTGTGTTTTGTATGTGAATATAAAAAGGCATTTTGACATCCAAGATAATATATATGATGATAGAATATATCTCATCAAAAAGTCACCTGTAAAAAATGCAGCCAAGTCTCGTAACTCATTTACCGTAAAAAATACTGAGGTCGTATAAAGCCAAGTTTAACTATCTTATTAACTCTGAAATTTTCATTCACAAATCACTCCTAGTCTCTACATCTTTCGTTAATTGTTGTTTTGTGACTTGGCAATTACGCAGCACAGGGAAGTTATTACACCTTACTATGTTATGGGATGGGATGGGATAATTTAATTAAGGCAAATTATATACGCACAGGGAAGTTATTACACCTAAATATGTTATAGTATTATTTGAGATTAAGACTAACTCAGGGATGAGCTTGCTCCGCTTTTTTTGCTTACCAGTATAATCTTAGAGAAAACCTTGTTCTCTTAAATCGCAGAATGTTCCGATTAAATAAAAATACATTTTCTGTAAGATTATACTGGTACGCAAAAAAGCGGAGAAATCTCATCCCTGGACTAACTATACATCCCATTCTCGTGCTACGTAATTGCCAAATCACAAAATAATAATTAACGAAAGATGTAGAGACTAGGAGTGATTTGTGAATGAAAATTTCAGAGTTAATAAGATAGTTAAACTTGGCTTTATACGATCTCAGTACTTTTTACGGTAAATGAGTTACGAGACTTGGCTGCATTTTTTACAGGTGACTTTTTGATGAGATTTCACTTCTTTTTGTAAGTAATCCTCCTTTTCTTGATTTTGGGCTCTTTTTGTAGATCATCCACTGATTTTCGACGAAGTTGCCTTAAAGGAATTTCAGGTAACTAGGCAAGCACTAAGTTATGGGAGGGGGGAGTCAAAAGTACTCTCAACTGCTTCCAGGAAAGGTGCTATCCATCTGAGATATTACTCGCAGCCTGGATACTTGATATTTAGCACAAAAGTACTGTTTAGGATAAAAAGAAAGCTAAAATTAAAATTTTTGGAAATTTTCAATATAACAAACTATATTTGATTTTTCAAAGTTTTTTTTATTTTTTTATTTTTTTCGGATTTTTAAATTTTTTCTTATTTTGTATCCTAAACCCTACCTTTCTGCCAAATGGCAAGCTGGTAGCACTACAAAATCGAATTATATTCAAACCTTCGACTTTTTATAAATTTATTGATTTTTCGATTTTACTTTTAAGTTTCCTGATTGTCATGCCAATATAGTAATTCTTTGATCCGTCTTCTTGGGATCGTTTAAGTTCAATTTAAAGATAAATCAAGATAATCTTAGAGCCACCATGATTTTATTTAGAAAGAACTGTCAAGCCATAACCAGCCAGTAATGTCAGGAGGAGAGGGGAAGCTGTGAAGATTTTTTTGGTGCTAACATCATTTAACAATCCATATTTCATATGCAAATTAAATAGAGTATAACCTGTGAAAGAAAACAAACATGTCTATAAAGGAACCACTCATAACGTAGCCGGTCTATAGCGGAACTTTTCTATACCGAAATTCGTAAGCAAAAAGAAAAAAACAACATAATCCGGGGAAAAAAACATAAAACAATTACGAGCGGTGTACTAGCTAATAGGACAATTATCTTAAAACTCATGTTTCTAGAACTACAAAATCGAATTGTTTTCGAATTTTCAATTTTTTACAGATATTTCGATTTTTTGATTTCATTTTCGAATTTTACAAATTTTTAAAAATTTCTTTTTTGAATCGTAAATATTACCTTTACACTACATTTTAAGTCTCTAACAAGATTGAATTATTTTCAATTTTTGACTTTTTTCGAATTTTGTTTTCGAATTTTCCGGATTTTTCATTTTTTTCTTATTTTGTATCCTAAATACTACTTTTATTCCGAATTCAAAGTTTCTAACGCAACAAAATCGGATTATTTTCAAATTTTTGATTTTTTTTTCGATTTTTTCGATTTTTTTATTTTATTTTCGATTTTTATTGTGTTTTTGATATTTTTTTTCCGAATTCTAAACACTACCTTTACACTACCTTTATTTTAAGTTTCTACGACTACAAGATCGTATTATTTTCAATTTTCAATTTTGTTGGAATTTGTTGAATTTTCGAATGTTCTGGATTTTATATTTTTTTCTTTCTTTGTATCCTAAACACTATCTTTATTCCAAATTTCAAGTTTCTAGACCTACGGGATCCACCTAATCGTTTTGATGAAGCGTGGGTGAGAGAGTGAGTGAGTGAGTGACAAAAAATCGAAACTTTCAGTTCATATATCGTTTGCACTAGAAAAGACAGAAATGTGAAATTTTAAACTTTGGTCTTATTTACCACATACTCTATATAAACGAAGTTTCTGGTTTTTGGGATACACCAGCTCAAAGCTATGGGGAGGTCAAAAGTGCCCTCAGTTGCTTCCAGAAAAGGATTCTTACGGCTGTGCTCTCTCGACTTGGTGGAGGCACTGCCGTGCCTCCAGATACAAAATTAAAAATTCAGGAAAATTTCAACAAATCAATCTTTTTTCAATTTTTTTTTTCGATTTTTTCAAATTTTCGATTTTTTTTTTTTTTTTAAATTTTCTGTACTTTTAATTTTTTTTCTATCCTAAGTACTACCTACATTCCAGATTTCAAGTTTCTAGTTCTACAAAATCGAATTATTTTTAAATTTTCGATGTTTTTCGATTTTTTAATTTTATTTTCGGTTTTTATTGTGTTTTTAATTTTTCCTTATTCTGAATTCCAAACACAACCTTTACGCTGAATTTTAAGTTTCTAAGGTTAAAATATCAAATTTTTTTCAGTTTTTCAATTTTTTTCGAACTTTTCGAATTTTTGATTTTTTTTTTCGAATTTTCTGATTTTTTTTTTCTTTTTTTTGTATCTTAAATACTACCTTTATTCCAAATTTCAAGTTTCTAGCGCTACAAAATCGAATTATTTTCAAATTTTCGATGTGTTTCGATTTTTCCGATTTTTTAATTTTATTTCCGATTTTTATTGTGTTTTTAATTTTTTCTTATTCTGAATTCCAAACACTACCTTTACGCTGAATTTTAAGTTTCTAAAGCTAAAAGATCAAATTATTTTCCTTTTTTCAATTTTTTTCGAATTTTTGAATTTTTTTTTCGAATTTTCTGTTGTTTTTTTTTCTTTTTCTGTATCCTGAATACTACCTTTATTCCAGATTTAAAGTTTCTAGTGCAACAAAATCGGATTGTCTTCAAATTTTCGTTTTTTTTTTCAATTTTTTCGATTTTTTAAAGTTTGCTTTAGATTTTTTTGGTGTTTTTGATGTTTTCTTTTTCTGAATGCTAAACACTACCTTCACACCAAATTTTAAGTTTCTAAGACTACAAGAGCGTATTATTTTCAAATTTCAATTTTGATGGAATTTGTTGAATTTTCGAATGTTTTTTTTTTTTTTTCGAATTTTCCGGATTTTGCAATTTTCCCTTTCTTTGTATCCTAAACACTACCCTTTTTTCAAATGTCAAGTTTCTAGGGCTACGGGATCTACCTAATCTTTTTGATGACGCGTTAAAAAGTGAGTAAGTGAGTGACAAAAAATCGAATGTTTGAGTTCATATATCGTCTGAACTAGAAAAGACAGAAACTTGTAATTTTAAATTTTGGTTCTGTGTGCCAAATACTCTAGAAAAACGAAGTTCCGGGTTTTTAGGAAACTCCAGCGCAGAGATATGGGGGGGGGGGGTCAAAAGTGCCCTAAGTTGCTTCCAGAAAAGGATGCTTACGGCTGTGCTCTCTCGACTTGGCAGAGGAACGGCCGTGCTTCCAGATAAATAATGCTAGCCGATGTTTGATTTTCACTGGAAAATAAAATCTCCATAACTCTCTTTAAGAAACACTAATTTCATATGCAGTTAGACGGAATTTCTTGAATCATCAAAAATATGCTGATAGAAAAAATATCTACAAAAAGCTGTTTAAAATTTAATGAAGTGATACTTGTAAGCCTTTAGGCCCCAAAGTATGAATGAAGAAATTGCTTCACCTCAATACTTATCTTTCTTAATGTCTGGAGATATATTAGAAAATTTATATAATAATAATAATAACAATAATAATAATAATAATAATAATAATAATAATATGAAATTTGGATAAGTTTTTTCATTAAAACTTATTTAATAAATTGGTAGTTATAGCTCTTTTAATAAAATATTCACAAGGAAAATTAGATAACAAAAAATACGGTCATGGAAATCTCACAATTCTTATAAAAACTATGTAAATAAATGTATTGGGGGTCCTATCTGTTAATGGAAAGGTTTTTGTAGTTGCACATTTTTTATGTAACATTGGTAGTATATAACAATTTTAATAAGAAATAACAATTTTAATAAGAGAAAATAATAAGAGAAAAAAACTTTTTAATAAGAGAAAAAAAACCTATATGTAAAATGAATGAGCAAATAACAATTTAAAAAATATATATAGTTTCGACAGTTTCCCTGTACTTTCTAAATGCGATTGATCAAAGTATTTTGTATGAAAAGTAAAATGTACTTTTATCAATAGATAAAGTTTAAATAAATTTTATAATAAAGCTTCTTTGATGATACTTAAAATTTAAACCGAATTGAAATGAACACTGTGATAACTTTCTCATTACGAGTTCATTTTATAAGGGAAAAACACAGTGATGACGGACACTGCTTTATATTTCGATATTTATGCGTATATATATAAAGTTTAAGGATACAATAAAAAAAAAAAAACGTACATCGTCGAAATCTGACGTATACTTTCAGATGGTGAAAACCGTATTTTAATAATTATATTAGATAATGAGTAATTCGCTTCTAAGTTTTTCCATAGGTTAACATGGGATTTAAAGATCGGGGAGTGTCAGTAAAGCGGTCCCTTAAAATAAGAGACATGGATTCGTTTGCAAAGTATATCTGTCCCTGAAAAGGTCTAAAACTCGATATAAAGATAAAATATAATCGTAAATTTTCTAAACACGATGCTTTGCGATGGCGGGATTCTCTACGCTATTCCCAAGCAGACGATTTTTCGTAGCCTCGAACTCTAAGGAAGAATGTTGCCCATATTACATAGAGTAAACGTGCAGAACAAAAGTGTATCACCTAAATCAATGGAATATCAGAAATAAAAACTCAAAAAATTCAGTTTCTAAAAATATTTATCGAATGAAAAGAACTATTCATATTTGCATTATCTTAGGTATAAAAAACATAAAAAAAAAAAAGAAAGAAAGAAAGAAAGAAAGAAAGAAAAAAAGAAAAGAAAAAGGAAAAAGTAGAAGAAAACTATTTCACGTTTCTAAAAATTTAAAGGAACTATTACTGTTTATTTGTGGCTTATTACATTATCCTTGTTATTACTTACCCATCATACGTAGTATAGGGTAAGTCTTGTAATCGTTTTGAAAATCGAAAAATTTTTTTGACGGATTTACACGTTTCAGACACTGGAGATTCCGAAAAACATATTTTTAGAAAAAAAATTTTGCCGTCCGTCTGTGTGTCTGTGTGTGTGTCTGTAAACGCTCTATCTCCCGAAAAAATTGAGATAGAGACTTGCAATTGGGTATGTACTTAGTATGTAATAATGGGAAGAAGCCTATTTCATTTCAATAACCTCGATTAACCGGAACAATTTTTTTCGGACTCTCGAAATATTCGTTCTGATGAAAGGTATATAAAAATTTTCGAAATTGTTTATTTTAAGAAATGAATATAAAAAACAATAAAAAAACATAAATTTTGCATAAAGCATGAAGTCGATCGGATAATTAGTTGCCGAGATATTTGGAATCCTATTTTCCACACTCTTCGATTTTTCATGACCCTGTATTTCATCCAAATTTCACTTCAAAGATATATTTTTATTTGAAATTTGACGCTTAATCAGATGCAATAAACCGCTAGTTAATAGGATTATTATTTTTGGAGTTATAAGGATGTTTCTTTCAAGCAATTCAGTAATCGAGCCTTTAAAGTTTGTGACGTCATCAAGCCACGATTTTATTTGAATTGCAATGCATTTTATAAGTAGTTTACACATTTTTATTTTAATATTTTACATTATGCATATCCATGATGGGTAAGTATTACGGTGGCCCCCAACGACTAGTTTTTTATTCGTATTTCTTTTATTAAATTCTTAAAAAAAAAAGAAAAATAAAGTATTTTACGAAAAATAAACAAAATTTAAGTTTAGCCAATTTAAAATTTAAATGATGAAATACTAAGGAAAATACTTACTCTAATTATTTCGAAATTTTAATAAAGAAAATTTAATTTTATAGAAAAAGGTAAAGTATTTAAACATAAACATGAAATCAATATATATTGATCTAAGCAAAACAGTAAATTGATTCTAAATAATTATTAGAATTAATTCCATCAGTCCATCACTGTAACCCCCGCCGTGAAGCATTATATTACTTGGAAAGTAAATACGAAATTGGCTATCGAAAGTACACGTGACCTCCGAGGTAAAATTAGTCCAAGTTCTGATCGAATGTTGTTTCCTATTTATCCAACCCTACATTAATCTAAAACCCGTCTTGTTTTACGATGCATTGATTGCCTTATGTGTAAGGAGCACTATAAGCAAACACTTCGTTAATGAACAGGTAAAACAAGAACTAGTTTTACGATATAAATGATGAACGATACGACAGGAGTTGAATTAGGTGATAAAATTTTGTTCTGTGTGTGTATATGGACAGGACAATATTCTTCTTTTGGGTTCGAGGCTACAAAAAATCGTCTGCTTGGGAATAACATAGAAAACCGCGCAATTGTAAAGCGTTTGATGTGTTTAGGAAAATTACGCTTTTATTTAATCTTTATATAGAATTTTATACCTTTCCAGGAACAGGTGTAGATTGCACATGAATTATTTTCTCGATTTTAATGTGATTGTATATTTTACCCCTAAAATAACTTTGAAAAATGTGTTATGAATGTCTAGTACAACACAAAGTTTAATTATGGTACTGTGTAAATTTTATTATTTGTAGATTAATTGTGTGCTAATCAAATTTGCCACCAATTCAAAGATATGTAGATAAAATAATTCAATTATTTTCTTGTGTATGCTTTTTCTCTTTTTCAATTCTGTTTTACTATTCATAATATGCGTTTTATTTATTATTTTTTTTTTTTAGATTTACACAATAAGTATATATTATTTTTTTTAATATGTATTTATTAAACAGTAATTCGCACAAAGTAAATCTAAAGTATTTTACGCATGCATTTGTCTGAATGTATGCTACATTAAGTAATGCAATTTATAAACAAACGGACATTCGGCTACTTTTACGCCACGTGATATCCATTTTCACGCCACTTGAATAACATCGATTAAGACGCTATGAACCAACTGGAAGAAAACGTCCAAAAGTGTTATGGCCAATAGAATATTTCTGCAAAAAATGTTTTCTATTTTTATGTTATAAGGTATTAAAATACAGTTTTGCTTAAAAAAACAAGTAATTTTTAAAGGGAAAAAAAAAAACGACTTCGAGAGATTGTTTCTTACACTGCAAAAAATAACTGTTGATTTTACAGTATAAAACTGGCATCCCAGCTGCCAGTATTATACCGTAAAATTAACAGTATTAAACAGTAAAATAAGCAGTAATACGCTGCCGCGCAAGCAGTAATACGCTACCGCGCATGCGCGGTAGCGTATTACTGCTTGCGCGGCAGCGTATTACTGCTTATTTTACTGTTTAATACTGTTAATTTTACGGTATAATACTGGCAGCTGGGATGCCAGTTTTATACTGTAAAATCAACAGTTATTTTTTGCAGTGTACCTTCGTGTTTTTCAGGCAGCACTTTATTGTTTTCCCCATTAGAGTCCTGAATGTGTTCTGTTATATACGAACGCGACCCAAACCGATAAATTCTAATTGATATTAACCCGAAACCCGATCTCAACTCGACAAAACAAAATAAGTACTTATTTATTACTTACAAATAGTATTACTCGCTTTATTTAATAGAAGAATTCTGCGATTAAATAAGGTGAGTATTCTTATGAAATAGCAGTATTTAAAAAAAAATGCACAGTTTAAAATTAAAGAAAAATACAGTTAGAAAAATCAAAATTTAGAATGTCTATGAAGAAAAGAAAAGTAGATTTTTGTAAATATTTCTCTGTGATTTTGTAAACTAAAATAAATTTCTAAAGATACCGTTAAATAAATGTACATTATCACTTATTTTCAGGAAAAAAAAAATGTCGGGCGGACACGACTGGGAAAGTATAAGTACCAGACTAGCCCAGGGCTCGCAGCGTCCTATATTTTTTAAAATAATCCCAACCACTTTTTTCAAAATATAATATTCACAATATCCTTCTATTGCACATTTTAAAGAAATCTACCATGAAATTTATAGTTTAAAAATAGTGGTATCAAATATATAAAAAAAAATTAGGACGCTGCGACCCCTGGACTAGCCTCAATCGGCGGAGGGGGGGGGGGAGGGGGGGTAAGCATATTCCCTGCTACAATCTGCAGAAAAAATTTAAGCCGGATACTAGGCAGGATAAATATTATAACTTCTTTCTCTTCCTCAAAAAGCGCAAAACAAACTTTTTTACATGATTCATAAACCCAAGCTTTAACATCAGAGGTTTAAAGGTAAAAGAAAACAGAACTGTTTGAAAAATGTAAGTGTCACTCAAACAAATTAGCAGCTGACGCGTGGTGTCACATGCATAGTCTTCGGCTCGCTCCTGAGCAGAAATAAACAGGTTAAAAAGACTCAAGCATGGCCGTAATCTTATTTTCCCCTTCAAACCTCACTCATCAGCAAATCTGATTGCAGAATAATTGAGCAATTCCGATTGTAAAATAATTGAGCAATTGCCCGTCACAACGATCACATTTATTCTCGAAATAATCGCCAAGTTTTGCAGTTGTGTTTTTTGAAGTTTCGATGAAACAATTGATTGTAAAACATTTCGAAAGTAGAATTTGGGAACAAATAGATGACTGTCTCGATTGTTATTCCTACGATAGCGACAGTTCTCGATTGTAGAGTTATCATCAATCTCCATCACTACTTCTGAGGAGCTGGATTATACAGTTGGCAGCGCACCAGACTTCTGGCTTTTCTCTCTCTGTTCGGTCCTCGGACAAACATTTTTTTGCAGACAAAATAATGATCAATTATTTTCGAACCACAATTTAAAACAAAAAATGCATGTAATTATATAAATTAAAGTTACAAATATAAATAAAAATATGTTTTTGAGTGCACACATTTATTTATTTTATTTTATTTATTTATTTATAGAGAGAGGTGGTTTTATTTCATTTTTAAAGATTTAATGAAAAGTACAAAAAAAAAAAGTATGCAGTTTATATTTTTTGTACATATGTATTTACAATTATTTTCATTTCTTTTAAATTCAGCATTTTACATTTATTTTATTTTATATTTAGTTTTATTTTCAATATTTTCATTTATTTTACAATTACTTACATATATTTTACAGTAATTTACATTTATTTTTATTTTACATATGTAATGTGTACTTCAATATTAAATTTGTGTTATTAAAATTAAAGCTGTGATGATGTGCAGGAACCGGGGTGGTAACTGTCATAAAAACTTGGGAAACACAAACCTTTGCGACAGCAGGGACAAAAAATAAAAGAAGATTTTTTGCAGGATCAAAGTGTTTTAAGAATACTGTTTGGAAAACACAGTTCATTTATATTCATAAATACTGTTATTTTATGTAAAAGTTTCGAAGAATGCTAGATATCATATTACGAAATATAGGTGAAGACAGTTGGTGGTGTATAATAGAATTTCAATCAATCAAATGTCATAAATCAATTAAACCAATCCCCGCATTCTATATAAAAATAACATTTATATAGAATTATTATAATATTTATATAGAATTATTATTATAACATTGCTTCAATAGGTACATTTTGGTGTTTTATGGATAGATCGTTATAATGGGCTGTCATTATACTGAGTACTAGTCAATAAAGCGGATATATTTTCTTTTCGGTGAAGTTATATTTCAATATTTTCCCGAATCCTGAAAAGGGGAGGTGTGTGTGTCGGGCAGGGGAGGGGAGGGGTACCCAAATCAAATGTATGATCCTGTGATTTTTCGGAGAGTTTATTTATTTATGTTTGCATAAAAAATTGAACATATAATATTTTATAATTTTACCATAAAGTACAAGGTCTAAACTTAATTATGAATTTTTTCAGATATTTAGATGACTTTTACTAGATTTTTAAAGCAGAGGGTAGTATTAAATATACACCCCTTTTCAGTTTAAAGGTAAAAAAAAAAAAAAGCATTTCAATAATCCATGCAAGTTTAATTAATCCATGCAAAGATATTTAAACATTTAAAGTCAATCGTTCTAATTTTATTTAAATATTTCCATGCTTAAAAGTAAAAGGTAAACTTTTAAATCTTCAGATTAAATCAACTGAATGTTGAAGAAAGATAATTTCTCTCTAAAACAGATCTGATTTAACTTTCTCTTTCTGAAAGTAAACATTTGTCGATTAGAAATATTCATTTATCTTTTACTTTTCATCTGTTAATCTGATCTCTTAAGTGATCTTTTGTTCTCCCAAACGGAATCGATTTCCTTTTATCAAATGAATAACAATACAAAGTTCAAGAAACATCAGCCCGTCTCTCTGTGGTGGCAATTTTCTGAGCGCGTGACATTACACCTTCTTCATTAAGCGGAGATCGGCGCAATATTTGTTCCATTAGTCAATAACACTAATTCTACACCCGAACAGTTTTATGGCTACCTTCTCTCATCTAAATCATGTGTATATTGAAATTTAGTATCATTTTAGTTTATTTATTTATTCCCGTTTATATACTTGACGTCGAACAAGTTCTATTCACGAAAGCTTATTACCCTGAATTAGGTCCCTGATATTAGCAAGTGTTTTGCAGCTCAAAGAATGATGCATAATGAAAACTTCTACAATCCGGAGTATATTAAAGAAGCGTAAGTTCGAGGAAGATAATTAACTAAATTGTTTGGGGAAAAAAGAAGACAATACGAAAATATAAATGCTCAATACAATGTTTCTATTTTACGGGTACCTTTCCCCATCTAAATCATATGTATATTAGAGTTTAGCATCACTTTTAGTTTATTTATTCTTGTTCATACACAATATTAAACAATTTCTATTCTCGAAAGTTGATCGAAGAAACTTGTATCTGTGATATTAGCGTTTTGAAACTGGAGGAATAATACTCAATGAAAACTTCTACAATCCGGAGTATATTAAAGAAGCGTAAGTTCGAAAAAGATAATTAATTATATTGTTAAGGGAAAAAGACAATACTCAATTATAAATATTTAATACAATGTTTCAATTCTATGGGTACCTTTTCTCATCTAAATCATATGTATATTAGAATTTAGCATCACTTTTAGTTTATTTATTCTTGTGTATACACGACTTTAAATAAATTCTATTCTCAAAAGCTGATTATAAGAACTTGTATCCAAAATATTAGCAAGTGTTTTGACACTGAAAAAATAATACGCAATGAAAACTTCGACAATCCAGAACGCATTTAAGAAGTGCAATGAAAATAATTAGTTTTTTGAATAAAGGAAAGAGTAAAAATTTAAACGTTCAAAACAATGTTTCAATCTTATGGGTGCTTTTTGTCATCTAAATCATGTGTATATTTAAGTTTAGTATCTTTTTAATGTAAATATTCTTTTTTATATAATTTGACATTGAACGAATTCTATTCTAGAAAGCTTTTTACAAAAACTAATATCCATTAATATTAGCAAGTTGTTTGAAGCTGAAGGAATGATACATAATGAAAGCGCCTTCAATCAAAAGTGTATTAAAGAAACATAAGATCAATGAAGATCATTGTTTTTTGAATAAAGAACAAGTAATATAATTTTTTTTTAAGTCAATTCCTACTGTTTAATCATAAATATATAAAATAAACCCATGCAGCATTAATGTCCCACGTTATCTTTATTGAACATTATTTTATAATCATCGTTGTGGTATTTTATTTCTGTGGCATCACTCATTTGAGATAAATCTTTCATTTCATTTATGAAAACAATGGGAGGAATTTTTTTCTCCCATTTAAAACTAAAACTAATTAATTTAATTTAATTAATTAATTAATATTTGAAAAAACTGTATTAACATAAAGTGTCATCCACTACAAGTTTAAAAAAAATTATTTGAACTTGAGTGGATGAATAGAAAATATTTTATTAACGATTGAAAATTTGAGCAAGAAATATATAGAGAGAGTGTGAGCTAATAGTAGGAATTTAAAAAAGAAAAATTTAAATGTTCAATACAATTTGTCAATTTTATGCATACTTTTTCACATCTAATATACTTAAGTTCAATATCCTATTAGTTTAAATATTCTTTTTTACATACTCTACATCAAACAAAATCTGTTCTCAAAAAGTTTATTACAGAAATTTATATCCGTAACAATAGCAAGTGTTTAGCAACTGGAGGAATAACGCACGGTAAAAAAAAAAAGACAAATGTTTCTTTATTTATGAAAATACAATATAGCCACAAAAGAAAATATACTCAGAAAAAGGAATTGATTAAAACTACAAAACATTTTTGTTGAGTACAATTTGGTTGTTTTAGGAAAATTGGAGCATTTTACTTCAATTAACAAAACATTTTTGCTGACGATACAAATTTTTTTTTTTGGAATTGCAAAAAAAAGTGGTTTTTAACAAAAAAAATTTTTTTGTTGATTCAAACAAAATTTCCATTGACCTACATTTAAACAAAATTTTTGTTTAAATATGGGTCAATAAAAATTTTGTTTAAATCAACAATTTTTTTTTTTTTTTTTTTTTTTTTTTTTTTTTTTTTTTGCAATTCCAAAAAAAATTTTTGTATCGTCAGCAAAAATGTTTTGTTAATTGAAGTAAAATGCTCCAATTTTACTCCAATTTTGCTAAAACAACAAAATGTACTCCAAAAATATGTTTTGTAGTTTTAATCAGTTTCTTTTTCTGAGTGTATACAATAACCTCTTCCGATTAACCCATATGATTCCGAAAACAGTTAATTATCCTTAGAAACTTTAGATACTGGTATATATTTGAAATTTAAAGAAGCATTTATAAAGCAAAGTCTTTGTTTCTGCCACTGATTTTCGGACGCGTTTCTCGAGTCGTTTTTATAGTAAATTATCCAGTTTTCTCAAATCGAAATATTGTGTTTCAGGATGCTATCAATTCTCAATTAAACATTTTCAGCTTCATAACTAAATTTATACAAGAACGATTTACAAAGTAACATTCATTTCAATTTGAATGTTAGTGCTGTTAATTTATCATATGTTTGTCTGTAAAACATGTTTTTTTGAACATGATAAAGTTTATTTCGGAACTGATAGAATCCGGAAAAACATATATTGTGGGTTGAGACAACAGATTGATTCACTACAAAAACTACTTAGGAAAGTTTTCGAAAATCAGTGGCAGCAAAATAAACTTTTTATAAATGATTCTTTAAATCTCGAAATTTAGGTTAAAGAATCCGACAAAGTGTATGTACAGTTAAGGAAAGAGGAAAAATGGTTATAGTTTTTGTAAATATTTGAATTTGAAAAGTGTACGCACAGTATGATAAGTTGAATAATCTTTGATTTAAAAAAATGTTAACATTTGGCAAAAGTTTTGTATATATTGGTTTAATTGTGGTATAACATTTTTTATTTTTATTTTTATTTTTTATTTTTTTTTTTGTGTGTGTGTGTTATTAACTTTAAGCAAACTATGTTGATGTTCAGTGCAAGTATGATAAGGAATAGTGTTATTATTGTTTATTATTATGTTTTGTACTCTATATAAGTATTGTCTCTGTAAAATAATGTCAGTGTAATGTTAATTTTTCAAAATTAATTTCGTCGAAGGTTAGGGAATCTTCCACTGTTTCCATCCTTGGCAGTGCCACACGAAGTTTCGGTCGGAGTGTCTACGGTTTCAGAGGTTTATTTCACTTGTTTTTTGCTCGCAGTTAAATTTCCCTACCGGCAGGGACGGGAGCTAAAACCTTTTTGGTAAACCGGGTTCGGGTGAACGTGTCAGAAATGTTCACACGCACGCACGCACACACACACACACACACACACACACACACACACACACACACACACACACACACACACACACACACACACACACACACACACACACACACACACATACACACACACACACATAAAGCGTTACGAGCTAAAGTGGTTCAAATCCAAGAGTATGAAAAAATGGTACTTTTCGGTTAGCCGGGCGCCAGTGATATATATGCATATATATATACACATATATATATATACACATATATCTATACATACACACACACACACACACACACACACACACACACACACACACATATATATATATATACACACACACTTATATATATATATATATATATATACACATATATATTTATATTTGTACACATATCACTGGCGGCTGGCTAACCGAAAAGTACAGAAAAAAATTGTCTATCGTGGATTAATACTTATTAATGGTGTACATTTTCAGAGCCATAGTGAACCAAGTCTCATTGTCACTGTGTCCTATTCATTTGATCTACCTTATGTTTAAAAACATTTCAGGGACAAAGTGGATCAAGAACTGTCAGTTCTGATTTAAAATTAAATTGCCACTTTAATTATTGTTTTTGAATTTTCAAAGTATGACCCATATTTAAGTTAGTCTTCATTCTACAACAATAAAAAGAAAAATATCCTCTAAATCACTTTTAACTAGTGTTATTAAATTTTAACCTTGATTATCTCAAAACTGTAATTTATGCACTTGATCCTTTTTAGCTCTGAACGCTTCATATATATACATATATCTGAAAATTCCATAAGATATTCATAGTATTCCATATTTGCATATTCATTTTTTTGCTTTAATTGAAAAAAAAAAAAGGAATAGGACAAACTATCGCTTTTTACCGAGGTAAGGTACTTGCCATGAAATGCAAAGACAAAAAAGATGTTACAATACTGTCAACGGTGCATACAAACACAATGGCTGATGTAAAGTATCACAACAAAGAAGTGAAAAAAACAATTGCGATAATTGATTATAATAAAAGTATGGGAGGTGTAGATGTTGTAGATCAGTATCTTTATGATTATTCAATCGAAAGAAAAAGGGGAAAAAAAGTATTATAGAAAAATGTTTTTTCATCTTTTAGATCAAATGATATTAAATTCTTCCATTATTTACAAAAAGGAAGGTGGAACTAAACCTCATTTGATGTTTCGATTGGAGTTGGTAGAGTCTCTTCTGGAAAAATATCACTCACCCGAAAATTTTCGAAATAGAGGATGCCCCAGTTCAGAAGACAATCCCAAACGTTTGACAGAACGCCACTTTCTAAAACAAATACCTGCTTCAAGGAAGAAACACCCATCTAGAGAATGCATAGTATGTTGTTCTTAAAGGGATGCAACTAATAAGTGTATACGAAAAGAAACTCGATATTTTTCGCTGATTGTGATGTTGGACTTTGTATTGCATGTTTCGAAATATATCACACTCAAAAAAATATTGATAATCAATGTTTAATGTATATATATTATTTCAAATATTATTTGTAAAAATTTGTGAAGATGTGAAAAATAAAGGTCTTATTCGCATTAATTTGTATGGTGTAAAGCTAACATTAATCCCTTAATTCTCCCGCCCGTGATTTTCACGGGCAGTGTAGACTACTTTTTTTCAATTCAGATTGTTTGACTCTCACCAGTTTTTTTTAAAATAGTGTAATTGGTTTTATTTTCGCATCATTTTAACTGCCGTAAACTACGGTGAATATTTCTACATCAAAAAAGGGGTGGAAATCAAATAATCTGAATTATAAAAATAAGTAGCCTACACTTATCGGGGAGCGATGCTTAACCCCTTAATTCTTGCGCCCGTGATTTTCACGGGCAGTGTAGACTACTTTTTTTTTTAATTCCGATTGTTTGGTTCCCACCAGTTTTTTTTTTTAAATAGTGTAATTGGCTTTATTTTCACATCATTTTATCTGCCGTAAACTACGGTGAATATTTCTACATCAAAAAAGGGGTGGGAATCAAATAATCTAAAATATAAAAAAAGTAGCCTACACTTATCGGGGGGCGGGGCTTAAGGTGTTAAGACACAGAATTCTCGCATGATGGCTTTTCTACAAATGTGAATTTGTTCTATAACATATAGTTTTTGTCTTTAAAAAATAAAAAATAAAAATAAATAAATAAATAAAAAACTAATTGCATATTTCATTTAGAAACCTTGTAATTATTCAATTTTTGTAATAAAAAACATAGGTACTTTTTTTTATGTTTTTTTTAAATATTAAGCGACCCTGAAGGGGTTAAGGAATTTAATATCTTATTTCTAAGTAAGTTCACAAACGTTATTACGTTTGTGAACTTACTTAGAAATAAGATAAAAATACTGTATGTTTTTTATTTACTGACATATTTGCATGTTATCCGAAATTTAATATAAGTATAGTAATAATATATATTTTTACATTCAATGTGCATCCAAATTTTCTTTTTAACTCATTAACTGCCAAAACTATGTGGGCGGAGTCTTCGATATTTTTACTGAAATGAGTTTCCCACCAAAAATTCTGAAAGGCAATATTTGATAACTTTAATGGCGAAGTTTTTGTCATTAAATAAAGTATTTTTTAACATATTAAAATAGTGGTGGTAGGCAGGTTTTTTTTTATCATACACTTTTATGTTGAATGTTGGCAACCACGAGTATACTCGTGTTTGGCAGCGAATGGGTTAAAAAACGCCATTTTGGAATTTCAAATTAACAAATTTTCCAGTATAACGAAATGAATAGGTGGTCTCCAGAAATTCGTTATAACGAGATTTTATTGTACTCGGCTTCTACACAAAAATATACGGTATTAAAAAAATGATTTTGTCACGCCTTGAACATACCAAAATGTTTTGATATTATCGCGTATTTTTAAAAATATTTTAAATAACTACTTCATTTATATTAATTATAATATTTAATGAGCATGAGCCAATCACTCGCAGATTTTTCAATTAACTCTTTTTATTTATTCTCTTAATAAGAAGTATTGAAATTAACGGTAATTCCAGTGCTTCTAAAAAAAGAAAAAAAACAGATGCTTTCGAAATAGTTAAAACTCTTGCACCTTAATAAATATATTATAGATGTTTCTCTATGATTTCTCATCCGTAATTTTCAACATTCTTTTGTTACTTTTAAAAAAATTAATTCATTACATACAATAAATAATTTTTTGCGCTTAAATTCATTAATAAAAGCACATTATTGATATTTGCTTGTTGACATAAAATATTAAAATTAACAAAATACAGCATTTAAAGATAGAACAAAAGAGAAAATGTTTACATTTGAATTTAGCTGATCAAACTGAAATAAAGCATTTTTATGTCGTGGTTTTCAAAATCAAGCCTTCAGGCAATTAAACGGTACATTTATTGTTTATTGAGTTTTTAAAAAAAGTAAAAGATACAGCCGCATGTTATTGTTAAATTAGGTTCCAGAGTTTAAACATTGTGCAGGTATAATGCTGTAAAATAAATTCATTGTTATAATTAAATAAGCTCATATAAACTCATTGTCTAGTACCACTTTTTTTGTTTAAAAAAAATTATATTTGAATAACCAAACTTTTAAATATATTCATATAGACTTTTAAAAATAAAAAAATGAAATGGATTTTTATGCCAAAATGCGTCGCTTTGAATGAAAATTTATGCTAAAATATATCAAAATTAATTTAAAAAGATTTCTACCGAAGGGAATTAAAACTTGATATGCATTTATAATTTTGCAAAATAATTTTTTTAATGCCATTCTCATTTTTATATCAATATTAATTTTAAAAAAATCTGATTTTATCACTTCTATAGACAGTTAAATCAGACATGTAGGAAAACATTTATTATATTTAAATAATTTGGGCGTATAATTTTAAAAAAAGTTATTAATCTTCAGAGATTTTATATTCTAGTTGTTAAATTTGTATACAATGAGTTTTAATTGTGAACATCAACAATTATTTATTTTAATACATAATTTATTTCAGATTTTACGTCATTTGATTTTTTTTAATCTCCTAAGGTATCGCTATAAGAATGATTAATATCTCTCTTTCCAGCTAATTAGTAAGTATAAAGTAACACAAACAACATCTTATGAGAATAAGAAAAAAAATTATATGAATGAGATACTTAAAATTTATTTTAATTTGTGAAAACATTAATATCTAATGAAAAAATAATAACATATTATAGATGAAATGCCTATTTTTAATTAATAAACCTATTAAGATTATTTACTTCAATCACACATGAAATAAACAGTTGATTCTTCGTATCACAGAAATTTCATGATAATTTACATGTAAGATATTTTATAAACCGGAAAAAAGTTTAGGTAAAAATATTAATGTAATTTGATTCCGCAATTACATATTTGATAATTGTATAGTTCAGGAAAATTAAAATGATTCAATAAAGTCAATGAGTCAAATATATATAGATATAAATAAGATACTTTAAATTTATTTTTATTTGGGGAAACACTTATTAATGTCTAATGAAAAAATAAAAATATATTATAGATGAAATTCTATTTTTGATTAATAAACTTATATTAAGATTATTTCCTTCAATCACACTCAAAATAAACAGTTGATTCTTCGTATCACATAAGTTTCATGATAATTTATTTGTAAGATATTTTATAAAACGGAAAAAAAGTTTAGGTAAAAAAGTAATATAATTTGATTCCACAAATACATATTTGATAATTGTATAGTTCAGAAAAAATGAAAGGAGTCAATAAAGTCAATGAGTCAAATATATATATGAATAAGATACTTTAAATTTATTTTTATTTGTGAAAACACTTTTTAATGCCTAATGAAAAAATAAAAATATATTATAGATGAAATCCTATTTTTAAGTAATAAACTTATTAAGATTATTTCCGTCAATCAGACTCGAAGTAAACAGTTGATTCATCGTATCACATAAGTTTCATGATAATTTACGTGTAAGATATTTTATAAACACCCCCCAAAAAATTTTTAGGTAAAAAAGTAATATAAATTGATTCCGAAAATACATATTTGATAATTGTATAGTTCAGAAAAGTAAAATGAGTCAATACATTTGATTTCTATCCAAGTCAACAGTACAGGAAGTATAAATATCTCAAATAGGGCTGCTAAAATTTTATAAATAAAATATTTTTTTTTTTAATGAATTAAAAAATGTCAAAAGTAACTTTTTGTAATTATTAAAAAAATAGTACAAAAGATAACAAAATATAGTTGTAATGTTTTCGGAACTTAATTTTGAATAATAATTAAAAACATTTCTAATGTATTAAACACTCTATACAGTAGATTCCCGTTACAATGAATTAACGAATTCCGTTACAACGAAATATCTCGTTACTACAAATTTTGACACGTCCTCTTTTCAAATTGCATTAGCTCCAACATATTACAAATTCCGATTTAACGAAGTACATTTTATTAGGAATTTCATTACAACGAAGAAACTTCACCGAAATTTTAGATTTGGATGAGTCCTCTGAGTTAAACACAATGTGGACGGCTGTCAAAAAATTAACAGCAGTCCCTGATCAGGTGGACTTGGTGGATTTCTTGTCTGCTTTCCTTATTGACAATATTCAAACATGCTCTGAAATGACTGATGAAGGTACCATTTTGTCCACTAAAAATAACCTAGTTCGACAAAGTGACGAAAGGAGTGATGACGATGTTGATGTTGCCGGCGAATCAAAGTTACCGTTTCGGAAGCCATGCAACAAACCGGCACGAAAGGACACGGTAGATTGTACTGCGATGAAAACAGAAACCATATATGATTTGAAACTTATGTATGAATACTATTTCGTTATTATATATATATATATATATATATATATATATATATATATATATATAATGTTACGGTCAATATGATAAGTTCGGTAATTATTAATACTAACCGTAACATATATATTAAACTGACTGACGGGTTTTATGTACAAGCTAGAGTAGCTAGGATTAATAAACACTTTCTAAATTTTCAATTATCTCCATTTTTAATGATGCATATTTAATGCATTACCTGCATGCTTACATTCTCATGCGAGGATAATATCTACTTTTGTTTCTCATCAAAAGAATGTTTCAGAGGAGGTATTTTCTCGCACATTCATTCATTACACATGTTTTAGGCAGATTTCGTAAGAAATACTACCTATTACATTCTCCCCTAAGTGGGATTTTTTGAAAAATTTTTGCAGATCTACGCCGATTATGACTCCCAGAACCCAAAACCACCCCCAGTTCAAAACTTTATCTATCTATCTATCTATCTATGTCACTTTTTTATGGACAAGATAACTCAAATAATTCTGCACAAATCTCTTCCAAATTGATACATAAAATCAAGGGGCATAAAATCTCGGTCAAGTTCGTTAACGGGCAAAATCGAAACAAGGGGGTGGGGGGGAATGGGGGGGGGTGGGGTTGTGAAAACAGAAAAAAACCCATAATTTCTTAATTATGATACGTATCGAATCTGTTTAAAGTTATTATTACTTCTAGGAAAAGGGCCAAAAATTTATGTATGACAGATTTTTGATATAATTAAAAATGGCCCCAAGGGGAGGGGGAGGGGTGTTTTTAGAAGAAAAAAATTCATAACTTCGTCAATTCCCAAGATATTAAATCCGCTTAAATTTATTGTAAATCTCCTTAAAATTATCTACAACTTTTATATTGACAAGTTTTTTATAGGACCAACTCTTAGGACTAAAAAAAAAAAAATTAAAAACGAAAAAATCCCTGCTGGCTCTGCCGACAAGCAGACATGAAAACAGAAAAAAAGCCATAACTTTTTAATTTTTATGTCTATCGAATCCGTTTAAAGTTATTATTACTTCTAGGAAAAGGGCCAAAAAATTTATGTATGACAGAATTTTGATTTCGTTAAAAATGTCCCCCAAGGCGGGGGGGGGGAATAGGGGTTTCAGAAGAAAAAAAATTCATAACTTAGTCAATTCCCAAGATATCAAATTCGCTTAAATTTATTGTAAACCTCCTTAAAATTATCTACAACTTTTATAATGACAAGTTTTTTTTATAGGACCAACTCTTACGGCAAAAAAAAAATAAAATAAAAAATAAAATAAAATAAAATAAAATAAAAACAAAAAATTCCCTGCTGGCTCCGCCTACAAGCAGACGTGAAAACAGAAAAAAAACCTTAACTTCTTAATTTTTATACGTATCGAATCCGTTTAAAGTTATTATTACTTCTAGGAAAAGGAACAAAAATTTATGTATGACAGATTTTTTATTTCATTAAAAATGCCCCCAAGGACGGCGGTGGGGGGGGGGGGGGGATAAGGGTTTCAGAAGAAAAAAATTCATAACTTCGTCAATTCCCAAGATATCAAATCCGCTTAAATTTATGATAAATCTTCTTAATATCATATACAACTTTTATACTGACAGGTTTTTTATAGGACCAACTTTTACGGCAAAAAAAAAAAAAAAAAAAAAAAAAAAAGAAAAATTAAAAAAAAAAAAAAAATCCCTGCTGGCTCCACCTACAGGAAGAGGTATATTTCGAAGTGGGTGGTCCCAACTGCCACATCATGGCAAATAGGTCTTTCTTCTGCAATTCCCAATAAACAGGTGCCCCACGGTCTGTGTCTTCGAAATCTACCTGTGCCTGTAGGCCGAGCGTCAGGGATTTTTTGTTATTGTTATCGTCAACGACATATCACTTTGTACAAACAAAAATCAACAATTTTCTGCAAAAATGTACTAATAAATAAAGGTTAGTCCTTAATTTTGCATTTTTAATATTAAATTTTATTTCATTTTATTCCATTGAAATCCTCTATAATAATAGGTAAATCTGTGTTACAAATTAAATGTACGTGTATATGTAATGCATTATATAAATTCGAAGTAATTCCGTTACAACAAAAAAAATCATTACAACGAAACATTTCAGTGTTCCCTTGGAGTTCGTTGTAACGGGAATTTACTGTATTACTATCAAATGAATCACGAAACTTACTTTTTGTAACTTACGACAGGACTTGTTATTGTCATCGTTTGAATGTGCAATAAACCAGCCTTTAATTTTAAAATTTAAAAAGGCATCTTAAGCTTATTAAACAGTTCTTAATTATTATGCCTAGAACTCTTTAGGTCACAGACGTGTTTTAAAATGTATATTATGATAATTATGACCAGAGATTGACAAATGACCAAGTTTTTTTTTTTTTTTTTTTTTTTTTTTATCTGGCGACTAAATTATTTGGTTTGGCAACGATATATTTTTTTTACAAAAATTGACCTAAGAAATTAATACAAACGACTTTTCACTACCCTCCCCCCCCACCCCCAATATTAAAAATAAACTTAGAAACTATATTCAAACAAAAATATTTTTAACTTTTATTTTTAATTTAGCAAAAATAAGTTCAGCAACTGCAAATTTTAAAATAATAACATCAGAATAATTTTACTAACTTCAATAGGAAAATAGGCAAAAAATTGTTTTTCTCCTTCACTATTTTATTGATGCCCCCCTCATCCGATATAGATTTTGTAGCACTAAACTACCCTCGCATTTGAAACATTCAGCAATCAACATTTTCCAAACATGTCTGTTAATTCAGCCTTTACAGCATTTCTTTCCTTCTTTTTTTCCAGAGATATGTAATTTTGATAAGTTTTATTAGAAATCTCTCTCTCTCTCTCTCTCTCTCTCTAAGATATTACCTTTCTAAATTATGTACTATTTTAAAGTATGTAACTAATAATTCTAAACCACACCCACAGAAAAGTTTTGTTGAATCAACAAAAATTTTGTTGGCTGAACAAAACTTTCCGTTTAAATATGGGTCAATGGAAATCTTGTTTGAATCAACAAATTTTTTTCAGCAAAAAATTTTTGTGTTGTCAGCAAAAAAAAATGTTTTGTTAATTCAAGCAAAATTGTCCAATTTTACTTGAATTAACAAAATTCTTTTGTTGAAAGTTTTCTCAAAATGAATATAATTATCTGTTACTTTAAGAGTTCTTTTTAGTTTCGGCAACAAAAGCTTTTGTTAAAAGAACAATTGTTTTGTGTAATTTTAAGAATTTTCTTTGTTTTAACAACAAAAGGTTTTTGTTGCAAAAACAATTATAATATTTACTTTTAAATTGTTTTTTGCTTTCATAACTTAACTATTTTTTAGGTAATTTTTAATTCATTTTCAGCAGTCAATTACGCCTGTAATCCTTGAATAAATAGCAAGTGAATTTTTGTCCTGCTTTTTTTCCAAGCGTAACCCGGGTCCTCAGAATAGCGCTCTGAGGCTCTCCACTGAGCTACAAGGAACGATATCCGAACTCGGCATTTCTCACTCTTATATATGTCAGACCGGCTGCAACCGCAGCACAAGATGGAAATGTCATCATGAGTATGAAAATTTCTGCGGCAAACATGAGACGACAATACAAAGCCCAGCATACGGCAACACATAGTTAATTTTTAATTCATTTTCAGCAGTGAATTACGCCTGTTAAAAGCAGGTTAAAAATTTCCTGGTTATTATTCAAGGATAAATCAAAAAATAAAATTTCCAAAATTTTCCTCCACAACTTTCAGAAATATTAATTAGAAATGTTTAATTTTTCGAGCACTGTAATCTTGCAATGAATAACACGTTTTTGATAAAAAATTTGAGCCGCCACAGGTGTTTGGATAATGAAACCGCAAAGAAAGAGGTACTAAGAGATTTTTTAGGTGACTCAAATTAACAATTCCAATTAAGCTACGATTTTAAAATTAACGCCGTTATTTGACCGTTGAATGATAACCATAAAAAACTTATTTGTTTTTTGAAAATCCATGACGGTAGAGAAGGGTTGTGGGTAAATATTTTTTATTGGAGACAAGGATTTTTTGCTGGCTACCAGATTTTATCAAAATTGTAAAGCTCTGATTATAACAATCAACTAGACTAAATAAATAACAATATTTTTATTCATACATATATTCTAGAATCCTGCACGTGTCGGTTTATATCTGATCGAAGCCGAAAAGTTTGTTTCAAATCAACCAAAAACCCAACCCAAACCCGGCAAAAAAAAAAAAAAAAAAAAAAAAAAATTAGCTGACCTGTAACTCGACAAAATAATTTTCGTCGATCCGCAAATCCACACACTTCAACCCGAAGTCGAAATGAAAGAAAATAATCCATATTTTAATGCAATTATAGAAAAGTAGTCTACAATTATATCTCTAGAATCAATTTTATCTTTTAAACTTTTTAAAATGATTGAATGACACCGGAATTTGTGAACAAATTGATTTGAAAATATGTAAAAGTTTTTCTTTACATGCGTTATTAAAGCAAAATTTTATTTCAAAATCATGGTGCAATTTTGGAATTTGGGGATTAAAAGTAAGTGTTATGAAAGATGCAACTATGAGAAACTATGAATAGCTTATGGATTCTTCAGCGGAGCTTCATAAGAATGATTCATAGTAAAGATATATTATTTCGTCGAATCTTGTCAGTATTAAGACCAAAATTACAATACTAAGCTCCTTATCACATATTGAAAACCAATGATTGAAAGAAATTAAGATAAGCAAGAACTCATTAGTATTCAAATATTCTTTTAAGAAATTGGGTCAACCCGAACCCAATACGCAAATATCAAAACCAAAACCAAAACTGACCCTAACCCGAAACAATTAAAGTCATTTTGACACGAATCTGATCTTCTGCTAAAAAATAGAAATCAGCCTGACCCATAACGTAAAAAAAAGTGCCAACCCGACTCACTCGACTCGTATTGTTTATTAGGTCGGATTTGGAAAAAATCAAGGTAAACCGACTTGATTCAAGACTCTAAATTCCTTGTTGAATGATAAACATCTATTAAGATGATAAAATGCCACCTGTGATCATAAATAAGAATAAATTTTCCCTCCAAAAATCATTACATTTATTACTTTGAAAACGATGCAAAGAACTAATGCACGAACATTATTTTTGACCTGTAGAGTAAGTCTTCCCTACAAACACTTTTATGAATAATTAGTTCGTGAAAGCAACAGTGCTAAATAAGTAAAAAAAAACAGAGAGAAGAGTGTACGCGGCAAATCAGCTTACGTTTTAGCTGATTGCTTTTAAATTATTTAATCGCAGCTAGCAGGGGCAGAGAGGTTATTTAATTTTGCACCTGCGTGTGACGTCATGCAACAAACCGGCACGAAATGACACGGTAGATATTACTGAGCTGAAAGCAGAAGCCATATACGGTGTGAAACTTATGTATGGAAAATTATTTTGTTATTAAATATATATGCTTATTATACACAAAACTTTGTACAAAGTTATGCAGCTATACACAAAAGTTCGTGCATATATATGTATATTAATTATATATTATATACTGACTGATGAGTTTTATGTACAACTTAGAGTAGCTAGGATTATTAAACACTTTCTAAGTTTTCAATTATCTCCATATTTTTTATCTCCATTTTTAATGCATTACCTGCATGCTTAGATATTTGCAAACATACATCATACTTTAAAATACAAATATGAAATGTGATAAAAAGCAGAATTTATTTTTTTTAAATTTAAACATCAGACAGCTGTTTCGGAGTTTCTAAAACTCCATCTTCAGTGCAAGGGTAAAAAAACATTAAAATAGTAAAAACAAAAACAAATGCACAAGTATAAGAAAGGAGGATCAAGCAATGCATCTAACGGTTTACGGTTTGCTCCCTCCGGTTTGCTCTCTTTACATTCTCATGCATTTGTTATTGTTTTTAATGTTTTAATGTTATTTCTTTATTTTAACTTAGACTAAAGTTGGAGTTTTAGAAACTCCAAAATAGCTGTCTGTTGTCTTTATTTAAAATTAATTTTGGCTTTTTATCTTGTTGTCTATTTGTATTTTAATATAATGGCACAAAGTTACATCCTTTTATATTATTTTATATACATCGTACATGCTTACAAACATCTTATAGCATACATACGTTTTACAATGCATACAATATGCAATATATTTACAATACCTACAAATTAAAATGCATACAATTCATACATTACATACAATACATACAACAGTGTTTTTTCAATAATTAAAAATAAGAGCGACCTCTCTGTCGCTAATGAGGTACCTTCTAAAATAGATTAATATTGATTTTACTCAAGTAAACTGGATTTTACCAACAAATGGCAACAACCATACCTTTGCGGGTATATACCTTCCGAAAAAGACTGTTTATTGAACGAAGGGGAAGCAGTATTAAAACATTCTTCACGCACATTAGTATTTACTTCTATATACCCGCAGCTGGCGTGACATGGGTAAAGTCCATTTAATTTACTCAGCGAATTTTGTATTACGTAACATAAAAGAGTTTCTAAAGAAGAATTTATAAAATTACTTTATTACATTTTCAAATTTATTTCTATGTTAGTTGAAGAATGTTATTAATGTTTAGAGATTTGTTTCTTACTTTGGATTAGAAACTTGTAATATGCCCGTTCATGGCGCGGGCAAAAAGAACAAATTGTACGAGCCCTAATCAACGAAATGCAAAACGCAGGTGAAAATGACGTCATGTTTAAAAAATACGGAAATTTTCATCTAAATAATTAATATTCCGACTGTTGATAAATGGATGTTTTCTTTTTTTCGCTTTTACATTTGGCATGGACCGAGATTAAAAGGCCACAGTTAAAGCGGTAATAAATCGTTTGAATTTCCATGGGTCAATCGAACTGTTTCAAAAATTTCTGTAGCAAAAATCGTAAGATAAAAATTATGTGATTTTAAAAGAAAATGTAAATATTGTGTCATAAAATTAAAACATTTTACAGCAGCTTAAATACTTTTTTAAGATTGCGTCAAAATAACGTTAAATATATATATATTTATATTTATGAAAATATTTAATAAAGAAATATATTACTAACACTAAAAGAAATCAGCATGATTTCCTATTTAATATTTTCACTAGAATAACAATAAAAAGGACCATAATAAAGTCACTGATATATAAATATATATATATATATATCAATATATATATCAATATATATATCAATATATATATATATAGATTGAAAATTTTGTAAACATACAATTTTCAAAATGTATACATACATTTGTATTTATGTGGTATATATAAGTACTATGACCATAAATGGCAAAGCTATTTCATCCTGCTCGCCTCCCCTCCCTTCTTTCTCGTCTATCAACGTTTATTTTCAGATGATTATTTCACGTGTTTACCACACATTTGGAAAACAGAAAGAGTCCACTTTTTTCCATTACTAACGTCAATAGGCATCATACTTAAGTTACTCTTCATTTTGCAAATATTCATCACTCTATCGCGTGCTAAAAGGTTAATTCGTTTTTTAAAAAAATAAAAGAAGGCTAATGTTATAAGGCGAGATTCCAAAAATTTCTACTACAATTTTTTTTTTCTAATACTGCTCATTATATACATATATATTTTTCTTTTCTTTTCTTTTTTTTTTTTTTTTTTTTGCATTGAATAACCGTTGCCAAATTTCAAATTAAACTCTGAATAATATGCTTATTTTTTCTTACTTATTTACTAAACATACACGCAAGGAACAGTTATGGATAAAACAATAAAATTATATTGCCATAATGGTTTATACAAATCCTCTTTTTTTCTTGTTGCCTTGACATTTGCTCTCTCTTCTATGCATTGCTTAAAAAAGATTGCAGAGCACATGTATCGTTAATAGAGGTATTATTTATTTACAGAAATCAATAGAAAAAGTTTCTCTGGCAAATATATATAATAATATTTGTTCTAAAAAGGAATCCTGTTTTGTTTTCCTGACTCGGTGCATTTTCTGTTTATTTAAAATTCAAATATAAAGAATCGAAACGCATGCAAAATACTATACTTAATAGTAAGTGATATCGTTGCATTTCGAACTATTTGCATGAGTATAATATACTAAATAAACTTTACCTTTGCGACAAATTTGATCAATAGGACTCTTATTCAATAGTTCTTATGCGAGTCCAATTTACTCTACAGTCACGCACATGACCGTGTTGGCGCTAGTGTGGTACAGAAGTTATATTTAAGACTTTTTCAGTATTACATGCAGAGAGCAAAACACACGATTTATTTCTAAAACCATTGGGAAAACATTAATTAGAAAATATTTAGTTCTTGGTTACATGGATGTGATAAAGTTTAATAGATTGTTAATTTAGCGAATCAGTAAGGGTAAAAAAGAGCATGAAATTGTGATAAAAATACATACATAGTGAAACCGCTGTATACATAAGTACGTAAGACACCATCAGTAATACTATGTCTGTATGTCTAATTATACAGGTCGAAGAAAACATTTTAACAATTGAAATTTTATTTAAAAAAAAAAAAACGTTTTTCAGATATTTGACTGCATTGTTACTAGAAATATTGGTGAAAGCTTTGTTACTGTGACATATTCAGAATAAAAATAACATATTTCATGAATCTAAAACAAAAGTTTCGACACGCTAGAATAATTTTCTTTTGAAAAAAAAAATATGTTATCAAAATTCTGTTGACATCATCTAAGAACACTAATATATTATACTTTATCGAGCATAAATTAAGAAAACAATAGACAGTATCATTTAAAAAACGCATTTAATTGTTAGCAAAAAAAATTTAGCATTTAAAAAAAGTTTATTAACATTAAGATTTTCTCTTTGAAACAATTTTCTTGTGTAACTGGCTTTATAAATTTTGTTATATTCATTTTTTATTCCACTTTGAATTAAAATGTTTTTAAGCGAACTAAATTTCAGTTGTCGTATTGAAACACAAACCTATAAATCATTAAAAGCGTGTGATTAAAGTTGGAAGAATTTAAAAATACGATATTTATGCACTAAATTTATTCATTGTTGACCCTGACCCACTTTTTATTTACTTGAATCCATAAATGTTCAAGATATATTTTAAAAACAAATATTATTTTTAATTTTTAAAGCAAACACTTTAGTGCCACAAATTCATAAGAAAAAAATTATAAAAATAGAATTGCCGAGGATAAAAGAGCCGTAATCAGATGGGGGAAGAGTAAGATGAGACTGTCCTAGGAACTTCTTGAGCCCCTTGTAGATTTCTTAATATTTTAGTAATAATATCTCTATATTGCATTTCAAACTTTAAAACTTTGTTACATGACAGTGAGTAGTGTTTTTATATTTATTTATCATTAAAATAGAGAAAAAAATATATGTGAATTAGCCCTAACAAAAAATCCCCCCCCTCCCTTTACCTCCATCTCTTACTTTTCCAGCTGGTTACGGCCTTGGGATTAAAAGTAAGACAATTTTATGCCAAAAACTCTTTATTCTGTGTCGCGTGATGTCAATCCTGCATAACTTACACATGAATGCATTATGTACAACAATTTGCTTTATTATTATCGGTTTTCTACTTATTAACATATTAATATGCTTAACTATTCATTAAATATTCTTTCATTACTGAAATGCACTTTCACTTTTTCTAATACTCAGTACTGTGTTTTAAATAAAAACAGGACGTTATATTAAACAATTTACGGTTTGATGAAAATAAATTACTTCTAATTTGGATAAGTACATTTGCTAGCACACATGTATATTTCATGTACCTTTCTCTCCAGGGCATGTACACTTCTGTTTATGTCTTTTTAATTATTACAGTTAAATAAAACAGTTTTGTATCGCAAATGAGAGCTTCAAGCCTATGTAATAGAAATTTTCTCTTGGAGTATAAGCTAGTCATTAATTTTTAAGCATTTAATCTTATAATAACCCGTTTCTGTCTCACAAGTCGGAAATTTTTGCGTGGTATATGAATACACGCAAAGAGAATGCCTTTCATATAATTTTACGTTTGGAACATCCGAAAAAATAAATGTACACTGTTAAAAATTTGCAGCAAACTGTCCAGTCATTCGACTGCTTTTCAAGAAAACGATTTACATAACCGTAATTTAACTCTTTTCTGACCATAATACTGGCAATAATGTGGCCAGAATAGAGTTAAATTAAGGTTATGTAGTCGTTTTTAATAAAAATGGTCGTATGACTATACAGTTTGCCGCAAATTTGCGAACAAAATTACTGCATTACTTTAAGTAACAGATTTATGAATTGGTGAAAATAATTTATTATATGTATCATTGAACAGAAAAAGGCAAAGCATTTTTTATTGTGTCTATTAATGCATTTGATACTCATTTTTACTTTCTTCTATCTATAATAGAAGAAAGTATTGTAATCGAAATTTTTTTTGACTTACGGTTTTCAACGGATTTACACGTTTTAGGGGTCAGAGATTCCGAAAAACATGTGTTTGCAAAATGTCCGTTTGTCCATCTGTCCGTCTGTGTGTCTTCATTGTATCATCGAAAAGTGTATGAAGTTATGCTTCAAATTGAACAGAATTTTTTTTCTATGTTTTTGGTCATGGTAAGCAGGTTCTATTAGAATTTTTGGATATTTCGACGAAAGGGGGCGCTGTTATCGATATTTTTGTTCCAATTTCACTATTGTACCATCTAAAAGTGTATGAAGTTCTGCTTCAAATTGAACCACATTTTTTATCTGAAATATTTGAATAAATTTCTAGTAAGCTTTTAAAAATAAAACTGATGACAGAATTTAGAATACCAAATGCATGATAATTACAAAATTTGGTTTGCAAAACTAACTGTTGCACACAAATTTAAAATAACAATCAAATATACATAAAAATGTAGATTTAAAGAAAATATTAATGAAGTTTGGGGGAAAATACTTGAAACAAATATTCGAAATATTACTTATTTATTGCTTTTACCTTATGAATTATTCCCTGATCCACAAACAGACTATTTTGCGCAGTTTGGAAGAAAAAAATTCCCAAATTGCAATATTTTTACTGTGCAAGTTTTTTATATTTTTATCTTCCGAAAAAAAGAAAATCTAGCAACTTTTGTCTAGCTTCTTTATAATCTATTTATTTTACAGACATATATCTCATGCATATACAGTCTTGTTTTCGTAGTATTTTTATTATTACTGGTGATAGTAATAAAATAATATTAGAAATATGTGAAGTATAAAAATAGAAAGACAACTTTATGTATATAATCAATGACATCCATTTATCTAAATCTTTTAATGCGTAAGTCAATTCTAGAATTACGACACATTTTAGGAACACCCCTTTCTGTTTTGCATTTTGAAGGATATAATATCGTTGTTCAGCAATGTCTTTAATAAAATATGTGTGTTTCTATTGCTGAAAATAACTAGTTTATAGTTTTCTAAGAACAATTCATTATATGCATTTTATAATGCGAGGGGAATCAAAAAGTCGCGCAACCCATGAAAATTATATTTAATTTTAAAAATACATACATTATTCAAACTACAAACATGACTTAAATTGAAAGAGTGGTTATTCTGAGTAGTAAAACTGAAAAAAAAAATCATTGCTTTCAGAATGGGTCCAGTTTCCTCCAGGTGATTCTTGTTCAATGCTCAAAGGCTCAATGCTCAAATTTCTTAAATCTTATGTTCATTGTTTGCTTTCCAGTCATCCATACAGTGCGGATTTTTGCTATATACTTACGAATTTAGATGATTCTATAAAAAGGAGCTCATATAAATAAAAAATGATCTCTGAAAAATGACATTATTGTACTAGAGGTATATATATCTTTCTCTTCAATTATTTTAATTAAACATGTTGTTGGGAAATAATGTTAAATCATAAAATTTCTTTGTACTTGAGAAAATTTCACTTCCATTGTGCATCAAACAAATGGTACTGTGTGGCTCTGATTAGAAAAACCCTGAGTAGATTTCCTGTTTCCGAAGGTTTTAAAACATGTAAGAAGGGAACTTCGTCCGTAAGAGCGGAAGAACGAAAGACTGCGTTAATTCTGGGGTATGACCGATTGAACAGGAGAAAATTGACATGAAAAGAAAATGCCTGACTTCCCGGAAATATAGTCGACTGACCAGTTAACCTGGCAACAGAACTGGACCGAGACCGGTTCCAGAATCTTTCTTAACTCAGGCACACAGTACAGCACAGTATAATATACACAGTTCATACGACTAACCTTACGTGAGGCTCTGGGGCAAAGATTCAGTTGGGGGCTTCCGTGACGTCTTTATAGTTACACTTTGTACTAATTTTTTAGAAAAAAAAAATCCGATTTTTAGCTTAGGGTCCTTTTTAGAACTAGGGGTCTAGGGCAGATACTTCATTTATCCCTGGTATAATCAGGCTATGAAAGGCGATAATCAGGCTACGACTATATTATGCCATTACAGGTAATAGCATAAAGATGCACCTGGAATTTCTACTGATATGTGAATTTCAGTAGTATAGTGTTGAAGTTTATCAAAAAGTAATGTCATTATAATATATTTCGGATTTTGTTCAATTTTTTATAGTTTTGGGTTGCACGACTTTTCATTTCCCATGTGGAATGATTATATGCAAAGATTTTTTTTTTTTTTTTTATCGTGTTTAAGCATTTAATATCGTATTGAAGAGAGGAAAATTTTTTCAAATTTAATGTCAAAAGTAAAACTGAATAAATGGTTTTTGGAAAACAATCCGTAAGAATTTCAAAATAAATTGCTACATAAAAAAGATGAAAATAACATTGAAAAAAATTCAGGATTATATTAAATATTAATAGAGTCAAGGAAAAATACTTGAAAAGAAAAACTGTTGTAAATGTTTCTTATTTATTGTTTTATTTCCCTTTATGAATTAAGAATCCCTTTAAGGATTAATGCACCTATTGTTTTTTTTTTTTCTAACTTTCTGGCGAAGACAGAGAATCTATGGAGACAATAAGGGAAATAAAATTGTATCGCGTTTATCTGTAATCCATTTGTTTTACGGACATACGTATAAAGCAAGTAAGATATGGTTTTCATAGTAATTTTATTAAGTAATAAAGCAATATTAGAATTACGCAAAGTAAAATTAGGAAGACATGTTAAGAATATAATTAATGAAATCCGTTTACATATTTCATTTAAGCAGTAAATCAACGCGAGAATGATCATACTTTTTATCAAGCTCCCTTCTCTTCTTTTTCTGGTTTTTGAGGAATATAATATATTTGTTCTTCAAATTTCCGAGTACATTATTTGTGCCTGCTTTGCTGCAAATAACCGATTTGTGATTTTTTAAAAAAAACAATGCATTATACATAATTTATCAAAGAATGTTAAGACGCAGGATTTTTTTCTATTGCCTTCATTAAAGCATTTTATACCATCATGAAGAAGGTGAATAATTTTCAAATGCTCTGAACAATGCATGGGAATTACAAAATTTGCTTTCCTAAACAAACGCCTTATAAAAAAAAGAGAGAATAACAAAGAAACAAACACATAACTACAGTCTGAAAGAAAATATTAATGGAGTTTAGGGAAAATAACTTGAAAAAAAAAAAAACTATTTGAAATATTGCTTATTTATTGCTTTTCTCTTTTATAAATTATTCTGATTCACGAACCGACACACCTATTGTGTGCATTTTGGATGAAGAAAAAAAAATCCCGAATTACAATATTTTGCCTCAGCAACATTTTTATAATTTTCTTGTGAAGGAATAGAATCTGGGGGGAGGTGAGGGGGAGGAAATAAACCTCTATCTCGTTTGTTTGTAATCCACTTCTTTTGCAGACATACAACTCATGCATATACAGCCTGGCTTCCGTAGTATTTACTTTCTCCTTGAACGGCTCATCCTTTTCTCATCAATGTCAATTCTACCGCCCCGGTAGTATCATCACCCTTAAACCCTCAGGACAAATTAATTTAACTTAACGCCTACCAGGCGGGTATAAAACACCAATATACCTAATAAAAAAACCTCTTCCCCTACTTGCTGTCAAAAGTGGGAAGCTATTGAAAGACTATGATGTCGCGCTGAGGCGGCAGATGGCAGACGGGTCCATTATCGGGGGGTTGGATCCTTGGCCATCTGCCCCCCCCCCCCTTAAATACATTCATTAGAGATGGCGACACTTTACATGCGTTTCCATTGAGAAAAGAAAAGAGTGGGGGTGGGGGGTATTGAATGAGTTATTGTGTAGCGAAGCACGGAAATTCAGAGTAATTGCTGATTTGAGATCGCTAAATGCTTCTTTTTAAGGGGCGGGATTTGTTTTCTAACTGATTAAATTAACGGAAGAATTTTTTTTTCTCTTTCTCTCTTTCTAGTGAAATGCTTCAATTAGGGGGTGGTAGATATTACCAATTTTCCGCTAACTCGCATCACACCCCCTGTCAAATTATTATTCATTGGATAATTGTATAATTAATACAAATATGAACTTTCACACGTCGTGTTTAAAATTCATTGGATGGATCAAACGATTAAAAGTTTTATAAAAGAGAAAATGGTTCTTTTCATTTTCTGTTAAATTGATAAAAATATCTAACACGATTTATCATATGTTTTTGTAAAGAATATAAACGGCTGTATAGTATAAAATAAGAGTAGATCGTGCAATCTGATTCTCGTATTGTGGAAAAAAAACTCTTCACGAGCAAGCCATTTAAGAACAGTTATTATCTTTAATTTTAGAGTAGTTAAATCTTCTATTATCTAAAATAGAAGATTTTAGTATATCTTCTACTAAGACATTGTAGAAGATATGACTTCTACAATATCTTAAAATTGTAGAAGTCAATTCTTTTTACTTACTTTCTTGAATCGTGGTTTTAAAAAAAAGCACATAAAAATATATATATTCCACCTTTAACCCCTTGAGGGTTAAAAATGAAATTTAATTTCCATATTTAACCCTCTTTAACCCTCTTTAATCATAATTCATTAACCATGGTTAGCAAACCTTTAACCATCTATAACCATATTTTTCCATCTTCCTTGATTTCCATATTTAACCCTCTTTAACCATCTTTAATCATAATTCATTAACTATGGTTAACAAATCTTTAACCATCTTTTTCCGTCTTTCTTCCTTGATTTCCACATGTAACCCTATTTAACCATCTTTAATCACAATTCATTAACCATGGTTAACAAATCTTTAACCATCTTTTTTTCATCTTCCATGATTTCCATATTTAACCCCTTGACGTTATTTCTTCTTACGCACTTTCTTGAAACATGGTTTAAAAAAAAAAAAAATAAAAAACATAGTATATTAAAACTATGTATTCCATCTTTAACCCTTTGATGGATATTTTTATACCACTTAATTTTAATCAAGTTTTGCACCAGAATTTTGGAACAAAATTTTACTTTTATAAATTTGGTGAAAAAAAAAAGCTGTAAAGGGGCATTTCTTAACTAAAAAAATAATATGGTGTAAATTCAATATTACAGAAACACAATTATTTGCCACTGAAAGGGTTAAACTTCTAGAAGTCATTTCTTCTTATTCCCTTTTTTTTTCTCTTCTTTCTTCTTCTTTTTTTTTTTAATTTTGATATTCCAGTGTAAATACTTTGCACAAACCAAAAACATATGTATAAAAAAACTATTTTATTTGCACACTAAAGTGAATAAGATTAATAAATACTTTGAACTTTTTTCTCTTAAAAATAAATAAATAAATGAAGTTCTGCCTTGTTCCCACTGCAACGAAAATAAAATCTTCGTCCGAGACAGAATTTTAATGTTTTATTTTCAGTAAAAAATTATTAGTAGATTTAAATATAAATCATACTTAAATTCACAAATATATTTAAATATGCAAATAAAATTTTTTAAGCGTTGAAATATCAAAAGAATTAAACATGAAATTAAAAACTATTTGAAGACGAAAATAATATCATAATCTGTATTAAATTAATTATTAAACTGGCAATGATTAAAATAAATACTTTCAGCTTCGAATACTCTGCACTGATTCCATCTTCAGAAAATCAAACAAGTTAAATCAATAGGCATAGCAAGTTAATGACTAATCAACTAGTTAAATAGAAAATAATAGTTATGATAAATAAATTTCATGCCATCTACCCATAATGCATGCAAATGTTTATCGGAATTGAATTCCACAAAATTATAGTTTAACTTCCCAACACTTGGGATATATTAAAGGAAAAACCAGTTTTACAGTCAGTCGAAAAAACGGCAGGTGGCAAGAAGTGCACGTTCAGTAATTAAGCTTCCTTTTTCTTTATTCGTAAACCAAATTATTTACATTTCTATCATAAGTATTAAATCACAATATTTAAAAAAAAGGTATCAAAGCATAAGTAAGCAAGTAATTGAATAAAAAAAGGAAACTAAAAGATAAATGATCACTATATCTCTATTCCAAAGAAAAGTTACTAACGATGCCGCTGCCGGTTATTGAATCTAACTTATCTTTTTCACTTTCTTGGCTTATCCTGCAAAAACTATTGCAGATAAAAACATAAAAACTGGAAATTTTACAGAGAAATGTGTGATAAACACGTTGTAACAGACACATTTTAAGTAGAATAATTATTTAAAGTACTTTTTAATGCTGAAATCGGTCAAAATAGTTCAGTTACAGACGTTTTATAGGATTAAATATTATGCATACCAATTTAACAATCTTTTTCAAACATATTCTTGACCTGATTCTGGTAAGCACATCTAGTGTCTAATCATCATTTTTTAGGGTTTCGTTCATCTCACGAAACCTTATTAGTTCTGTTTCGTTGTCTGTCCGTCACAGAGCCGGTTCTCAGAAACTGTATAACTTACAGAAATGAAATTTTGCGTACTTACAGCTGAATACCTACTATGAAGCTGGAAATCATAAAATTAAAAAAAAAAAAAAAAAAAAAGTCGTATTATTTTAATTTATAGTGAGATAAAATAATAAAAAAAAATCTAACAGCCTTTTCCTATTAAATTTAAGCCTTTTTTATTATAGCAGTTGCCAAAAATTAAACATCCACAATAAAATTCTTTCTACAAAATTAATTTTCTATTGAAAGATTTCCACATGAAAAATGAAAATGAAATAAAAAGTTTCACAAATTTAAAAAAAAAAAAGATTAATATGACGTCATATTGGTAATAAAACGGAAATTTTAAAATATTTCTCAATAATACAAGGAGTATGAGTATGTGTAAGAACAGAAAGCAGATTAATATGACGTCATTAGAGAACTAAAAAGAAAATTAATCGGGCGTCATATTGAAAGTTTAACGGACTTTTTGAAATGTTTGAGAATAATACAAAGAGAGTATCAATATGAGTAATAGAGAAATCAAGTAGATATGACGTCAGCAAGTGATTATAACGTCATATGAATTTGAGGAACGTATTGAATCATGATAAAAACCCGATTATGGAAATATTGGCATATTTTAACATTTTGAAGTTCTTTGTACAACATGTTTAATTTTGAAATTGAGTTTTTTTAATATTGCATTTAGTCTACATGGCAGATATGACAGAGTATAATAGCGGTCTTCGCTTGTTATCGGGTCGGTTCAGATATTCGGGGAAAAAAAAAAAAAAAAAAAAAAACGAGAAAATAGACCGGTAAATTTTTATAAAAAACATGACTTTTTTTTTTCTTTTGAAAATGAAATTTATTTTGATTTTTTTAAAGAAAGGATAAAGTGTTTTGAAAGGAATATTAAACGAAACCTTTTGTGCAATCTTCGATCACACTTACCCACTGTTTTTTTTTTTTTTTTTAATTTGACTATTTTTTCAAGTTTTATTTATTTATTTATTTTCGAAATTTGTATTCAAAATGTCTTTTTCTGTTTACATATTTAATTAATATTCTTAAATAGCTAATTTTTTAATTTACTGTTTCCAAATTAAAATAATTCTGAATAATAATACATTTTCTTCTATACGCTTTAGTGATATGTGCATTTTTTTAATGTATTTTTTTATGATATATGGAACGTGGATAATAGTACATAAATGAAAGTTTTAAGTCAAAATTTAGATCATAATTAGCAAGAAACTTTTTTTTCTGTCTAATTTTAAGTTTTAAGATTATTTGAAATAAGATTATTTTTGGTATAATTAAATATTATATATTTTTTCTTATTGCCGTATTTGTAAAAAAAAACTGAAGAAGAATAAATATATTGTGATATAATTACATTATTTTTTAACATTAATTATATGCCTTTTAAATGTGAGAGTCGTGTCATATTCAGCAGATAGTATATTTTCATTTATAAATCATGAACTTTAAGTCGTCCACTGGTGAAAAAGTCGTGATATGTAAATTGTAACATCTAGAATACTTAAATGTTCTCAATTCAATTCCATTATGATTACACAAAATGGTTCAACTTTTATTAAAATTATAGAAGACATTTCTCCTTATTCACTTTTTTCTCTTCTTTCTTCTTTTTTTAAATTTTGATATTCCAGTGAAAATACATTACACAAACCAAAAAACATATAAAAAAAAACTATTTTATTTGCACACTAAAGTGAATAAGATTAATAAGTACTTTGAACTTTTTTCTCTTAAAATAAATAAATAAATAAAGTTTTGCCTTTTTCCCATTGCAGCGTCAATAAAATCTTCGTACGAGGCAGAATTTTAATGTTTTATTTTCAATAAAAAATTATTAGTAGATTTAAATATAAATCATACTTAAATTTACAAAAATATTTAAATATGCAAATCCATTTTTAAAGCGTTAAAATATCAAAAGAATTAAATATGAAATTAAAAACTATTTGAAGACGAAAATAATATCAAAATCTGTATTAAATTAATTATTAAACTGTCAATGGTTAAAATAAATACTTTCAGCTTCGAATACTCTGCACTGATTCCATCTTCAAAAAATTATACAATTTAAATCAATAGGAATAGCAAGTTAATCAACTAGTTAAATAGAAAATAATAATTATGATAAATAAATATCATGCCATCTACGCATAATGCAGACAAATGTTTATCGAAAACGAATTCAACAAAATTATAGTTTAACTTCCCAACACTTGGGATATATTAAAGGAAAAACCAGTTTTACAGTCAGTCGAAAAAAAGGCAGGTGACAAGAAGTGCACGTTCAGTAATTAAGCTTCCTTTTTCTTTGTTCATCCCTTAGTGTAAACCAAATTATTTATATTTCTATCGTAATTATTAAATCACAATATTTTAAAAATGTTATTAAAGCATAAGTAGGCAAGTAACTGAATATAAAACAATAAAGGAAACTAAAAGATAAATGATCACTATATCGCTATTCCAAAGAGAAGTTACTAACGATGCCACTGCCGGTTATTGAATCTAACTTATCCTTTTCCCTTTCTCGGCTTATCTTGCAAAAACTGTTGCATATAAAAAAAAATTAAAAACTGAAAATTTTACGGCGAAATGTGTGATAAACACGTTGTAACAGACACCTTTTAAAGTAGAATAATTATTTTAAGTGCTTCTTAATGCTGAAATCGGTCAAAATAGTTCAGTTACAGACTTTTTATAGGATTAAATATTATACATACCAATTTAACAATCTTTTGCAAACATATTCTTGACTAGATTCTGGTATACACATCTAGTGTCTAATCATCTCTTTTTTTTTTTTTTTTCTAGTTTTATTTATTTATTTTCGAAATTTGTATTCAAAATTTCTTTTTCTGTTTAAAGATTTAATTCATGTTTTTAAATAGCTATTTTTTTTATTTACTGATTCCAAATTAAAATAATTCTGAATAATAATAAATTTTCTCTTAGACGCTATAATAATATGAGCATTTTTTTTTTGTGTGTGTGTGTGTATTTTTTGATTATATATAGAGCGTGGATTATAGAACATAAATGAAAGTTTTAAGTCAAAAATTAGATCATAATTAGCAAGAAACATTTTTTTCTGTCTAATTTTAATTTATTTGATTGTTTGAAATAAGATTATATTTTGCATAATTAAATATTATATTTTTTCTTATTGCCGTACTTGTAAAAGAAACTGGACAAGAGTAAATATATTGTGATATCATTACATTATTTTTTAACACTAACTATATGGCTTTTAAATGTGAGAGTCGTGTCCTATCAAGCAGATCATGTTTATTTTCATTTATAAATCATGAACTTTAAATCTTCCGCTGGTGAAAATGCCGTCATATGTAAATTGTAACGTCTAAAATACTTAAATGTTCTCAATTCCATTCCATTATGATTACACAAAATGGCTTCTTTTACAAGCTTGTCCGTTCATAGTTTTTTTTTTTCCCTTCAAGTTTCTCTTTTTGTTATTTTTTGAGAAGATGGGTGATATTTTGTTAAATTTAAAATGTTTTTAATGATTTTTAATTGATCTTCAAATAGCTATTGAGTTTCTATATTTTCTGCCATCACCCCCCCCCCTCTTTTTAAAAAGGACAAATTAGCATGTTTTTAAAGACCGTGGTGTCTGGGTAGGGGTTTTCGAGCGTCGCTCGTAAGGGACAGAGCACCCTAGTGTAATGCAATTGCTATATCTATTCTAACTAGGCTAGCGCAATAAAATTATTCTATCAGCAGATTTACTTTACGCTCCAGGGAAACTAAGCGTAATAAATACTGTTTAAAGTTTATTTAAAACATATATATTTTGTCTTTTCTGATTCTTAAATCAAATCTGCAGATGATGTAAATTTTTAATGATGTCTTTGTAAGTCTGGATGTATAAATACCTAAAACATTGTTACTTATGCACCATCTTATCACAAGCCCCCCCCCCCTCCCCACGTCAATAAAATAATAATAAAATTGCTCTCATGGAAATCAAATAGCCTTCAAAACGTCTTTGTAATTTTTTGTCGTCTTCTTTCCATCTTTAAGGAATCTTTACCTTTTCCATTATCGGAGTTACTATGTTTCCTCTGGCATGTTATGTAAAAAATATCTTTTAAAGTAAAAAATTAAAAAATAATTATGATGTAATTACCAGAAAGGTGTGATGTAGCTTAAATGTAGTCACGCAATTTAAAACTTTAATTCATTGTCTGTGTATTTGCTGGTATTTTTTTTTTAACTATTCAACTAAATAAACAAATATTTAAACTGAACATTCTTCCCTAATTGGAGTTCTACAATTTTTCGTAATAATGCATTTTTAACAATACACAACAGCTATTATCATCTTAATAAATAAATAAATAAATAAATAAATAAATAAATAATAATGAAATATTTGAAATTTTAATCTAATTTTATTTTTATTTTATCCTTAAGTGATCTGCTTATCCCCTGAGATTTAAACATTCAATGTTCTGCAGTCATTATCCTGTATATATCCAACATTATAGTATTTATTCCCAAAACATGCATAATGGCAAAAATATAGTCAGAATAAATCACCGACATTAAAAATATATATTGCATATGCTTTAATTAAAATATACTGTATTTCGTAGCAAAACATGGGTTATAGTCCGAGAGGCATCGTCACAAATTTTGCACTTTGAGCGTCGATGATTATAGTATATAAGATAGAATAGATGATACAGATAACAAAACTGCCAGTCAGCTATCGCACCAGCAGGAGGGTGTTGACATAGCACCATCACACATTTTGCTACAATGTGAAATGTATGGCTGACCGATTACGGATGTTGCCCTTAAGTCAGGGTAACATCAGTAATCGGGTTGCCATTCATTTCACATCGTAGCGGAGAGTCTGTGATGTTCTTATGGAAATACCTCCTACTTGTGCGCCATTTTGTTATCTGTATCATCTATTCAATCATACATACCAAAATCATCGATGCTGAAATTGGATCTAAACATGTGACGCTGCCTCCTGGATTATTATTCATCTAGTAAAATAATTTATATTAAAAATATAGTTTATTTTTTCTTGTTTGTTTCTCTAATAAATAAAATATGTTGTATTCATTGACATCAGCAAAATGAAATCCAGAGTAGAGTGGGATAAGCAATTATTATTATTATTTTATTTTTTACGGGGGGAAGTCTCGTGATAAACCATTATGGTACATAAATGCTTTATATATGTACGCAATCATTATTTCTTTTCTTAATATTTAGTTATTTTAAATCACCTTGATTTTTTTTTTTAACTATTAAGGATAAAGAAGTTTTCTAAATCCAGGAAAAGTTTTTGCACCAACTCCCGTTACTTGCGCCCATGTTTGTACCATGTGTTTATGTGCTTTCCTTAAAAAGTTTTTTTTTAAAAATCATAAAAATTAAGAAAGTTCCTTTTTTGTGCTTTTACTTGTATAAAGATGTTAAGAGTACAAATATTAATTTACATATAACATTTCGTTTTAAGTTATTTCCACGAAAAAACAAAAATATATATGAGATTAAAATAAACAAAATCGATATATTGGACCATTTCTGAGTCTGATTGAAAACTGTCGTGGGAAACCGGACATAAAAGGGACGTTTGCCTGTTTAAGCGATTTCTTTCTTTAAAAATGGTGCGTTTTAAATTTGATGGCTTCTTTTAGCCTAAAATCCATCTCCATAAGTGATCCTGTCACAAACCTGACCTCAGGGTGTCACCTCTGAGGAATTTCGTATACCTTCAGCTAGCCCCGAGTCATCAATATTTCCGAAATAAGATAAACTCAAGTTCCTACACTTGACATGATGCAACTTTAACAGAGGTACAATGCATAAAAAGTTACAAGATCTATTTCTTATGGGAAGATTCATACTGTTTGAAAAGTTTCACGAACGGAAAATGAACGTTTTTATATCTGATATAGTACTAGTTGTTCAAGTATATCATAGTATTATTGAAATTAATATTATGTACACAGAAAAAAATAAAACCCAATTTGGGTCGAAATAGGTATGTGCCCAAATTGGACCATGCCTGTTTTGGTTACCACTGTGTATCCATTTTGGGCACTGTTAAATACCCATTAAAAAAAAAAAAAAAAAGTAAAATTGTAAAATATCAAATATTTTACATTAATTAATGAACTTTGTTGTTGAATAAGTTTTAATTTTTTATTTTCAGTTTTCCGTCTTACTAGTCTTTCCGGTTCTCGTAATTTTTCAAATAATGTCGTTATTTAAAAGCGTCGATTTTTTTTTTAAATTCACTATAAAATGGTGTTTAAAGTGGTGCATAATTCTTTGAATTTGAAGCTAATTTTGAAAATGCAAAGTATATATTTTAAAAGATGTGTTACCAAGCTGTGTAAGTTTGTAAATTTTATAATAATAACAACATCAATACGAAAATGTGAATGAGGACATGAAAACAAAAAACATATAAAAGTTAATATATTTTTTAAATAATTTTTGTAACCGGAAAAAATAACGTTTTATTTAAAAACAATAATAATAATAAATTAAAATTATAAAACATTACGCATTATACTACAACTACATTCATCGGTTTTGATTGAAGAATCGTGTTTAATTATTGATTCGTTAGTTGCACTTTTTATGAATCCTTCTCTCTGTCACATAGATTTCCAAATACGTCGAAGAATTTTGAATTCTGTTTAATATTACCTTTAAAATGATGCGTAATTTATTAAATTTATAATTGAAGTTAGTTTTAAAATCGGATTAAATGCTTGGATTACGTTTCCTTTGCAAAGTGTTGCAGAACTTTTGAACGAAGCTATATTATTGATCAATTTTACTATTACTGAACTTAATTTCTTTCTTATCTTGAAAACTGTTTATATATATATATATATATATATATATATATATATATATATATATATATATATATATATATATATATATATAAACAACTATCCAAGATAATTTCATCACCGTAAGACTTGAATGAATAATTAAACTTATACGTAAACTAAAATAGAGTTTGTTAATTAAAATATTTCTGAAATACCTCGGATATGTAACAAAACATTATTTATAATTATACTAATAAAAAAAATGGATACTGTTATAAATTAATATTCCATTGGAAAATTTTCTTATGTAACTAAACTATTTCAAAAATGTTGGAACCTGTATTGAGACAAATCGTGTTAATTATCTGTATGTTTAGTTTAAAAATTTAGAAAGTAGTTATAATTAATAATTTATTCATCATAAATTCATGTATGGAAATTGGACAATGTTCCATAAAATTTAGTTTAAAATAAGAAAGGTTTAAATATCTTATCAATTAATGCAGGTATTGGTCTTCTAATTTCATTTAATTTCACAATAAGTAAATTTTAAATGTAACCTACTTTGCACATTTATTTACAAAAGTTTAGTTTATAGTGTATATATATATATATATATAGCATAAGTCAAGTTAAATTGCCATGTAATTGACTTTAAAGTAATCTTTATTTCTTGTTAGCACAGTCTTCAAGCATTAAAATAAGTTTTACAGTTGAGTTCATGAATCATAGTTGTCCTACAATTTTGAAAAATATTAAACACAACAGCGTTATAACACAAAAAGTAGTGTTGTGTGAAAAATGCAATTGAAATTTTCAAGTTCATTTGAAATTCAATGTTCAATTTCAAATGAAAGTGCCGTTTTCTGGTGAGCTTATTAACTACAGATATGTCATGAATACAGTTTAAAGTTCATAAAAAAAATACGTTTCAAATATAAAAATAAAATAAAATAAAATAAATGATTTTTCAGTTACAATGTTGTTTTACTTAATTAACTATAGGAAAAAATAGAGTAAAATCTTACACTCCGGTGAAACTGGATATCTCAGATTTGACTCATTTTGAACAGTAATCTAACGGGTTGAAATACTTAGCTCTAGCTAAGGAGAAGAAATGGCCATTATGGTACCTGCATACGGCCCTTTGTGTAGTTTCTATGATGGAAAAAATATTTTATCATTGTTTTTTTTTTGTTTTTTATGTTTGGTAGTTTTCAAAACTTATAAATATGAACACATTTAAAGTTACTGAAATTTTTTATATTATTGTATCATTATTTTTTTCGGGTAAAATCGGTTCTTGGAAAACAATGCTTGAAGAAAAGTCAGCCAAAATTACTAGATGGACATGAGTGATTATGATTTTCCTAAAGCTGATAAAGAAGTACATTTCTTTTCTGTAATTTCTCAAATTGTTTATGAATATTATCATTCTTTTGTCTTTAAATATTAAGTCTTTAGACATAATTGAAATATTTTAAATTATTTTTCTTTTCTAAAGTTGTAAAATAAAATATTCTATTCCTTTTCAAAAGAAATTCTAAGCCTTTGATTTTCTGTAAGATCAATAAACGATACTGACGAACTTTACGACAACATCAAAGGTTGAAAACAAAAAAAATTAACTACTGCAAAAGAAAAAATATAAGCATTTTATATATATATATATATATAATACATAGTAGCGACACGAATATTGAAGCTGCATGATATTAACTTATCATAGTCTCTATTAGCAACCATAGTTTATATTAGCATTAGTCACTTACATAAACTCCTCCAACGCTTTTCAGTGTGAATGAGGACTGGGTGTAAAGGTGGTTCGTACGAGTTCTGTGCAAAAGTGACGCCCCCTCCAACAACACTTTTTTTCCCTTTTTCGACAATGTATACTCAGGCCCAAACAATATAGTTAATAGCAATCTAGAACCGGCTAACACAGTGACTAAAGTGACTCCCAAATACCACTGCAGCCATACGGTCAAGGTGCTAGTTAGATTGATGTCCGCCATGAGGTGATCAGGAGAACTTCGCCGTTCGGCCAGGTATCACAACCCGTTAAGTTAGGCATAATACCCGGCAAGTAAAGGCCTGGTTTGCAGTTCAATAATAATAATATACAAACTATCTTACGCATCCCACCAGTTATGTATGACTGGATGATTTGAATTTTTAAAATATTTTGAATATATTTCAATTTGAATTTATTAAATTCCGTTGTAAATTCTGGTTTCGAGAACAAGTAATAATAAGGCATCCGATTTTACCCTACGATTTTACCCTTATGTGTTGAAATGCGGATTTTAAAAATATAATAATAATAAATGACATGCATGTTTAATATCTGGCTTTTTGTATTAAATAGATTATTAAACAATAATAATAAAATTTATTTGCATAATTTTAGTTAGTAATGTACTTTTTAAAAATCTAAATCGTGATAAATTGTCATGCAATTGCACTCTAAAAACGACATTTTCAAAACTGAGCAAAAAATACTCAAATCTGAGTATATTGCATAGTCTAAATGGCTCCGAATCAAAATTACTCAAGTTTGAGGAATATGCTCATTTCTGAAAGCATGCACACACTCAAGAATAAAACATCATGTTCTCCTTATTTGAGTATGTCCATGTTTCAAAAATTAGTATGAACTGACTTCTATGTGCTCATTATTGAGTATTTTCATGCTTCAAACATGAGTTTGAACTGATTCTAATCATTTTGGAGTATGTCCATGTTTCAAAAATGAATATGAACTGACCTCTATGTGCTCAGTTTTGCGTATGTCCATGTTTCAATATTCTGAGTATTTCTGGTATTTCAGAATTAAAAGCATTGGGTCGTCATATTTAAAACAAAAAGTTTCATAACAAAATGAAAACACCGATTTACTCAGATTTGAAAGTGTCATTTTTCTCAGTGTGATTTTAAGTTGATCAAATACAATTACTTCAAGTAAAATTTTACATTACCATTAACACGTATATTCAGTTTTTCGTTAGAATAGTCTTCAAGCAGTAAAACAACTTTTACAGGTTAATTCTTGAATCGCATCCTACCACCAAAGCGTTTCAGTACAGATTTTATGCAAAATTAAAAACAAATTGCAAGTACACTTTTATTGAAATATTATATTTCCTATGTGTAATTGATTATTAATTAATATTATAATTATATTATTTGTCAGATTTATTCAAATAATAAAGTAAGATATGTTTTCAAATAAAAATCCATGACATTAATTTGTAGCCTATATTCTTCTCAAATTATTTTTGTTACACTTATTTAAACTGAAACTTTTACAAGTAAAGAAAAATATTATTAAATTAATTTTTAAATTAATATTTCATCGAATTTGTTTATAAATAAATTACATAAAATAGCAATAAAATTGTCTTTATATATATATATATATATATATATATATATATATATATATATATATAAACGAATAAAGCTATCAGAAATAATTTTTTATCATAAGGTTTGGATGGTAAACATCAAATTCTTAATCAATTTTTAATAAAAGCTTAGTCGTAAGTTTATTTTAATTTGTTTTAATTTGTATATAAAGTATATTAAGTTACTTTTTCATTTCAATATAACGCATTGCTTGCAATTGATTTAACATATTATTTGGAACCAATAAATTGTAAAGATATTGTGGCAAGTTTATATAGTTTATAATATTAGTCCCAGAATGAAAAAGATATACAGTCAAACCTCGTTATACCGCCATTATCCGTTCAAGAAATTTTTGGCGCTATAACGAGTTTGGCGGTATATCGAATTAAAATACAATAAAAATTAATTTTCATACTATTATACTAATATTATCTACCCTATATATATAAAATCCTAATGAAACGAATTTGTGAAACGATTTTATGAAACGAATTTATGAAACGATTTTATGAAACGACTGATTAAACGACTGATTATGTTTCAGGGCTATTTTTAATAAAATATTAAACGCTTGATGGTGAAATTAATACCAATTGTCCATAAAAATCCGCGGATGTCAAAACTGGTAATAGAATTTTGAAATTGGAATTAGTTTTCGAGATATTAATTTTTTTCTAATTTTAATGACATTTCTGTAATGATGGCAACTAATTACTCAGTTTTTTGTGACAAAAAAGGGAAAAAAATTGAAAAGGATCCCGATAGGGATTATTGATTTCTTTTTATTCGTCATTTTCAAATTGAAATTGAATTTATCTTTTATTCCAATCGATAATGAAGACAAAATTGTGATTAAATTATGTTTTTCAGGAAAATTTGAAAAAGAAAAAATCACATTTCTATCATCAGGATTCAATCGTCTGTCAGCATTTAATTTAATTTATAAACTGAAAATATTTTGAATAAATTCGTCCAAATGACGTCATTTATATAAAAGCAAAAGAAAGGGGGGAAAAGGAATTAATAGTAATTATTATTTATTGATATCATTTTGTTATTTTTTTGTAAAATTTAACTAAACGAATTTATAAAATCACTAATTCGGATATTTGAAACGAATATATAAAATAATAATTGTCCAACTGAACGGAAGGAGAATTTTAAAAAAAACGTCAAGACCCTTATAATAGAAAAGCACCAAAAGTTCATTTTTTTTTCATAACTTTTGGCAACAAATCTACGTATATTAACGAATCTATCCCTTTTTGAAACTCGAATTACGCCAAACCTAAAAGCAAAGAATTCTATACTGGAAAAGAACCCGATTTTCTTATGGACAATATTAAAGTGACATAACATGGTGTAAAATTATCGCGGATAGCAAATTTGTTTAAATATCTCATCAATTAATGCCGAATAAATGCAGGCATGCATGCACAAAATATTTAATTAATTTTGTATGATAAATAATTATTAGAAAATTCGTATACACATATTAATTGAAATAAATAATTTACATATTTAAAATAACATGAAAATATGCATGATGGTGCATTAAAATAGAGACAAAATTAAAACCTGTTACTGAAAATGTCTATAACATAGTACTTTTCAATACCGTGGTTCTTAATGTTATTCGCAAGCAGATGGAATTTTTCTCATCCTTAAACGCAAAGGAAGAATAGAATACAGATCGTTGTTATAAAAGTCCCAGAGGTAGCCACAATTTAAACCTAACCATTTTATACAAGCTGGTTTTCAAGCTGTAATTGATTTTACTTATCAATCCCGAAAACAGTCGTCAGTTGTCGCAACAGCTATGTATGAGGCCATGATAATAAAAAAAATGCCCCATTAAAACGTTAAAAGCATGGCAACCCAATTACAGATTTACCAATATTTTTAAAATAAAGCACGCTGTCATGTTTTTAGAGGCCTCGAAGTCTGAGCGGGGGTTGGCGAGCGTAGCTCGCAGGGGGTGGCCCCCTAGTTATTATTATAAAAATAAATATCAGTAATGCCTTTTTATTAAATTATCCAATGGTATATAGTATATTATAATAGTATAAATTAATATAATATAATTAATATACATAATATAATTAATGCTACATGATTCAAAATTATCCAATTAATGTATGAAATTAACATGCACTTACCTCTTTATATAGTCAATTTTAGATAAAGTAGATAATTATGCACATAACAGACACACACATACATTAAATATCACACTGAATTATTTTACTTTAATTATCTTTTACAGGAAAATATTTTAATATGCTAGTTTGAGTTTTCCTTTCAATATTGATTTTTTTAATATCTTTTTCTACAACTAAAAGATTGTTCATCATTTTTTTATCAGTTGCATGTTTTTCTAAGAAAATTCTTATTTTCCCAATGCAATTTTTAACTTCATCAGATGTAACATGCGGCGTTTCAGCTTCTTCAGCTTCGCTGTCAGATGAATTTTCATTTTCATTTTGATTGGCAACAATTTTTTCGATTGTCAAATCTTCAAATGTTGAAACACTTTTGTCTATATTAATGTACTCAATTGCCGATAGAGGATGCTCAATTTCTGTTAATTTGTGTATTTCGTCTTGTAGTTCCTGAAGTGCTGTACTGTTTTGTTTTTTAGTAGATCCTTCAGGTTTAATCAATCCAGTATGTTTCCAGCAGTTAACAATAGTTTCTGATGAAATTTCATCCCATGCTTTTTTTATCATGCGAATAGCGTCATGTAAAAGGATTGGAGAAAAATCATCTTTACTGATTTTTTCAATGATATGGCGGACGTGATACTTTCGATAATGAGCTTTGAATGAGTTCATTATACCAGCATCCAAAGGTTGCAAAAATCCAGTACAGTCAGGAGGTAAAAATTCAATGCGGATATTACTCATTGGATATGCTTTGTGACAAGGGGCATTATCCAAAATCAATAAAATATGGCGTTTGCTTCTTTTCATTTCTATGTTGAAATTCGCTAACCATTTTTGAAATAATGCTGAAGTCATCCACGCTTTGTTATTATTCTCATAATCTACATAAAGAGCAGGATTAAAATTTTTAAAACATCGTGGCTTAGCTGATTTTCCAATCACTGTCATAGTTCTTTTATCAGATCCATCACTATTCGTACAGAACACAAGAGACACACGATCTTTTTTTTTTTTAATCCTTTAGCAGGCCCACTCGAAATTGTTTTATCTGGCTGCAAGCGGTAAAAAAGGCCACTTTCATCCATATTGTAAACGTCCTCTTGTTTATATTCTAAAATCAGCGCACTCAGTTTTTTGCGACCATTTGACACAATATCTTCATCAACACCTGCAGTTTCACCACTTCGTATGTACTGAGAGAATCCTCGTCGCTTTTTAAATCTGTTCAACCAGCCACTACTGTATTCGAAATCTGTAATATTCCTTTGCTGGCCAAGAACTTTTTCCTGCTCTCTGATGACATCTCCGTTGATAGTGGCATTTTTAGCACTCATTTGTTGTATCCATGTGCAAAGGGCATCCTCTAAGTCTTCATGTTTCGCTGTTTTCAGTCTTTTTACAGATGATTGCAGTTCGTTGGTGTTAATCCATTTTTCTGTATTCATCAAAATGTCTCCGATGCAGCGCCTGCTAACAGGCTTTTTCCAGAGTGTAGAAAAATGATTGGAGATGTGTTGCTGCGATACATTCACATTTCTTTCTTTATATTCACAAATTTCCCGCTTTTCTGAAATTGATAAAACTGCTCTTTTCGCCATAATGAGTTAAAATAAAGGGACAGAATGATATTTTACAGATTTAGCTGGTGAATTCTTCGATGTTTCAATCAACGTCCGACCAAAATTTTGAATGAGAGATTTTGCACTGCACACCGTTTTCTTTCTAAGAAATCGACATAAAGTACAGGGAGAAGTTATTTTTTACATTGTTCTCACCTGAGAGAGGAGAGACCCTTTCAGCCAATGGCGTGCCATGCCTTGTTTTCTCCCCGCTCCAGAAGCGGATCGGATCACGTGACTCGCCAGTCTGAATCAGAAGTTTTACTTGCTCGGCACTCAGTGCGCGTTATTTTTCTTCTCCCAATGACAAGTAGAATGGGTAGCAGGTGCATTTTGGCAGGTGTTGAGAACAATATAAATTCTTTGCTATTCAATAAAGTTTGAATTGAGCTTGAAAACATCTAGACACATGAAAAGGAAGTGTCCTTTGAAATTCTAACAAAACATTTAAAAAAGAAAGATATGCAAAGAAAATACAGTAATTTCTAGACATTTTTTTTTGGCGGTATATCGAGTTGGCGCTTTAACGGATACATTACATTGAAATTCCTATTTGGCAGATTTGTTCACAGACGCAATTGGCGGTTAAACGGAATTGGCGCTATTTCGAGAAGGCACTAAATCGGGGTTTGACTGTATTTGCAAAAATAATTAATGTTATAATTTAGTAATAGATGGGATTTGTTTTTATAAAATTATTTTGAAGAATATTGCTAAAGGTAACAAACACTGATTGTGAAGTATTGTGATTGTAAATTCAATGAATGTAAATGGATTTCGGGATTTTTCCATAAGTTTAGTTTAAAGTATTGATAAAGTATACCAAATAATTAATTATTCATTGAAAATGACAATATGCATAGGCGATAGCTTAAAAAAAAACAACATCGGCAACGCTCCTTAAAATCTTTTAAATGCCTTATTAATTTATACAGCTGTTTAATTTTCTATTTTTTTATATTTCAAAGGTATTTAAAATAAGGCCGTAGTCATAGGGTGTAGGTGGGGGGAATAAATAGAAAAAGGTTAATTCATATTACTTTCATTTATAAGAAAGGCTTTTTAGCTTAAAATCGATAAGGATTGATTTCCCAAGAGATTTGATTTCCCAAGGATTGATTTTTCTGGCAAGGGTCTTGATTCAAAATAATTAAATATATATATTTGAAAACATATGTACTTGAATAGTTTTAAAAAATGATCTTTTTTTATAAATCAAACCAAATTGTCATGTAATTGATTTTAAAATTGCGAAATGCGTCGAAATCAAGTTGAATTTCATTTGCTATTACATTATCTTTTACAAATTTTCAGTTTCCCTTTAGAATAAATAGTCTTCAAGCACTGAAACAACCTTTACAAGTTACCTTGCCTTTACCTTAACAAGTTTCTAAATCCTAAATATATTGGCAGTCATAATAATGTAGAATCATAATGATGTTAAATCATAAAGATGTTGAATCATCATGATGTTGAACAGCATACACATTTTCAGCTAAAATTAAAAAATACATTACAAATACTTTTTTTAATTTATCCAAATTCATATATAAAGCGTATAAAAAACTAGGGTTCCTTAAGCGTAAAACTAAATATTTCTCCAATCAACAAGCATTAAAAGTTCTATATTTTGCTTTGGTACGTCCTAATCATGAATATTGCAGTCTCATTTGGGATCCTCACTATAATAATAAAATTAAAATTCTCGAGCAAGTTCAGTCTAAATTTACACGTTATTTATTGTTTAAAAGTAATCATATATATTCTTATGATATTTCTTCTTCTTATCTACGTAGTATTTTTAACATTCCAAGTTTGAAATCTAGACGGGATCTTTTTTGTGTTTTATTTTTTTACAAGGTTATTAATAATATGACTGATTGCAGCGATATACTTAATTCTATTAATTTCAATGTACCGAACAGATCCCACAGATGTACTCAACTTTTTAATTACCATTTCTTAAATATAATTATGTTGGTAATTTCTCTTTATATAAATTTTATAAAATATTTAATGAATTCTCTGTGCATCGTGATATTTCTAATATGTCCTTTTCTGCCTTCAAGGATAAATGTTCTGAATATCTCAATTTGTGTTTGTATTCGTGTTGTATGTGATATATTTGTGTATATGATATGCGTTTATATATGTATGTTTTGTTTTTTCTTATGATGTTCTTGCAACACTGTAAATGGATTCGCCTGTAGTGCGCATTTTAATAAATAAATAAATAAATAAAATTGATTAAGGATAAAACTTATCACATTTATTTTCTAAATTTCTTAAAATATATAATTAAAAAAAATATTTTAAGGAAAAGTCATCTTTACTTTTATAATATTAAATTTTCTGATATTTATTTATTACATTTACTTTAATTTTAATTAAAAAAAATTATTTATCATCAAAGAGGATTTATATTCATGAAATTGAAAACATAAAATATTAATTAAAGAAAAAAGTTAAATGTACTTTTTTTAAAATTAAATGTTGGCCAATAATTTTATTTATTTATTTATTACATTTAAATAAATCGCATTAAAACTAGTCGGATGTGTCAATCCCAAAACTTTCTTCTATCTCTCACAGGTTTCGCATACACTAAAAAGAATCAGCACCAATTTATATCAAGGTCTAACTGAATCTAAAGTTTTATTAAATGCCGTGCAATATTTCTTGAGATATGACTATCGCTAAAATCATGTAAATCCTTCAAAATGCTGCATAGCAGCGCCACCTGCTGGGTGATTTTTACCAAAAACTAATCAGCAACAATTTATATCAGAGACTAACTGAATATAAAGTTTCATTTAATTCCGAGCATTAGTTCTTGAGATAGAGCTCTTGCGGAAATCACGAAAAATGCTGCATAGCAGCGCCACCTGCCGGGCGATTTTTACCAAAAACTAACCAGCACCAATTTATATCAGGGACTAACTGAATCTAAAGTTTTATTAAATTCCGAGCATTAGTTCTTGAGATAGAGCTATTGCGGAAATCGCGAAAAATGCTGCTTAGCAGCGCCACCTGCCGGGCGATTTTTACCAATACTTAATCAGCACCAATTTATATCAGGGACTAACTGAATCTAAAGTTTTATTAAATTCCGGGCATTAGTTCTTGAGATAGAGCTATTGCGGAAATCGGAAATAATGCTGCTTAGCAGCGCCACCTGCCGGGCGATTTTTACCAAAAACTAATCAGCACCAATTTGTATCAGGGACTAACTGAATCTAAAGTTTTATTAAATTCCGAGCATTAGTTCTTGAGATAAAGCGCCCACAAAATTTTTGTCACATACAGACAGACAGACAGACAGACAGACGGACAGACAGACATACAGACAGACAGAGTCACAGACAGACATTTTCTAAAAATAGTCAAATCGTGTTCAGGACCTTCTAAAACGTATAAATCCGTCGAAAACCGGAAGTCGAAAATTTTCATGAATCCAATACTTTCTTCTTGTAAAGATAGAAGAAAGTAAAAATCATTTATAAATGAAAACGGGTTCATATTTATCAAATTAATAACATAAAACATTTAAAGAAAAGTCAAATTTACTTTTATGAAATTAAATTTAATTCAATAACTTCCTCGTATTTTTTTTATTATATTTACTTAATTAGTAATATTAATAAATCATTTACATATGACGACAGATTCATATTTATAAAATTAATTTTTAGGTTAATAATTTTAATTATCAAATAACATATATATAAATACTAATATAAAAAAAATATATATTTATTGATAAATATTCAATAATAAAATACACTGCAAATTCATTTTTTACCAATTTATCTTATTTCGATTTTTTTTAAATAAGATTATTAGATAAAAATAATTATGTTTATTGGTAAAATTCATTTAAAAGATTAAGCAAAATATGTATTAAAGGTAAATATAAGTTTTTATTTCAAATATATAAATTGCTTATAAGTATCGAAGTTTTATTAAAATTAATCCAATTTATTATTAAGTATTCGCACTATTATTGTAAATCATTTTGTCCTATCTAAATTATTCTAAAATTTTTCTAGTTCTTTTTTCTTTTTCTCCCCCCCCCCCTTCCCCCCATAAATGAAAGAAAAGTTACCCAAAATAATTTTATCGTAACTTATTGCACTATAACACTTAATTCTAAATGTAATCGAGACTACAATAAAGTGTATTAAATTAATTATTCGTAACACTATAACACATTATTTGTAATTAAACTAGCAAATTTTAAAATTATTATTGTAAGCGGATATGCTTTTTATAATCAGACTCAGAACAAAAAAAAAAAAGGTAATGACCAGATTTATTTTTTAATATTTAATTGGAAATCTTTTATATGTAACAAAAATATTTGCAGAATACTGTGAATGGCAATTCCCAAAGAGCGCAAATGAATTTCGTGAATTTTCCATAAACCTAGCATAAAATTTATATAAAGTATCCGAAATCACATAATTGTTTAATTATTGAAGACTTTGTGCATGTGAAAGAGGGCGGAGATATTTGTAAAAATAAACAAATAAGAAAATAATTTTTTTTTTAATTTTATATATCTACTATATATATAAAACACAAACGGAAATTTCGTTCCGTTCCTTTATAACTCGATTTTGATGGAACTTGCACTGTTCGATAGATAATTTTTCAGGGAAGGTTTTAGTATATATCATATCATTCTATGTAGATTAGTTATAGAATTATGGTGGAAAGTTCTGTTATTTTGGACGAAAAGGTTACCATTCCTCATGTTTGGCGACCATTATTGTCGGAGAAAGAATTGAAATGGCTATACACCTCGAAAAATAAAAGAAAAAACTGTTACTAATTTTATTTTTTTTTTTAAAGAAAGAAAAGAAAAGAAAAAGAAAAACAGTTTTCATGAGAGATAACAATATAAAGCAAAAATATTTAATTTAAACATGATTGGGAATGATCGTAATGTTTAAAAAAATATTCAATGTGCAAGATTGCGATTGAAACAATATTTGGCGAGATAGCTTTTGTTTTTGGCGATTTTGATTTTATGTTTGTCGCCAAATAGTTTGATTTTAAGCCAAAAGATATTTTTTCAAGTGTATGACAGCATTTTTGGAGTTTTTTTTTTTTTAATTCAAATGTAAATTATATTAATATAATCTACTTCTATTTACTTCTATTATATACAGGGTGTCTCAGTACAACGTTTCAGAACTTCTAGGAGGGGTAGGGTGCACCAAAACGACTCAGAATCATACAGCAATGTAGGGTCGGAAATAATCTCCTGACGGGGTAGATTGCGTTCCGCGAAAGTTCTCAGCGTTCTTGCAGGGAATCGTCATTTCGCACAAGGGTGCAGAGTTAGTAAAATGGCTAATTATAGGAACGTGGAGTTAGACGTTATGCTTCAGACTTACGTAGCTGCGGATTGTAGTGGGCCAGCCGGGGGGGGATCCCAGACATGGTTGAAACATTCCCGAATATTCGGAATTCCATGCGCCGAAGAACTGAGGCCGGCATTGAAGTCGGTGGACGAAACTTCGAACTCTATCTTTGACCCATATTACTTTTGTTTATGCACATTTATTATTATTTATATAAATTCAAGTAAATTTATTATTAAACCGAATATTTACTATCTTATTTATTTTTATTTCTGATGTTTCTGTGTAAACCACCACGCCAGGAAAGTATTTCCGACCCTGCACAGCTATATGATTCCGAGTCGTCGTCTTGCACCCTACCCCACCTAGAAGTACTGAAACGTTGTACTGAGACACCCTGTGTATGAAATTTTGTTCCAGCTGCTTTAACTCGAGTTCTGCTGGATGCATTTTCATAGAACTTAAACTGTTAGATAGATAATTTTTCAGGGGAGGTTTTATTATATAACATATCATTCTACGCAGATTAGTTGTAGAATCATGATGGAATGTTCTATAATCAGATGAACCCGATTATGAAAGATTGGCCTTTTTAAAAGATTCTGCCAAATGGATTTCGATGGGACCTACACTGTTAGTTAGATATTTTTTTAGGGAATGTTTTATTATATAACGTATCATTCTACATTGCTTAGTTCTTAGAATTATAGGAGGAAATTCGAAAATCAGGTGACCTCTTTTATCAAATATTACTCTTTTCAAAAAGTTCTAATAAACGGTTTTTAATGGGACTTGCGCTGATAGTTTGATAATTTTTCAAAGATAATTTTTATTATATAAAATATTGTCCTACATTGCTTAGTTATAGAGCAATGGGGGTAAAGTCTGTAATCAGGGAACCCGTTTATGACAGATCTCGGATGACAGCTTTGCTATTTGACTAACCATCGTCTATTAATAAGAAAATATTCGTAAATGGATCCAATCAGTCAATTCCCTACTGATATTTGACGCCATACGAGGCTGTAATTCATTAATATACGCGTCGGAATTGTATATTTTATGACCATCCACTATTTCCCTTACAAAATGTTTTTTTAATATATTTCTCTTACAAATGACGTATAAACTCGCTACATGAGAATGGTTCAAGAATGGTTGTTTCAAGAAGGGTTTTAATATATTACATATCGTTCTACGTTGCTTAGTCAAATAGTTAAGTGCGGAGTTATATAGTCAGGTGAACCCGATTACGAAAGATTAGCCTTTTTAAAAAGTTCTGCTTAATAGTTAGATAATTTTTAGGGATGGTTTTTGTATATTGCATGTAGTTCTATCATTCTTTGCCAAATACTACTGTAAATGATACGAAAAAAGAGTCGGTCCTTAACAGCTAAACTTTTGACTGCATATTAGAAAATATAATAACGCAATGGCGTTCGTATCATTTTCAGTAATTCGGAAGGATATTCCAGGTAAGGGTACAGATTGCTTTAAAATATAAGGTCAAATCCACCGCTATATTTCGTTTGATTAAAGGTTCGTTTGGAGAAACCGACCAGCGCAGCGGGCGCAGCTTGCTAGTATATATATTTTTTTAAATACTTTATTGCTTAAAAGTAGAAGTATGTATATATTTTTAAGTATGTATATATTATTATATATTTGTGTATAAGTTTTATTACATTTCAGAAATATTAACTTTGAAATGAAGCCTATATTTCATATTTATTTATATAATTTTATAAGATATTTTTTTACTTAAATTATGTTAAAATTTAATGTAATTATTTTTTAAATTGTCAAATGTTGGAAATTCATGTTGAATTTCCTTTCTTTTTACTTTACCTTTCCGATGAACTCCGTTTTCCATTAGACTACTCTTAGAGTAAGTAAAGCCAGTTTTACAGGCAAGCTCTCGTATTCTAGTTATACAATAGTTTTGAAAAACATGCGTGTTTAAATAAACATTTTAAGCAAAATTAAAAAGACTTTGCAAATATATATTTATTTATTTATCTAATCTTTTTTATTAAGTTGATTTTTATGTAATAACAATTCCATTTATTTTCTCGATTTAAATAAATAATAATTAAACAAGTATCTATAGTAAAATCAAGAGTTAACTATAATTAAATTAACTTTAAGCCCATAGTTTTCTCGGATTTATATATTCTATTTCTTTCGGTAGTAATTAAAAAAAAAATAAATAGTTTACAAATACAGATGAAATTTATTTTACTAAATTAATTTTCAAAATAATAATTTACACGGGAAATTTATTTGTTACATTCATATTAACACTGATCCAATAGAAATATTTTTACTGATAAAGACGAATATATTTTTGTGAAATTAATATTTAGGCGAATAATTTATGTGTTTTTATTTATTAAATGTATTTGTTTTACAGTAGAAAATAAATATGATAAATACAGAGACAATTTATATAATAATAAATTTTATGTAAAAGATAAAACACATCAAAATTAATGTCATGATTAAATCTTCGTTTAGGATTTTTTCAGACACATTTTAAAAACAAAATTTACGTTTCACAAAACACGAGATTTTTTTAAATATACAAACAATGTTTTATTTTTTAGCATATTGATGCTAAATTGTTATAAATCGTCACACATTTTATTAATGTAATACTTTAAAGAAAATAATTTTCTTTTTTGTAGTGTAAAGATTGTTTAAGACCTTAGATTTTCAATCAGTTTTATCAGCTATTATGTATTAATAGCTACCGAATTGGTTGTTAATATAGCCTATTTCTTCTTCTTAGACTCATTTCATGTATGTGTACTTAAAAAAAGCATTTATGTAAATTTATTTTTTCCACTCACACCTCAAAATAGAAAAGATTATGGCTACCACGTAATGGTTTATACTGATATTGGAAAATAAATAAAATATTAAAAATGCATTAAAATTAAATATATATATATATGGAAGCCGTAAGTCTTATACATTAGTGTATTTTAGGTATTTTCTTTAGATCCCTCTTGATACTATAGTTAATTTATTTATTTTTAACAGATTACAATAAACGAAAATATGTCATAAACTGCACACTACAAAATTATCGAGGAAATCGTAGAGCTGAAATTGGAATGGGATTTTCATATTATTACATATTACCATAAGTCTAATATGATTGTATATATGTTATTGGTTAATTAAGAAATCCGGTTCTTTGCTAACAGCATAGGCTCTTTGTAAAGAGACAGACTAATTGGAGAATCATCTATCTTTTTCCAATCAGCTTTATAATTTTAAGGATTATTACAAAGAGCCTATTCTGCTTTAGGCTAATCAGAAAATGATCATTTGTTTCTCAGTCAGCCTGATGTATTTCAGACTTATTGCAATGAGCCTATGTAGTTTTAGATTAATTAGAAAGTCACTAGCTTTTCGGTCCAAAAAGTCTAGTTTCATTAGGGCTTATTGCAATAAGTCCAAGTTAATGAATGTTTATGCATAATTTTGGTATAAAAAATAGGAGCAAGAACTTAAAATGCTTATAAAACGTAAAAAAAAACTGTCTTATCAACAAATTTCCTTATCGCGTTTGAGTATCCAAGGTTAGAGAATTTTTGTACATCTTTAGAAAGCGGAGGCACGTTTTACTTCTAAAATAAATAAAAAGGGTTTATTAATCTTAATTATCAACCAGACATATAAATCAAATCTGTCAATAAAGCACTTTTTGTGTGCGTGTGTGTGTGCAATTATTTTCATTTAGCGACCCATCTTTCCTACTTAATGCTAGGGAAACATTTAAAATCTTTCATTTGCAGATTTCACTGACACGGCAATTTTTCATATATATGTTTTATAATTCTTTTCCTCCAGCATCCTATCGTTTCTACATAATGCTTCGAGAACATTAAAAATCTATTTCATCTGCAGATTTTATTGATACTTCTGCATGAGTGTTGGTGAAAAATATACCCTTAAAATAGAAATGAAATATTCACAAACCTAGATACTCAGGCGCGTTAATCAAATCTGAGAATAAGAGAGGTTTCTTTTTATAAATTTTTTGCAAGCATTTTAAGTTTCTGCTCCTACTTTTTATTACTAAAATTTATGCATAAACATTCACTACTTTGGACTTATTGCAATAAGCCTACATGAAACTAGGCTGTTTGGACAAATAGATAACCCTTTTCTAATTAGCCTAAAACTGCCTAGGCTCATTGCAATGAATCTGAAAAACAAACAAAAATAAACCCGATTGAGAAATAAATGTCCATTTTTAAACTAGCCTAACGCTGTTTAGGCTGTTTGAAATAATCCTGAAATATATCAGATTTTATCAGAAACAAATGGTTATTTTTCAACTAGTCAAAAACTACATAGTCTCTTTGTAATAAATAAGCCTGAAAAATGCAAGGATGTTTGAAAAAGGCAGATATATATTATTTTCCAATTAGCCTGGGTCTTTGGAAATGACATATATAGACTCCTATGACATATATATATATATATGAAAAGTTTTAATATCTTTACTTATTACCTAATATTTAAACTTTATTTAAGACTTTATAGCATTCATGTGCAATAGGGAACAAACTCTCCCTAATTTTACTTCCCCATGATTTCTTTCCATGTTTTTTTACCATATCCATTGTATGTTTTTAGTAATAAACTAAGTTATTTATTAAAAGAGATTTAGAAATATTTAAGGAAAAGAGCAAAATCTCTGCACAGTACTAAGTTTAATTCAAATCAAAAATTGAAGTTCAAGTTGATCAATTAATTAATAAATGTGCGTACGAAAAACAATTCTTCTTAATTTTATTTTCTAAATAGTATATAAAAAAATATTATGAAAAGGTTAAGGAAGACTAAAAAAAAAAAACAGATAAAAGTGAAGTCATGTAGCAAAAATAAAAGTTATTTAAAAAAATACTTTTGTTATTTTGTTTACTTAAATTATCATTAATCAATCTTCCCAAACAATATGTAATCAATATTTTATAAACTTTGCATGCATGAATATATGGTAATGCTAAATTCATGCTTATAGTCAACGTTATTATTCTTTATCTAAATAGTTATTAATTTTAACAAAACTTATTACTTGACATTTATTTAAATTAAAACATATATAAAATATTTTTATAAAAATTTCAGAATTCAACTTTCCTTTTATTCCTAGGATTTCTACTAAGATAATTTTTTTCATAACTTTTAATTTATATAAGAATAAACTTCCCCACGCCGTAAATAACATACAAAGTATCCTTAAATTATGAAACAAAAATTGTATAGAAAGCTTTTCCTCAATATTTCAAACCATCTAAAATTCAAAGAAAAATAATATATAACACGAGAGAAAAACTCCGTCTTCGTTTTTCTTTAAAGCTTAGACATTAATTTGTCTTAGATACCCGGTCGTAAATTGATACTCTTTTCTTACGATGAACAACTTATTTCTCGGAATTTGACGTGCCATATTTCAGGAAACAAACACACCAAGTTACAAACACACGCCCCGTAAGATCATAAATACATTCAAATCGCCCTTCTTCCTCAAATAAAATCCTACGACGAGAGCAAAAATATATATAACAGGGAGGAGGAGGAATGGACAGATGTGAGAAACGCTGTTTGCTACTGTTTCATAACTTGAACGCGAGTCACCATAAATTGTGGTGGAAAAACTATCTTTTCCGTAAACGAACGGTATCTCTAGATCATTTCATGTCTTAAATTTCGTCAGAAACTCAAGCATATCGGCGACAAAAGAGCAGTTTATAGTTGCAGTGTCAGCTGCGAGGGGGAAAAAAACGAAAAGCGAAAATCAAGTTATCTCTTGTTTGTGGAAAAATTGTCCTTTTCTCAAGAGTAAAAAGGAGGTCTTCTCTAACAAGCTTCCTCATAAACATTACAAAAGGATGAGGGAAATAAGCGCTTTGATAAAGATATTTCCGGGTGTTAAAGAAAAGCAAGCCATGACTTGGCTTCACTTGCCAGTTTGGCGTCAAAAAATAATCTTTCTTCTGCACTCTTCTATTAAATCATATAGTCATTAAAATAACAGGCATAACTAAGTGAAAAATAGAGGAATGGACTAACCCACCATAGAAGCCTGAGCAGCTTCTCCAAAAATAGCTAAATACAACGAGAAAACGTTCTAGACTTTTCCTAGAACTGAGATTGAAAATTTCTCTTGTTTTGTAATCGAATCCATAACTAATCGCAATTAAATACCAAACATAGTCTTACTTTACAATACAAAAATGCATGTTTTAACGCAATCATAAATATGCATTCAAACATACAGAATGGTTCTACAAACCTTGGAGAATTTTTGGTTTCTCTTAATATACATCACGAGACCTTCCAATCTCTGGCCTTTAATAAATAATTTGTAATTTTGTTTCGTGCTAGGGCTTTCTTTACCTCTCCCAACCATCTCTTCCTGAGTCTACCAACACTCCTTTCCCCCATTAATTTCCCATTGTACATCTTCTTTGTGCTGCTGTCCATCCTTCATTGTAATTAAGTGGTCTAGCCATTGCTTTCTTTTTATTTTAATAATATTTATAATGTAATTTTCGTTATATAGCTCTCTTCAATTTACATATTTGATCTGATTGCCATGTATTGGCCTTCTTAACTAGTCCAAGATCTTCTTTTACCAAGTAATGAGTAACTTTTCATCTTTCTTTTGTAGTGGTTCAGGTGTCATCACCCACTATAGGTTTTTATAACATTTTTATAAATTTCAAGTTTAGTTGCTCCGGAAATTAAAGATTATTTCATTATATTTCTACTCGAAAAATAAAATATATTCCCTGCTCTAAGACGAGTTTTAATCTCTTTTTCCACCATATTATCATAAGTGATCATAGATTCTAAATATTTAAATTGCAATACTTATTAAATAGTAATTCATTATTTATGACTAATCTTGCTGTTGACTGTGAATTCTTTCTATCCTTTTTTCATGTATTTTATTTTTTCTCTATTAATCTCAGGGCCTAGCATTTTCCCTTCTATTTCCAGTTTATTGCATGTTTCAATCAAAGTTTTCTTATTTCTGGCAATTGTGTCAACATCATCAGGAAATGCAAGAGTTTGTAAGGAGCGACTTATAATAGTACATCCTCTGTTGCTGTATATGCTACTAATTATTTTCTCCAGACATAAGCTAAAAATTATTGTCAAGAGAACATCCCCTTGTTTTAATCCTGAATTCACTGTAAATTCTCTTCAAAGTCTTCCCTGTATTTTAACTTTAGCGTTTGTTTTTTCTAGTTTCAATTTAACAAGTTAAAAAAAGTATATGGTATTTAACTTTCATTAACATTTCAAACTATTTTTTCATCATTTTGTGTAATGGTGCAGATCTCACCCTTACTTATATTGTCAGTGGCCTGTTTAAAATCAACATAGAAACAGAAAGAAATGAATTTAATAAGATTTCTTATGATACCATAATGGCTAAAATAACTTTTTCTTTCTTTTATTTTCTTTTTTTAAACATGCGATGGAGGTGTTGCTAAGTAAGGTATGTTTGCTTACATAAAAAGATAAAAGATACATTGTTTTAAGATGTTTAGATAATAAAACTTTATAGATATATTGATACAGATCAATGGTGATGATGAAGATATAATAAGAATGTTTCGAAATGTGCAAAACATTTAAATACGTTTCAAAAACTTAAAATAAGTTGGAAATTGTACGTAAAACGTGACAAATGAGTACTATAACTAGTTATTTCAGTGAAATGAATTACATCGTCTGTTACTGATATGATTACTTTACGTAATAAAATAAGTCATTTTCAGTTGGCAACATTTTATTTTTTGTTGATATTTAATGAAAACTCCAATGGGAAACTGAAGCCTAGCTTTGAAAATTTCAGAACTTGAAATCCATATTTAGACTATTTTTTTCATTTGATATCTATTTCTCCGGAAACATCAATCCAAAAAACTGTCGCTAGATTATACGATTGCTATAATTAAACAATTTTAGTACACAAATTCGGTTTTTAAAATCAGTAATACGGAAATAATAGGAATCCATCTTAAATAGGACGTAATCACCATGCCAACCTAGAATCATTACCTATCATTGAATTAATTGCGTATAATATGATTTAGTAGAATGAAGAAAACTTTTATTAATATCTTTTTAAGTTTTTATTCAATTTTCATAAAATTTGAAATCACTCGACAAAGTTCTGCAACGATTATCTATATATTTAAAACGCTAAGCTTTTTCTTTTGACAATCCGTGAGAACAAACTACTGCATCAAATTACACCATTCTTTTTTTTTTAATGAAAGATATTTGGACACAGATTTGTTATCGTGCATTCGTTTGTTCGAAAATTTAATTAATTAGCCGTAATTTTCGATTAAACTTTTACTGCTGCTTATGACGTCATAAAGTCGGCAACTCCCACTGTTGCAAGGCATAGAGTTTATTCTGTAAACTCTGTGGTTCGCCAATCTTTTGACATTAGCTAATATCAACTAGGTAATATTTTAACATCTATATATTTAAAACGCTAAATGTTTTCTTTCGATAGTCCGTGAGAACAAACTGCTGCATCAAATTACATCGTTCTTTCTTTTAAATGAAAGAGATTTGGACACAGATTTGTTATCGTATATTCGTTTGTTCGAAAATTTTATTAATTAGCCGTAATTTTAAATTCAAATTTTACTTCTGCTATGACGTCATAAAGTTAATCGCCAGAGGATACTGCAACTTTTCATAAAATTGAAGTCTGTCTCTGACCGTAACTTCAAGCTATCTGGGAAAGGTAGAATTGTAAACAAAGATCGAATACGTTATAAAAATATCAATGTCACCAATTTATTTACTTTTAACATTTGCTGAAACATTAAAACTAATACAAAAAGATTAAAATATATTAAATTACACATAAATTTGTTGTTAAACGTTAATAAATTTGATTTATTAAATAAAAAATACCCTTACATGGAACAAAAGCAGCAGACGCAAAGGAATTGACGCGATTTGTTTTTTGCGCTATTTTCGCACATTATTTTTATTAAACACACGCAATTATTAATTAGTATTAATTAGTTAATTTTAAATTATTTGAAATTATTTGAAAATGACGCTATGCTTATCTTGAAATGCATTTTTACATTGATAAATCTAAAGAGAAAAATTTATAGGATTGTGTCAACATGACGTAATTTTAACCGATTTTAAATTCTTCATTCTAAAGAGTAGAATGTATAACGATTGTGACAAATGGCGCTATCGCTTTTGTTTTTATCGCGCTTACATCACTTCTAAATATCGTACAATTTCAATTTATACATCATCAATTATAAAAATGTTAACTTTCGAATGAAATTTATTTGAAAACAGCCGCTTAATTTAACAACATTTTAAATAATTTTCAAGCATGAATTATTTTTTTAATCTATCTCAACAATGGCCGCCAGTTTGCTTCCGTAATATAAAATAGCACCTGGGAAAGTTGCCACAATTGGAAATTGATTTCCCTAACCAACATAAAAAGTGAAGAAAATAATAATAATAAAAATAAAACCTCTGAATAAATCATAAAATTAGATTAATCATAAGCATTTTGGCGCTAAACTGAAATCTTTCAAACAAAAAAACCGATTTTCAATTTATGTTCAACATAAAATTGATATCATGTTGAATTCGTGTTGATGTATGTGTTGCATCGGAATATGTTTGGAATTGTATTTTATTATTATTTTAAAATTCCATGGTGTATTTCACTGTATCAGAGGGAAAAGATCACGAATGTAGAAAAGGGATAATCATGATTATGGAAAGGGACCGAAAAAACTATACAAATAAATTATACTTGAAAACATCAAAAATCTGCATCATCTGCAGATTCTATATTATTATTGTAAAGAAATTTCTCCATCATTACATAAAAATTGATTAGCTCAAAACAATGGATGCATTTTAGAAAATATGGATTTGAAACGAATAATGATTAAAGAGGACATTTTAAAACTTTTTAGTATTTAAGCATTTTAAAACTTTTTTAACGTCGAATTTCGACGGTGCCTTTGAACAGATGCAATGCACATGCACATAGAAGTTCACTCGGTTGCATTATCACAGGGAGAGAGATGTGTGCTTTACTTACTGAATATGATATGGACTTAGGAATATACAATTTGTATGATACTTCATAGGTCCGCGAAATTTTCTTTTTGCAGTGGTGAATATGGCAGTAATGTCGAACTTATTTGCATTAAACAGTTGTTTATGGATTGTTTGTTTGGAGTTTGCATCGGAAATGGTACTGTATTTCACTGGGGGGAAAAACTTTTAAAATAAAACATTTAAAAGACTTTTTCATACGCACCCCTTCTTAAATAATAAAGAAGCTTATTTTACTGATATTGTTATAGTATTTTTTTCGTCAAGTTTTGACGGGTTCCATCTAGTATATATTAAATTTCAAATTGGGTAGTTTTTGCGCTGTTATATGCGGACAGGCGAAAAGACGGACGGACGAGACGACGACTATAGGTGCTACGTATTTAAAGTGCTACGTATTTAAGGTGCTACGTATTTTTACGAACGCACCTAAAAAAAAAAAAAAAAAAAAAGTTGCATTTAAGTAGTTTTTGAAATTGAAAGGCATTTCATTTTCAATTGCTGCACGTGTCAATGTTTTAAAAGAAATTAAATCATATTTACATGAAAAATAAACTGAAACTCAAGAAATTCAAATATGAATAAAATTATTAAAGTTCCGCTAAGTATTGTCAGATAGTTAATAAACTAAATGTATTATTATCAGGTATTTAACAACATTACTTTCTACTTTCCTTAGCTATGCAAAATTTAAAAGTATTGTTAATTTAAAGGCAGGAAAGTTAATTAGTTTGTTTTCTAGGACAGAAATTTCTGAAATACACATATGTGAATGGGAATGTTTTGAAAACAAATTGGACTACATTATTAGAAAACTACCAATCTTCTTACATATCCTATCAGCTCACAAATGTAATCAAAATTAGCATCTGTATAAAGCCGTCAAGGATTTCCTTGTTCAGATAGACTGGTGCATGTAAAATCCGTCGTGGATGCAAAGTCTTCAAAGTTCCCTATTAATTATACTTCTGGAGGTGCCTAGTCAGGTGAAAAATCTCGTCACTTCATCAAGGTTCTAAATTACGAGACCAATTCCTTTCTCTTTTTAAATCTGCCAATTGAACAAAGTTAAATAGAAAACTTGAACCGGCAAACAAAGAAAACTGTAGCAAACCACTAGAGAGCACTACAACGATGCCAACAAGGCTCATGTCAGGTAGATCACAGCCATGCTGTGATCAGGCGAATATCGCCCCACGCCCAGGTACTAACTCGTCAAGCTAGGCACTCATGCCCGACAGTTAGGGGCCTGGTTAGCAGCATAAAAGAAAAAGTATTTGGGTCACTTTGCATACAAAACTTCCTCCATAGTGCATACGCCTCAATCAGAATAAGCAGATGTGACCTAATAGCCGCACACACTAAGTAATTTTGTAAATTTTCATTTTCCAACAAATAAGGTTTAATGGATTTCTAAATATCGTGATTTTCATTAAATGTGGAGTGGATAACCTTGAATAATAATTCAAGTACCACATGGATGTTCAAATACCGCACAAAAACTTCACGCAATATTGATAGAGTGCTTTAGTAATAAACAAACTATGACTGGATTAGAAAATAATTTTATTAACTTTCTTGATAAATTAATACAAATTAAATGTGTATTAATCAAGATAATAAAAAAATATATTATTATACAAAACTGTATGTCTGTTTTTTACAGCACCACGCAAATAATAATGCCTAGATTTTAATGGGATTTTCATCAAACTGGAGCTTGATGCGCAACAAATATCTAGACTACTTTTTGTGCAGAATTTTAAAAGTTACAGTGGAAAAATTAAAATTTTCTTCACAATTTTTTCACACAAAATAAAATATTTCATTTCATGGATTTTAATTTCACAGCAATCTGGGTGAAAGGTTAAATGAAAATTACGTCATTTAGATCCAATTATAAAAAATATTTAAATTTTATAAATAAAAATGTACTTTTTAAAACATGAAGTCTTTTATTCGACGATAAAAAAGTCGTAAAATTTCCTTTATTCCAATGAAATTTATTCAATCGTAGCTTTTTTTTAAAATAGTTTTTTCAGACCTTGATGTTATAATGAAACGGAACAAGAGTGAAAATGACATCCCTTTGTCTCAATTGTAGTAAAGTGTTTCAAACTGATGAATTAAAATACAGGTTTTTTAAAATGTAATATCATTTTCATCAGTAAAAGTATTTAGCCCTTCTAAGATAATACGATTTAGCTCACGAATGAAACTATAGGTATTTTGTGTTTTAACATGACGTCATTATCACCAAAAGATAACTTTTCCTAGGCACGAGATTGAATATCACTCCTTAAAATAAATACGAATAATTTATTTCAAATAATCAGCATTCGCTTATATCAAAGGATACGAGAAGCACAGTGGTATGAGCTTTGAGTAAATAAATATTACTTAATACGGATCAAGGACTATGCCTGAAATTTACTAATTAGCTGATTTACTAATATGGATTTACTAAATTTCGTGAAAGTTGAAATTGAAAATAATTCATAAATGGGGTTTATAAGGATAATGATTAATATAAAAAGAGTATTATTTAATTGAGGTTTTTATTTGACATACATTAATATTTTTATTGATAAAGATAAGTTGATCTTTCTTCTAAAATATTTCTAAGAATATTTATAAGAATTATTAATAATATTTTTCATTCATTTATTCGGTATTTCACTAAAATATGTTCAAAATTACTCCAGAAAACCTAATAACTACAATCTGAGCTTAAACGTGTACAACAGCTTAAGGGGACATTAAAATGCTCTTGCCGATCACGAAACCTCAGTTAACGTAAAAGGAAACTTAAGAACAAGACTATTCAATATCTAATCACTTTTCCACTTTTTCATTTTTTTTTTCATGGTCAGAAAGTTATTGTCTACTACCGTGCTACGTTTACAGAAATAGTTTTCTTCATTTTTAAGTATTTTTCAAAAGTCAATAAATTAAAAAATATAGTAAAATGAAATAATTTATTGCTTTTTTAAATAGTACATAACATTTAAGAAAAAAAAATAAAAAAAATATATAGTTAACTTTAACTTTCTGTGCACGAAAATAGAATTTTTTTTTTTTTTTTTTTAAATTAGTAAATGAGTAATTTTGTTTCTAAATTTCTCCAAAGTTTTCGTGGACAAGAATTTCATGATCGCCGAGAATCACTAGATCATTTTTTTAAAACGTATCCTTACATTTAAAGTTTTTTGTTTTTGTTTTTACTTACCCATCATACGTAGTATAGGGTAAGTCTTGTAATCGTTTTGAAAATCGAAAATTTTTTTTTGACGGATTTACACGTTTCAGACACTGGAGATTCCGAAAAACATATTTTTAGAAAAAAAATTTTGCCGTCCGTCTGTGTGTCTGTGTGTCTGTGTGTGTGTGTGTCTGTAAACGCTCTATCTCCCGAAAAAATCGAGATAGAGACTTGCAATTTGGTATGTACTTAGTATGTAATAATGGGAAGAAGCCTATTTCATTTCATTAACCTCGATTAACCGGAACTATTTTATTCGGACCCTCGAAATATTCGTTCTGATAAAAGGTATATAAAAATTTTCGAAATTGTTTATTTTAAGAAATGAATATAAAGGACAATAAAAAAACATAAATTTTACATAAAGCATGAAGTCGATCGGATAATTAGTTGCCGAGATATTTGGAATCCTATTTTCCACACTCTTCGATTTTTCATGACCCTGTATTTCATTCAAATTTCACTTCAAAGAGATATTTTAATTGAAAATTTGATGCTTAATCAGATGCAATAAACCGCTAGTTAATAGGATTATTATTTTTGGAGTTATAAGGAAAAACCTCTTTCAAGCAATTCAGTAATCGAGCCTTTAAAGTTTGTGACGTCATCAAGCCACGATTGTATTTGAATTGCAATGCATTTTATAAGTAGTTTACACATTTTTATTTTAATATTTTACATTATGCATATCCATGATGGGTAAGTATTACGGTGGCCCCCAACGACTAGTTTTTTGTTTTAACAAAATATATTAACTTACAATTCAGTTTTGTTATGAAATTATGAAATTAAATAAAACTTTATTTATAGTTTATTAAATTTTGAGGAAATTAGTAATGTTGGAAAGAAATTAAGGTAAAACAGTAAGCTCTATTAAATAAAGCATACTCAGTTTTAAATGTAATTGAATTTTCTTTGAACTTAATTTGGCTTTTTCTCTGTGTAATGAATTAAGAAATATAAGCTCTTATTAATTCATTAAATGCAGATCCATTTTTGAAGAAAAAGCTGTTTCAATTGACCTTTTCGGCAAAAATCTAAATATTTGAGTTATTTTTTGCAATTTTTCAAAAATTTTATCAATTGAAAAAAAAAATCTGAAATTTAATAAAAAATTAAAGCAGAATTTTATTATTAAATTTGGGTGCTCATAGTTTAATGTGGAGCAAACTTTACTCAATTTCTTCTGAAAACTACATTTTTTTAATTTTTTTTATTGGAATTTTTTAGCTGGAATTTCAATTGGAATAAAATATAAATAAAAGTTTAGTTAAAAAATTAACTTATTTTCATAATTTTTTTATTATAATTCAATTGTAATTTAATACTTTTTAATAAGCTGCCTACGAAACTGCTACTAGGCTGTCTCATTTTTAAAAAAATATCTTTACGAATTTGTTTCTCTGGGGGGGGGGGGGGGGGGGCTGATAAGTTAGTAAAATACATTATTTTAATTTTCGTGAACAGCATTTCCAATGTTTCCATTAAACAAATAGGCGCCAGAATTTCTAAAAGGTATTACTTATTTAATTAATATTCGGTGATTCCTTACTTTATTTGCGGTGTATTCAAAGTCATATAGAATGTAAAACGTTAAATGATTCCACTAAAGATAAGTTTTTATTCTAGAAAATCACGGTACTGTGAAACACACGAGGAGAATTCAGTATTTGATAAAACAATTACCAAAACTGTCACATAACACTTGTTGGAAATGCCAGATATCGCTGCATAATTTCTGCATGTCTAACTACGTGTTTAATCTGCGTAATGAATACAGATTGCATGTCATTTTTTTAAAATTCATCTGTAAAATTAACACTGTGAAATATAAATATTCTTTTTAGACTTTTATTACAGCTAGCTTTAAAGTTAATTGAACATAAATGTGGGTCTAGTCGTCTAGCGTGTCTACGCCTAATTCAGATGTAATTATTTTTTGTTTAGAAAATCTGTTAAAAAAGAGAACCCTGCACAAAAAAAAAATAAAACCCAATTTGGGTTGAAAGATTCTTAGGTATGTGCCCAAAGTGGGTAATGCCTGTTTTGGTTACCACTGTGTATCCATTTTGGGCACTGTTAAATACCCATTAAAAATATATATATATATCTAGTATTAAAATAAATTCTCATTTATGTAAATAGAATACGAAAATCACCCAAAAATAATGTATTTTGCTAATAAAATATTGCAGCAAAATAGTGCGAGTTACTTGATTTTATTAGTTTGATATTCTTTGAAATAGGCTTGCGAAGCAGTTAATAAATTAAAGAGTGAAAAGAAATGCATTTTACAATTTGTAAAAAATATGAAAATAAAATGTTTTACATTTCTTGAACAGATGCAAAAAATTTTCCAATAATTTAAACAATTAATTTCTGAATTCTGATAAATGTATCGGCAAATTTTCAAAGCTATTGGATATATTTAAAACCTCCATATCGAAAATTTGGCATCCATAATTTTACGTTAAAATCCATTATTCAAATATGCGATTTCCATTTCAGTTAAAAATGAAATTTGAAAATCGTCTGCATTCCCATAGGAAAGCATTATGACCTAAAAAGAAATGTTCTATATTTTTTGAAAGAATGAACCAAATGTAACTAAAAACTATACAGCTAATTATGGGTTATTCACCAACATACACTGGAAAAAAAAAAAAAAAAAAAAAAAGTGTTGATTTTACAGTATAATACTGGTATCCCAGCTGCTAGTATTATACCTTAAAATTAAGAGTAATAAACAGTAAAATAAGCCTGGGATGCCAGTATTGTACTGTAAAATAAACACTTTTTTTTTTCAGTGTACCCACTAAAAATCAACGTAATCGGATGATGATTTTTGCGGCAGTTATCGCGGAACAGACAAACAGACGGACACCAAAAACTTTTCGTGTCTCCTCCTTTGAGCCTTCACTGTCGTTTCGGCAATTAGATACTTTAAAAGGAAAAAAACCCCGAAATATTACTATTTTCTCGTAAATTATATTGCCTTGCCATTTAACATAACTATTTCCAATATCTCTATATTAATTCCTATACAGTTTTTTGTTACGTCTGTATTTCTTTTTGAATAGTTTTGTGTCATTCACTTATAAAATTTAAAATAATCTAATTATGCTTTATATGCGCTAAAAACCAAAAGTGTCTTTCTATTGAAAAGAATCGGGAAAAGAACTGTTAGAGTGATTTAGAGGTTTTAAACACTGTGTATCTCAGCTTTTAATCTCATATTATTTTACAATATAAATAGTTTGAATATATTCAAATATAACAGCAATAAAAGGAAGTATCAAACAGATCCGATAAAACATACATTCTAGTGCAAATAGAAAAATCCAACCTTTAAATTAAAGCAGAACACGAGATCAAACAATTTTAGCGCTTTTGAACTTTAAAAAGAATTCGTTGAAGCATTAATTAAAGAATTTTCTAGCACTTTATTATGAAATACCATTAAATGTTTTTATAAGAACTATTATTTAATTTAGAAGATTTTTTTAACTCCCAATTTTCAATAGCAGGGTCTAATATAGTTTATATCACTTTATTTAATCTTTTAAAATCTTTTTTTAATTAAACACTACATTTCAGCAATACTTTAAAAAGATAAACATTTATGAAGTTACAAAACAGTTAATTAAAATTTTCCGTTACACTTGTTTATTTTAATCAATTGTCTCTGTGTTGAAATTGTTTTAGAAACATTTTTAGAACTATAACAATAAAAATAATAGTAAATTAAATTTTCTTTATTATTATCTCAAAAAATTAAAAACCTATTTTAAAACTTCCCAGTAACCATTTTCAGAAAATAGATTAATTTTAGGTAGATTTCGTAAGAAATACTACCTATTACATTTTCACCTACGTTGGAATTTTTGCAATTTTTTTGCAGATCTACGCTTTTGCAGATCGTGACTCCCAGAACCCAAAACCACCCCCAGTTCAAAACTTTATATGGCTATCTATCTATCTATCTATCTATCTATCTACCTATCTATCTATATATCTATCTATGTCACTTTTTTATGGACACGATAACTGCAATACTTCTGCACAAATCTCTTCCAAACTGATACATAAAATCAAGGAACGTAAAATCTCGGTCAAGTTCGTTAATAGGCAAAATCGAACCAAGGGGGGGGGGGGGGAAATAGGGGGCTTTTTGTGAAAATAGAAAAAACCCCACAATTTCTTAATTATGATACGCATCGAATCCGTTTAAAGTTATTATCACTTCTAGAAAAAGGGCCGAAAATTTATGTATGACAGATTTTTGATATCATTAAAAAGGGCCCCAAGGGGGGGAAAAAGAGGGGGGTTAGAAGAAAAAAATTCATAACTTCGTCAATTCAAAAGATATCACATCCGCTTAAATTTATTATGAATCCTCTTAATATTATCTAAAACTTTTATATTGACAAGTTTCTTATAGGACCGACCCTTATAGCAAAAGAAAAATCAAAAACAAAAAAACATCCCTGCGGGCTCCGCCTGCAAACAAGCTAGGTTTCGAAGTGGGCGGTTCCGACTACCGTATCATGGCAAAAGGTCATTTCTTCCGCAATTCCCAACAAACAGGCGCCCCATGGTCTGCGTCTTCGAAATCTACCTGTGCCTGTAGGCCGAGCCATCAGGGATTTTTTATCTTCTAAAACAAACATAACTGCTAAGAAAGAATGTCAAGGGTAGTTTTAACACTTCAAAATTACTCATAAAATACACTTATTTAGAATACGAAGGATTTAAACACTGTAACACATATTCGTACCTTGGTAAAACAATTGCCAATGTCCAAAATATGATTTTGATCTATTCCACCAATCACTCCCCAATAGTGATAGATGTAATAGAAAACCAAATTGAAATTCTTCCCTGTAATGCATTTCGTAAAAATCACCATTCATCAATATAGCATTTTTTTTAATAATGACAATTTTTGTCTTGTATGACCATCAATCACTTCATAACAATCAAAGGCATAATAACAATAAATTAAATTATCTTCCCTTTATTTCATTCAGCACGGAAATTATTTGTTAGAATACTTCAAAGAAAATTAATAAAATTTAAAACAACATCAAATCAGCTTTTTCTCAAAAAATGTAAAAAAAAACTTTTTTTTTTTTTTTTAAGCCAAAGTGCAGATATATCGGTAACTGTACATAATTATTGGTACTGTGCAAAACATTGTACAATACATATTATTTTTTAATTCAATCACCCCCCTGCGGTCATTTGACACCTGAGACTTGTCATACTCTTACTTTTCCCAAACTACATAGTACTTTAGGGCACTCAGGAGAAAATTTCAAAAACAACAGAACGAAGAATTAAAAGTAAAACAACACATAATCTTCAAAAAAGAACAAGCCAAATTAAAAAAACTAATAAACAGAACAAAATCCAAAACATGGAAAGATTACTGCAACAAGGTCACAGACACATATGGCTCCCAATATAAAAACGCTAGCAACAAAAGAACAGGTCCGGTAAAACTAGTCAACATTCTACCCCCAAATACAAAAGTAACCATTAAAGATACACTAACACATTTCCTGGACAACTTATACATAACAGACCAAAATATACCCCACACAGTAACAAAGGCAAATAAAGAAAACAACGTACCAGCACCACCGGTTGTAACAAAGGCGGAATTAAACAGAATAATCAGAAACATTAAACAAAATAAAGCACCCGGATTCGACTTCATAGATTACAACCTAATTAAACGAATTAACAATGCAACACCGCAACTACTACTGACACTCTTCAATACATGTCTAAGGTTAGAATACTTCCCAAAATCGTTTAAAATAGGCATTGTGGTACTGTTCCAAAAACCAGGTAAAGACCCAACAAATCCAAAAAATTACAGGCCAATTTGCCTATTACCAGCGCTTGGCAAAATGTTAGAACGCATAATGCACGATCGGATAAACTTCCACCTAAACAATAATAACTATTGGAGCAACAAACAATATGGTTTCAAACAGGGGATCTCAACAGAACACGCATTAGATAACTTAATCAACACAATAAAAGAAGATAAAACAAGCAAATACCAAACACTCCTAATAGCCATGGACATCAAAGGGGCCTTCGACAACATACGCTGGCCAATATTAATTAATAATATTAAGAAATCTCCCTTCCAGGGTACCTGGTAAACTGGATAGTGAGCTTCCTCCAACACAGGTACGTTTCACTAGAGGAAAACGGCATTAGAGTCACAAAGCAGACATTTGGCGGATGCCCCCAAGGAAGTTGTCTCGACCCGCTCCTCTGGCTATTAATCGCAGACACAGCACTTAAAAGAAATTGGGGAAAACATGTTAGATTACAAGCCTTCGCAGACGATTTCATTATAATTATAAGAAGCAGAACAAAGGATAAACTTAAGAGATTAGCAAACAAAATACTAAAGGAATTTAATGACTGGATAGAGGGGAATAACCAAAACAGGAAAAAAAACAGAACTATTATATCTTAACAGAGGACACACGGGAAACCTTCCAACAGAAAACACCAATGACATAGAGGGAATAAAACTCAACGGCCAGAGACTAAAAGTAAAAGAACAGATAAGATATTTGGGAGTCATACTGCACAAAAATCTAAACTGGATACCACACTGTCAAACACAAACAAATAAGGTACGAGCAAACTTCACAAACTTAGCACATATGGTAGCAAAGGGTTGGGGACTAAAAGCAAATATACTAAAAATCTGGTACACAACAGTAGTGGAAAAGACGCTAACCTACGCAGCACCGGTTTGGGGACCTGCCTCAGCAAAAGGTGCATACAGATATTGTCAAGCTGCCAGCGACATTTTGCACTGGCTATAGTCAGGGCCTATAGAACGGTCCCAACCTCGGCACTTCTGGTACTCTCAGGCCTGATTCTAATCCATCTTAAAGTCTACTACGAAGCAGCATACGGCACAGTCTCAAGATTAAGGAAAAATGCAACAATACACAATGAAACTTTACACCACATCGAATACGACAAAAAAATAAACATATGGGACATCATCCAGCAGACACAATAGAACCTAGGATAGGGTACAATACACAAGACACAACGATATACACGGACGGCTCTAAATTGAAATCAGGTGCTACAGGTTCGGCCTTTGTAGCATATAAAAATAATGAAAAGATAAAAACATGGTCAGTGCCGTTAAGAAACAGCAACAGTGTCTTCCAGGCCGAACTACTGGCAATACAAGAAGCAGCAAAATGGGGCAACACCACGAGTGAGTCATATAGCATCCGCTTGAACTGCAGATCGGCCATCGAATCACTTAGTAAACCATTCAACGTAAACAAAACAGTAGACACAATCCAAAAACTAATAAAAGAAGCTAACAACAAATTTAAAATCAGCTGGGTTAAGGCGCATGTAGGCATCCAAGGAAACGAAGAGGCAGACATGTTAGCCAAAACCGCAGCTCTAAATGTAAACAACAAAAGTAAATACAACCTGACTAAACCAATCTCAAAACTTAAACGAACACTAAAAGATATAACACTAAAACAATGGCCGTTCGAGTGGGACTATGGGGACACAGGTAAGGAAACACACAGGTACTTCCCAAAAGTAGATAAAAATAGACTAATAAGCGGTTACCTGCTAGCACAGCTATACACAGCTCACGGAGCTTTTCCAGCATACCTACACAGGTTTAAGAAAGCGGACACACCGGACTGCGAATGCGGAACAGTGGGTTCACCAAAACATTACCTAATTCAATGTCCACTCACACAAGCACACCACCTGGCACAAATAACAACAGACAACGAGAAATTATGGTATGAACAATTGGCGAAAAACAAACACGTACAAAACAAGGCAAAGACAGTAATCAGGTGGCTCCAAGAAAACTGCGACAGCATCGCGGCACTAATACAAAACAACACACAATAATATTTAGCACCCCAGCAGCAGTCGAAGGCGGAAGGTAACACAACGATAAAATGATTATGTATATGTGTTTATGTGTAATATGTTAAAAAAAAGGCCTAGGAACAATCCAAAGCCACCAAAAAAATTAAAAAATTGTCCATGGGTATTGTCCAATGGCAGTGTGCGGTAGTCGCCCAACATCAGCTGCTTCCAAGGCCCGAAAAAGGAGCCCGTAATCACAGAATTACCAGCACGACGTACGTCACCAACGGATCAGCAAGTTGTGCATTATGACACAGTAAGAAGCTTATAATAGCCCCCGGCACTGTCTATCCATCCTAGTGTAAAAGGAAAAAAAATTGTTTATTTATGTGTTTATGTGTTATATGTTAAAAAAAAAAGAAAAAGAAAAAGAAAAAAAGGTTCAGGAGCAATCCAAAGCCACCAAAAAAATTATAAAATGTCCATGTGTTTTGTCCTAGTAGCAGTGTGCGGTAGTCTCACAATATCACCTGGCACCACGGCCCGAAACCAGAGCCCTGTAATCACAATATTACCAGCACGACGCATGTCATCAACGGTCCAGCAAGTAGTGCACCATGACACAGTAAGAAGCTTATAATAGCCCCCGGCACTGTTTGTCCGTCCTTGTGTTAAAAAATAAATAATAATAATAATAAAAAGAAGGGGAAGAAGACAGATGAGAAAGAAGAAGAAGAAGAAGAACTGGAAGGAAAGAGGTGATAAGTATAAAGGATAAGTATGGAAAGTAGACCGTGTACGTTAATTGGAGCTGGTGCACGTTAAATCTGTTCGTGGATCTAATGTCCTCCAAGTTCTATATAAGCGTTACCTCTGGGGGTGCCAATCCAGATGCAGGTCTCTCATCTGGAATTGGTTCAAAATTAGGAGACTAGTTTCACAGTTATATGGATCATGTCAGCTATATAGAAATAAAAAGCTGCAAAACCGGGCTCTTGGGCCAAACCAACAACAACCCATTGGGCTTATGGTTTAGTCAATTAACGACAATAGTACTTATTTTAAATTGCAAATTGTTAATTATTTAACAACCTTTCATGGGCCCAATGGACGGGTAGCCAAGTCAATTAGCACAATAAAAGTAAATTAATTTCAATAATGTAGTTAAAGTATAATTCAGAATAAGTTCAGTCTAAAATGTTACTAACATTCTTCTCTTCCAGGTTCCCCTTGCAGTTCCTCGTGCTGCCGGTTGGGACGGGCCAATGCCCGGCCCCAACTGGTAGCACAAGGGGTTTTTTTAGCAGCAGTTTTTTTATTCATTTTATTTTTGACTGTTCGCCTCTTTATTAGGTGCAAATGGACATTGTCCGCACAAGCTACCGGACCCGCTCCAATAGGACAGCCCATGGAGCCAGTTTTTACCAGAGAAAGGCGCAGTCCCGTCAGCCCCCACAGCGTTTTCGTCTGCCTTGCTATTCGGCCCCAAAATTTTCCTTGCTTGTACGACTTAGCTATTGGCAAAAAAAAATAACTTCAGTGTTTTTAATTGTCTTCCCTCAAAATTCTCCCCCCTTTTCAAGCTAAGTTGTGTACCAAAGTTTCGGCACTAAATTGTCCAGCCCCATTCCAACTATCATGACGAATATGTGGCGTGCGGCAACAGATCTCAGAATACTAAAACCTAGGAGTGATCAACCCAGTAAAATCCGGACTTTAGTAGTCAGCCGACCTGGGTACTTGTCATTGTGGATCGTTCCATGAGGCGATCAGGGGAATTTCGCCCCACTCTCCAGGCACTCAAACCCGTCAAACTGGGTCGAATTCCGGTAGGTAGGGGCCTGGCCAGCGGTCTCCGAGGTATCTCACTCGTCAGTCAAATTAACACTAAAACCTCCATATGGAATAATTATACTAATGGTCTTCAATCTGTGGCCCGTGTACCACAAAACTATCAGCATTGTAAACTAACCATTTTAACCATAATTTAATCAGTCCCCTTGGGTACATTTGATGACTGTGACTCGTCATGCACTTACTTTGCCCAAATGGTAGATGAGGCATCTCAGTCGTCAGTCGAATTAACACAAAAACCTCCTCATGGATTAATTAAACTAAGGGTCTAAGGTCACTAAGGCCCGTGGCCCATAAAACTACCACCATTGTAATTTAACCATTTTAACCATCATTTAATTAACCCCTTGGGTACATTTGACGACTGCGATTCGTCATGCCCTTACTTTGCCCAAAAGGAAGATGGGGAATCTCAGTCGTCATTTGAATTAACATGAAAACCTTCATATGGATCAATTAAACTAAGGGTCTTCAATCTGTGGCCCATGGATCACAAAACTACCACCATTGTAAACTAACCATTTTAACCATAATTTAATTAACCCCCCTGGGTACATTTCGCGACTGCAACTCGTCATGCCCTTACTTTGCCAAAAAGGAAGATGAGGAATCTCAGTCATCATTTCAATTAACACAAAAACCTTCATATGGATCAATTAAAGTAAAGGTCTTCAATCTGTTGTCCGTGTAACACAAAATTACCACTATTTTGACCACTTGACTGTGGCGGAACATCCCACTGACTGATAGCAAGGCTGCCACTGGCGACTATTTTTTATATTTTATTCTTAACACTATTTGCGAAAAATATTCTTCGTAGTAGATTTCTCTTGAAATTCTCCTAAAAATGTACAACAAACATTCCTTTTTTTTTGTGTGTGTGTGTGTTATGAATAAAACGAAAAAATAGTTGACAGTTGCAATATTTTCTAATAAAAAATAAATACGTAGTCCAAGGGTTAAAATCGGCTTCTACAACTTCACGTTTTTTTTTTTTTTTTTTTTTTTTTTTTTTTTTTTTTTTTAATGAATCATCAGTACATTATGTAAGCTTTTTATTAAATACTAACAAATTCCGCAACTTTGCGCGCATTGTTTTTGTAATGTGGCAAATAGTATTTGTGTGCCGACAAACATGAGAGAAACTTATACTGCTACGAATAATTTAAATATTACTAATTAAGTCATGTTTCGAGGAAACGCCATTCTTGCATTGTATAGGCCCTTTGATGTGAAATACATTTCGAGGACCCCCAACAATATTTTTAGTAATATAAGATAAGAAATTCTTGTAATGCATACACACTATTCATTTTTCATTACACATATTCTATGTTTAGTTTACAGTGTTGGAAAAAAAATAGTTGCATTAATATGTAGAAAAATAACACTGGTTTACACGGTTTATATACTTTTGCCGAAATGTGTATTTTTCATAGATTCTAGTGCACTGAGTACGAGAAAATTGCTGTAAAAAATCTGTCACGTCTAGTTTTTAAAATATTTATTAAATACTTAAAAATAATAATAACATGAAATATAAAAAGAAAAGCTTAAAAATGATTGATTTTACTCTTCTTTTTATAATTTTCTTGATCTGTTTCTCTTAAAATAGACCAGCAGTAGTCCCCTAACATACTTTCGTCCCAAAAACCTTTGTTTCTGTCTTCAAAAAGTGTAAGGTCTTTCTGAAAACGCTCGCCCTGCTCGTCACTTACGGCGCCCAAGTTTTCAGAAAAATGGACAACAAAAGTAGCATGTCCTCATCTTGAGAGACATGTTCACACCCATTGCATGATAGTTTTTTAATAAAACAGCAACATTTTTTTCATAATTTCATCTTTATGATTTCCTAATAATCCATGGACGACCGTTTTAAAGGAATCCCAAGCATTTTTTTCATTAGTAGATAAAAGTTTTTCAAAGTCATTATCGTGCTTCAGTTTGTGTATCTGTGAAGCGATAAAAAATCCCTCTTTTAGTTTTGTGTCTGAAATACTTGGAAAAATTTTGTGTGAATATTTAAAAGCGGCACTGTTTTTATTCATGGTTTTGACGAATTTTTTTTATTAGGCCCAATTTAATGTGTATTGGTGGCAAAATTATACTTTACGGATCCACTAAAGATGTATATTTCATATTGATTTTTCCTGGAGTAAATTCATTTCGGACAGGTCAATTTTGATTCATCGCCTTAAAAAGTCCGAGAATATCATGGCAAAAACTAAAATCATCCTTTTTGGTGAAATAGCTGCTGAAAATTTGACTTCGATTTCAGTAATAAGTTAATTTGATATTTGGTGTCAATAAGTTCCTCTGTTGTAGACGAAAGGCAAGAATATTTGCCTTAGATCTAGGTAGTTGCAAGTCTCGCACAAGGTCGTGCAACTCATATTGGTTTATTAAATATGAAGTTTTATCATATTCGATTACGAACTCGTCACCATTTTCACCCTCCATAAACAGATCGCCATTATCTTGGCAACTCGCACTTGACATACTACCTGGACATATGGGATGTGGCAGATTTTCCGAATGTGATATCGGTTTTGAGACTGGTGGAATGTCAGGATATTGATTTTTTTGTTTATTTTTTTAATTAAATCCTGTTGTTTTTGTCAAACAAAAATAACAGCCATTTTCGTGATTTGAAAGTTCTCTCCGCAGCATTGGTGATCCAAATTGAAGATGCTTTTTTCTTCCGAAGACCAGCGTATAAGTGTAAGCCTACAGCTTTCATAAAAAACATTTGGAACCGACTTTTTATCTTGATTACTCACTGAGAATCCGAAATCATGCAAATATGCTGTTTTAAGACATTCCGATATCGGTCTTCCTTTTTTGCGAATATAAATTGTCCACAAACGTAACAAGAACAATCAGAATTTAATTTACACACTCTATTAGACATTTTAACAAAAACAAAACCACAAAACCACAAGAAAACAGAATATAGAATCCAAGGTGACAATGCGGGTAGGTTGAATGTGACGTGATAGATAGATTATAGAATTAAAAATGTGAATATTTAAAAATTTTAAAAATTTTAAAATGTGACGTGATAGATTTTTTTCAAATACCGCCTTTTATTAGTAAGAGGTAGTATAATAAGAAAATAGGTGTTTCATCAAAAGTATATAAAAAAAGATTAAATTTGTAAACCAGTGTGATTATAACACACATTTTAAGACAGCTAAAATATACAGACTACTATTTTCTATGAGAAAGATGCTACTGCTTTATTTCTTCTAGACGTGCAATATTTGATTCAATGTTTAAAGCATGTTTTCGTAAGTTTAGTTCGACATCCAGGATCGTCTACATTTTTTTCTGGTGTGCACAAGATTGAAGAAAGTCTTTTCACACAAATATGCAGCGCAGAAAGAAAGTAATTGCTTGTTAGCTTAATTCTTCTAGTTCTGCAGAGCTATTTCTCACGCACAACCAAAAATTTGGGATGATAATGAAAGCAATTTTCATGCACCCATTGCATGATCATTTCGAATGTTGTTCCTGCTATAAAAAATGTCAAGGTTTTGATGTCATTAATCTCTTGGTAATTAAATGGATCTCTCATACACTCTGTTCCTGACTTCGAGGGAGGAAAATAAAGCCTGAAAGTTTCTTTCAAGTGCTTTAGGTGTACAACAAAATGTTCAATAATATCAGGGAAAATATTATCGTCAGAAGTTTGTAAGATATCGAATAATGTTAGATATGATTCAAAAATATTATTTTCAAGTTGATAACTTGCAAATACTTTTTTTTATTGTGGTTTCTATACTTTTCCTTGGACTTTGAAAATATGTATTATTCAGGAAATTTAAAATAACTGTCAAATTTGCCACCTTGACAAGCCAGGAGAAATAATTGAAACGATATTTCAAATGGAATTTGAAGTACATTAAAAACAGTCTTATTTCATCACGCAGTGCAAAAATTGAAATTTTTAAAACGCATTTTTCCTCGTGACAGCCACCTAAATCATACATTAATAGCTGCTTGTGTTTACTCCCAATTTCTTCTCACAAAAATTTTGATGTATAATTCAAGTTAATTTAATTGTTTCAGTAGTAAATTATATGAAAGCTAGTTAGTTTAGATATAATTTACTACTGAAACAACTTCGTTGAATGTAGTCTTCAAATCTTCAAGAATTTTCAGGCAAACAGCGACTCACGGTTAATAGAACAGCGTGTTCAAATTACATGTGGTGTTTTAGCTTTAACTAAGCTGATCAAACATTAAATCATAAACAGTTCCACTCATAGCTCAAGCCCCATCTGCACTTTTTGCAATACATCTTAACTGGATTATTTCTTTTTCTTGTATGAAACCGTCTGAATATGTGAATAGAACAGCACTTGCTGTGCGAGTTGGAAGGCGGTTGCAAAAATCTTCACATATCTTAGTACCAAATTCATAACAAGCTAAAACTATAAAATTAACATTATTTGAAATATCTAAACTCTCTTCAATTTGCAATGTGAAAAAAGGGCTTATTTTTACACCTTTATTCTATTAGTTCTCAAAATTATCACAAAAGTCTGTGATTCTGCTCTTAACAGTATCATTAGATAATGAAATGAAATTTAAATCCTTTGCTGCTTTTTCTTTTATCAATAGTATGAACACTGCTTTAGAAGCAGGTAGAACTCAATTCGCCAAAATCGTGTGAAGTTTTGCAGACTTTGCTACCAACAGAGATACCTGATATGAGGTAAAAACGGCCTTTACGTTATTGGAACCAGTTGTGGTGCTTTCATTTCATTTCAGACTTGCTTTCAGTTCTTTTAAATAGCTTTAAAAAAAAGTCATTTGGAATGTTTTTATACTCTTTGTGTTTAGTTTGTCTTCGGAGTTTTCCTGGTCTCATATTTGACAGTATATCGTTACAAATAATACATTGACCCCTCGTAATTAATATAGGTGCTCGTAAATCCAAATGTTAAATATTATTCAGAGATCTAACGCTTTTGGAGTTGTTGAATCAACACCGTCTAACTATTTCTCATCTTTACATTTTAATGTACCAGCCTCTTTAATCACTCATCCATATCTTAAATAAAACATATTGTCGAACTATGCAAATATGTAACTAGAGAGAGTAAAATACGAGCAGTGCGTTTAAAAATGATAGTTGGCTGTAATAACAATGTCTCATTTTTGCAAATGATTTAAAAAAAAAAAAAAAAAAAAAAAAAAAAGCGAACCGGCATCTGTTACCTCTTAAGGCTGCTCGTCAGTAAACTTCCCGATTCCCCTCGCTAATGCTAATCCAATAGGCGTAGGATGCATTCGTATTTTTAAAATATCTCCTCGGGAAATTAATATTTTCAACTTCTGTTTCCTGTGTACTGTTCTTAAAGAATGTCTCTTTTTTTCTTAGTTATCAAAATATTTCTAAACTATGTGCTTAATTTATATTTTTATGTGTTAAAATCTTAGCGAAACTGAATACGATTTTAACATTTCATATAAAATTAAGTATATATTTTAGAAAAAAATTGACAACTAAGAAAAAAAAAAGAGACATTCTTTAAGAACAATACAAGAAAACAGAAGATAAAAATATTAATTTTCCGAGGAGATATTTTAAAAATACGAATGCATCCTACGCCCTTAGGAATAACATTAGCGAGGGGAATCGGGAAGTTTACTGACGAGCTGCCTTAAAAACAAATTTCTCATCCGTTTATCCTGTGTTTTTTTGCACATTTAGAAAGAGAAAAAGGCTAATGAATTTTGTAAATGATTTATGAATATTTTTTAAGTCTAAAATTATTTCCTAATTTTTTGAGAAACAGCACTTTTTTCAAATTTTAAAACGTATTTTTAAATAATAAAATTACCAAGTTCATAGCTTCAATTTTTTGTTTAGAAATTAAAAAATAAATTTTTCTCTTTTGTATAAATCTCAAATAATTGTAAAACATCGCTTAGGTGAATTTTTGAATTTCTTTTTAATGGAGAATCTCTATTAATCCTCTGATTACCCCTTTTTTTTTTTTTTTTTTTTTTCAAAAACCTTTCGACCAATATGTATTTTATTACATATTTCAAATCATCATGTAGTTGAAATATGTAGGATATTTATCATTTGCATTTTTACCCTTTGACTGCGGGATTTTAAAAAGAAAATTGCTCCAAAAATCGTGCATTATATAAATTTTTCTACAAATGTCTTGTCCGCGAAAATCGCTTGATAAGGAGTCAAAGGGTTAAAAACAAACTTTGCTGTCGTTTTCTTGCAGCGATAAACAGACCGAATGGTCATGTGATTGCTACTATGACAGCTAAAAACATTATGCATTTTAAAACAAACTGGGAAAAAGAAAAAAAAAAATTCTGTAAAAATGTTGGCTTTGATGTTGGTAGTTGATAGCGTTGTTCCGGAAAGGGGGGAGGGGCATTCCTTCTCTGGAGCATTGACATGTCTCCAACGGAAGATTTGGTGTTTTATGCTTATTAATGGTCCAGACTAGAAGTTCTTGTCCTGCAAAACGCCCCCTTAAAAAACTACAGAAATTACTTCAGGAGAAAAAAAAAATCTGAATTTAACACTGAGCTTGGGGACGCCCGGCCGTAAGCTCCCCAGGGGTCCGCGGACCACAGTTTAAGAACCCCTCCTCTAGTCCACGTTAGTTCGGTTATGGGAGAGTGTACTGTATGACGATTTTCTCGCCAAATGTTTTGGCAACCCCACACTTCATCGTAAAAGTGCTCCTTAGGACATCGTGGAACGACTCACCGGTGTCGCGTCTCGTCTTAATCACATCTAATGAAGCTGTTCCATAACATCTTCAGAATTAACGACAGACATACGAGATCGTTACGCAGAAGTCATTCTTTCAAGAGCGAAACGGTGCTGGGAAAGAGAAGAAAAACAGCGACGACGTGAGAGAAAATTCTCATAAAACCACGTATAAAAATAAGACTATAAGATTAGATAATAAAACCATGTGAATGAGCAGGCGAAAGTTTGATGTTTTTTTTAGAAACATCCTTCAGCTGCATAAATGCGCAAAAAAGTTTTATTAATTTTCGGAATTATACAGTGTACCCTAAAAATTATTTTAGTAATAATTATCAGATTTTCATTATGATATAACGTTATGGGTCACTCGCACGAAAAGGTGCATTTTATGGTCCCGAGGGGATAAATATAAGGAAGTGTAGCAAATTTCCTTATATTTTCATTCATATGTATATTTAAGTTTTAACCCTTAATTGCAAAGTGATGTAAATTTCCATCACTTTTTATTTAACTTTTAATAAATAAATCAACTTCTTCGCCACCACTATATTTATATAGAAATATTAATGCAGTAAATTTCCCGTGAACTATGTTGTTGAACAAAGTTAAAAATCTATCTTAAAATTTCTGGTGTCTAATATTTAATATATGTATAAAAAAACACAATTGTAAAAGAAAAACTCATGCAAAGAAGGGTTAAGAAAGCTATTAAATACATTTCTAGCAAAATAATTTTAATATTTAACTCTAACCTTTTACCGGATATAAGTCGAAAGTCCCCTCCGTGGACGTCCCTATATCTAAAACCCTACGTTCATTTCACTGACATTTAACAACTTAATTTTTCTTTAATAATAACTAATTAAAAGCCTTTAGTTAAGTTTTTTAACTTAATATATATATATATATTTAAATGGCTTTATTTTTACTAAGAAATTAACTTATCAACTTCGCACTAGCCAAAATAATCTCCCTCCGTGCACACTGAAAATAAATTTTAAAAAAGCGCCATAGATGACAGTACATGCCAAATAATCATTAGGTGGTTTGGGAGAAAGAAATCCTAGATATAACTCTTTGTTCTGTTGTGAAATTATTGAATCTTTTCCAATTTATTAGTTCTATTCAGAGTTTGGCAACGTTCTCAGTGTATACTCCGTTGTCATCTTAAATAAGGCAAGAAAAAGCTAATTTGTAACTATAATACGAATTTTAGACAGCTTTAACATTGCATTTAATAAAAAGAAATGCACCATTTCAGCAGACTGAAAACAAAGTAATAAAAAATTTAAAGCTTAATTTTTGTTCCCCCCCCCCCCTGCAGGGTCGGACTGGGCCAGGGGAAAGGGCGCAGACCTTGGATTTTCAGAGGGCGCAAAAATTTTAACGAATTCAAGGGAAATTTACTTACTTGTGTTGTATCTGACTTGACATGGCTTAACAGATTCGCATAGCACCAAGTAAGAAAATGGCTTAATATTCAGCTATAATACCTTTGAGTCTAGATAAACGACTTCGCTATATTCCTCATACATGTTTGAAGTTAAATAAAATCTACACAATGCTACACAATTTTCCAAAACATGTTTTGTTACATTCAAAAACTATAGAAAATTGAATAAAGATTACCTTGTAGAAGATTGACTCTAGGCTAGGACTTTCCTACTTTGTTCTTTTGTCAGTAAGTCATGGAAAAAAGTGATCACCCCCTACTAATTATCCTGCAAATAAGGTATAAAAAATTCATCGGTACCAGTTTATGGGGAATAATGTCTACCATTAAATTCTTTTCATAAATTTTGTTTCGGGGATTGTCTACACATTGTGGACATATTTTTGCAGTGCATTTTCGACGATATCTCTAAAACATACAATAGCTAAAATTAAAACAAATATATTTTTGAGTTCGGTATTACGATATCTTTCACACGATACCTCACACAATATACAAAAAGAAAATTTGCTTTTTTAAGTAACTTAATTACCCCCCCCCCCCTTAAATTTTTCCTAAACATATTTGTGAATGGTTAATAATCTGAAAATATGTGGGTCAATAGGATTTATTACTTTCCCAAGTTCGAACTTTTCCATGGTTTACGATAAAAAGGGCTCTGAAAAACGGACAGACAGACACAGGAGTGATCTTATAATGGTTCCGTTTTTACTTTTTAAGTACGGAACCCTAAAAATGAGAGATTCCTTAAAATAGATCAATTAGTTCTCAAGTTTTTGAGCATTGAACGATTGGTTGATTCTCCCAGTTTTCCCTGTTTTCTCAAAATCTACTTTAGATATCGGAATACGACAAACTGCAGATTGCATCCAGAAACATTCGCTATCGGTCGGAACCCTATTCCAGACAAACATACAGACAAACAAACAAATTTTAATGTTGTTTATCACTATACCTCACGTCCTCTAGATAGCCGAATGACCTTCGAAATAGGTGTTTTTATGTAAATCACAAATAGATACTCCAATTTTATATATTAGTACAGATAAAGGGATTTGATTACAATTTCCATTAAAAACTCGTTGGTCAATATTCTTTCGTCTTGTTATCCTTCTTATCCTTCTTTATTTTATCTTAAAATTCCTAGAATTACTTTATGAATTTATTTTACTTCCATAAAATAAAAGTTAGGTACGATTTTCGAGAATAAATTTCTAATTATAATTATTAGTCAATTCATTTCAATAGTTTAAGTTACAAAAAATAAAAATAAAATAAAATCCCACTTACACTATAGTGTATATATATATAGGTAGGTATATATAGAGTATATAGATAGATATAGCTATAGATCCCACCAGTGTTATATGATTGTTTCGTGTTATATGATTTACACGAAAACCTAATCCCCACCAATTTATCTCAAGGTCTAACAGAATAGGAAGTTTGATGAATTTTGTGCATAAGTTCTTGAGATATGATTCTCGCTAAAATCTTGTAAATCCTGAAAAATGCAGCATAGTAGCGCAACCTGTTGGGAGATTTATACCAAAACCTAAAAAGCAACATGTCAATGTCTAACTGAATATGAAATTGGATAAAAATTCGTGCATTAGAGCTATGATAGAGCTTGAGATAGAGCTATTGCGCAAATCGTGAAAAATGCAGCATAGCAGTGCCACCTGTTGGGCGATTTACACCAAAAACTTAGCACCAATTTATATCAAGGTCTAACTGAATCTAAAGTTTTATTAAATTCCATGCATTAACTCTTGAGATATGACTCTCGCTAAAATCTTGTAAATCCTGAAAAATGCAGCATAGCAGCGCAACCTGTTGGGAGATTTATACCAAAACCTAAAAAAGCAACATGTCAATGTCTAACTGAATCTGAAATTGGATAAAAATTCGTGCATCAAAGCTATGACAGAGCTATGATAGAGCTTGAGATAGAGCTATTGCGCAAATCGTGAAAAATGCAGCATAGCAGCGCCACCTGTTGGGCGATTTACACCAAAAACTTATCAGCACCAATTTATATCAAGGTCTAACTGAATCTAAAGTTTTATTAAATTCCATGCATTAGCTCTTGAGATATGACTCTCGCTAAAATCTTGTAAATCCTGAAAAATGCAGCATAGCAGCGCAACCTGTTAGGAGATTTATACCAAAACCTAAAAAAGCAACATGTCAATGTCTAACTGAATCTGAAATTGGATAAAAATTCGTGCATCAGAGCTATGACAGAGCTATGATAGAGCTTGAGATAGAGCTATTGCGCAAATCGTGAAAAATGCAGCATAGCAGCGCCACCTGTTGGGCGATTTACACCAAAAACTTATCAGCACCAATTTATATCAAGGTCTAACTGAATCTAAAGTTTTATTAAATTCCATGCATTAGCTCTTGAGATATGACTCTCGCTAAAATCTTGTAATCCTGAAAAATGCAGCATAGCAGCGCAACCTGTTGGGAGATTTATACCAAAACCTAAAAAAGCAACATGTCAATGTCTAACTGAATCTGAAATTGGATAAAAATTCGTGCATTAGAGCTATGATAGAGCTTGAGATAGAGCTATTGCGCAAATCGTGAAAAATGCAGCATAGCAGCGCCACCTGTTGGGCGATTTACACCAGAAACTTATCAGCACCATTTTATATCAAGGTCTAACTGAATCTAAAGTTTTATTAAATTCTGTGCATTAGTTCTTGAGATAGAGCGCCCACATTTTTTTTTTTCACATACAGACAGACAGACTCACAAACAGGCATTTTCTAGAAACAGTCAAATCGTGTTGAGAACCTTCTAAAACGTATAAATCCGCCAAAAACTGAAAGTCGAAATTTTTCACGAATCCAATACTTTCTACTTGTAAAGATAGAAGAAAGTAAAAATAAGTTAACTACATGCTGTTTCTTCCTTTATCGACAATTAATCACGTTTCCAAGAAATATTATTTTTAAAAGGAGAAAAAAAAAAAAAAAAACTAAAATTTAAACTAATCTTTAGTAGAATCATATCGGGTTCCGCAATCACCTTTGAATATAATATGTTTTCCTACTAGAAATCCATATTTCAATCTAATTACAATCCATAAATTATACATTCGACGTAAAGGAGCTACTTCCTCTCGTGTGATCATACACCCCTTCCTAAACTACTTTCCCTCCAAGGAGCGCGTATTCAGGTAACACACACACACACAACAACAACTCATCCCTGATGAGCATAATACTTTAATCATCTCGCAGAATGTCCTTTAACAATAAAGGCCGGTCCTCCATGCAATAAGGCACGCTACACGGGAGAAGAACTGCCCCGGGCTACAAAGTGCCTCTTCCTTATTAATTAGACAAACGAGAGAGTCAATTATACCGGTGCCTCCTTAATCGAAATTTCGTTAATGTTCCTTAATGCAGTAATTTCACCGACAGGAGTCCTCCCTTCCCGGAGCCATTGAAAAGGAAGGAGATAATTTATTCCTGGCGACTCCTGTTTTTGAGGAGGCGCGACAGAGCGAGGGAAAAGGGAGAAAGGCAGAGAGACAGATCTCTTGCTTACCAATTTTCTCCGGAGGGGAGCCGATGCAAGAGATGAAGTTCTGCGGTTGTGATTCCGAAGCGAAAGCTCAAAAGATTTTTCCCCAATCCTCTTTTGAGGCTTCGGAAAAGAGAGGGCCTCGGGCGTTGAAAGCGAGGACTTGGCTAGTAATCGTGGCTCATTTTTATAATGGATAACCGGGAGTTGATGATTTTCGGGTTTCTCTCTCTGTACCCGTGTGTACACATACAAGACACCATTCGCGACAACATATACCACAAATATTTTGTTGGAATCAAGTCCTTTTCTAGAAGATCTTGTTTCGAAAGATGATATAAAATTACCAGGAAAGGGTTGGGAAAGGTTTTTTTTTTCCTTTTCTATTCATTTATTTATTTATACGCGAGTTTGATTTTTTTTTTTCTTTATTTATTTGCATTTGTAATTTTTTCTTCTTTTTTCAGTTCTCGAATATGGATTAGGTTCTGCAGATTTTTCATATTTCTGATGACTTTTACTTCCCGTGGGTTTCACTCTACATAAAACAAGTATCATAATAGAAGGCTTGTAACTCGTGGAAGATGTCTGGGTTGTAATAACAGAAGTTTTCTTTTTTGAAATGGATTAAAGTGCAAATAAGAATGAAACATATCTGCATGGGGTGGAACATAGTTTTGAGGGGAAAGAAAAATTTATTCTATTAAAACTGGATTCATACCAAGATATTCTAGATTCTAGAAGTCATTCCACAAATATAATGTTTTAAGGATTTTTTTTTTTTTTTTTTTTTTTTTTTTTTTTTTGTATTTACCAAAAAATTAAACTTGCGTAAATTATTGTACTTTACAATAAAATTTAGTTTTCACTCCGAACGAAATGGAATTATAAAATTACTTCAAGTGAGAGCCGATAGAAGATCGAACTAATTTAAAGAAAAAAAGTGTACAGTTGGACACCATTAAATGGTGCTAAATAAAAAAGAAGAAGAAATTCTTAACATTTGTTTGCGTGATTTCGCTCTGCATACATCAGTGTTTTGATAGAAGGCATGTAACACTAGAAAATGACTGGTTTGTGTGATAACAGAAATTTTTCTCTTTGAAATAGATTAGAAAGTAAAAATAATGATATAGTCTTCAGTGCAACATATTTTAAGAGGGGGGGTGGGGGGGTTTAAATAGTTATTCTATTGAAATTGGATTTCGTTCCAAAAAATTACACAAATCTGATGTTTTAATTTTTTTTTTTTTTTTTTTTTTTATTATTATTATTATTATTATTCACCAAAAATTTTGATTTGTCTGTCCGGTAACCGTATTCAAAGTCGTATAATCTAGTCTGCAAACATTCAGTCATTGATTAACATCTCAAAATATGCCTTCTATTGGATTTTAGCATAGAATCTTCATTTTTATCAAGACGAAATACTTGCTTCCATCGCAGCATTTGAACTCACCTACAAATGTTACCTCTCCAAAGAACTTTTAAAGTTATTAACATAATGAAAAATATAATCAAAAATATAATAATTATAATAATACAAATTAGCTTTTAATTTAAAAATTTATTTATTGAAAAAAATTCTTATTATTGCAAATAAAAAAAAAAAAAATCTATTAAAGTTGTCCCAAAGTTATATTAATAAAACTCTTTTACTTAAGTTTGAGAACCAATAAAACATACATCAAGTAATGATTTTTTTAAAATCACATTTATCATAAAAATTTCTATTTTAAAAGGTATTCATAATAATTAAATCCAAATCTAAAAAGTGTAAATGTTTACTATTTTCCTATGTCTTATTTAAATTCAGAGTCAGGGTGTATTTTACTTAATTCATGCTGTATGTCATTATTAAAATTTAATAAATTTTCAATATATCTGCATACTTTTAGACTTTTATCATAACTAATGACATATTTGAACTAAAAAAAAATATTAATAAAACAAAATATTTGCTGCAGTGCTTGATAAGCTATAACTGATATCGACGTAACAAATCTGTTTATATGTTTTATTATTAAACTAGCAGCCCTCCCTCGCTTTGCTTCGGGTTAACCTTGAAAACCTTCATCTCTTTGTGTTTTCTGTAGACCTTTTTAATGTGTACAATAATTAGTACATTATTTTGATAAATCTTGTAGGGTTCAGCCTGCGTTTGCAATGTATAAGCGGAAAAAAATGAAATTATTTACGACATCACATTAAAAACCTCAAAAATAACAATATTTCTCCACTATTTAATGGATGTTATTATACATATAAACCTTCCTCTTGAATCACTCTATCTATTAAAAAAAACCGCATCAAAATCCGTTGCGTAGTTTTAAAGATTTAAGCGTACATAGGGATATAGGGACAGAAAAAGCGACTTAAACCTAAAAAATAACAGTATTTCTCCACTATTTAATGGATGTTATTATACATATAAACCTTCCTCTTGAATCACTCTATCTATTAAAAAAAACCGCATCAAAATCCGTTGCGTAGTTTTAAAGATTTAAGCGTACATAGAGATATAGGGACAGAAAAAGCGACTTTGTTTTATACTATGTTAAGATTTGATGAAGTTGTTACTGAAATATAAATTACACAAACTCAAGAAAAAACCCTCTCCTAATGTTGAATTCTTCCTCAATGTGAAACAAAACAAAAACATTTTTCAGAGCATTGTTAAATAAATCAATTGGGGTGTTAGAAAAAGAAAGATTTTCAAATTTATCAGGGGATGTGTCATTCAAATAATTTAAAACTTCCATGTTATTGTCAATACACTAAAAATAGCTTTTTCTTTTTTTCTTTCGTTTTTTTTTTCTTTTCTTTTTTATTTAAGTTTAATGAATTCATAAATCCGTTTTCGAAGATTTTGAAGTTAACATTAAAACTATTAGAAATACGTCTATAATTTCAGCAAATAAAATGAAATTTAAGTCATTTATGGAACAGAGATGTCATAAACAGGAATAGGAAACCATGATAATTACTAATTATAAAATTAAACGAATACATTTTTTAAAATTTTTAACATAAGCATTAAGTTTATTAATTACTGCATTTGGACCAAGATATGCTTTATTATAATATTTTCTATTGTTCAATTCATCTATAATTCTGTCTGTATAAATTTTGTTTTCGGATGAGTGCATAGTTGGAAGCAACTTTGTCAAGAGGAACAATAATAAATTCTTTATATAACTATTCAATAAAAACCAAAACATCTCTATTTAAGTTAGGATAATCACATATGAATTGGATGGAATTAACTTTCGAAATCAACCCTTAGCCCTTTACGAACGCGTTCAGCGGGTCCATCTAAGTCATTATGGACAAACTCAAACATTATGGACGCACTGCATGCGTTCGTAAAGGTCTAAGGGTTGATTTCGAAAGTTAATTCCATCCAATTCGTATGTGATTATCCTAATCTGATATCTGAATTTCAGTCTGATTACCAACGTGGCAAATTTCCACCAGTAAATTTTAATCGAAATTTTTGCCTAATTTAAACGCCCTATTAACGTGAAATTACTGTCATGAATAAGTAAAAAAATTCCATTCGTTTTTACTGGTGGAAATTTGCCTCGTTGGTAATCAGGCGTTTTTGAAGGTTCTTTCAAAATGCACTTCCAAAAAGAAACTTTAACGCTGGGGGAAGAACCGAAGGCTTAAGGGTTAAAATAATAATATTTAAAACATATACACTGCAAAAAATAATTGTTGATTTTACAGTATAAAACTGGCACCCAGCTGCCAGTATTATATCGTAAAATTAACAGTATTAAACAGTAACATAAGCAGTAATACGCTGCCGTGCAAGCAGTAATACGCTACCGCGCTAGCGTATTACTGCTTGCACGGCAGCGTATTACTGCTTATTTTACTGTTTAATACTGTTAATTTTACGGTATAATACTGGCAGCTGGGTGCCAGTTTTATACTGCAAAATCAACAATTATTTTTTGCAGTGTAGGAGCAGAGAAAAACATAATTCAAATAAATAAGATTCATCTTATACAAGGTTCGTACGCTTTTACCACAATTTTTTTATAGAATTTTTCTATTTAATATTTAAATAGCAAAAATTGTAGACGCCTCGTTTAATTGCATGATTAGTAATACTTTTCTGTATTTAAATAAGGCGAAAAATTCTATTAAAAAATTGTGGTAAAAGCGTACGAACTCTGTAAATACAGACTAATATATTTTATTTAGAGAAAGATCAAAACATCACAAAAAGCTATACTTAGCACAGCTTAAAAAAAAAATAAATAAAGACAAGAAAAAACCAGGCTGTGCACATGCCATAAATAATTACACTTAAATTTGCGTAGTTACATTTTAAGCATGAGAAATATAATCACGAGACAAAATATTTACAACACTTCCCCTTGATTGAATTTCCCTTAGTCCTACACTAAATCAATGATTATGCATGATTGTTCTCGTCACACTCTTGGTTAACATATTAGCAGTGTTTCATTTCGATGGTACATATGAGAAAGTTAACAGCTTTTCCTCAACCTTTTCACGTAACAAAAAAAATGCCTGAATTCGATGTGCTTGTTACGTTCTCAGGTAATATGATTCTTTGCTAAGGATATAGCACCTTGATTGTCTACAAATATATTTTGAAGACAGTTCAAAAAGTTGTTCAAGGGTTATATCAATCATAAAAGGCATTCGCTTGATTTACATTTTCTCTTCATTTACAATACAAAATATTCACTATGTACTAAATTTCACATTTATAAGAGTATACTACTGAAACGAAATATACATGCTTTTCATTACGGATTTAGTGATTATTCAGTGATTTCCGACATAACGATTTTTGTACTTCTGTATTTCAGAACCTGTACAATACACTGCAAAAAAAAGTGTTGATTTTACAGTATAATACTGGCACCCCAACTGCCAGTATTATACCGTAAAATTAACAGTAATAAACAGTAAAATAAGCAGTAATACGCTACCGCGCTGGGATGTCAGTATTATACTGTAAACTCAACACTTTTTTTTCAAATTTTGGGATGCTGTGTGATAACGTTATTATTTTTTTTCTTTACATTGGCCAATTTTCAGCTGAAAATCAGAAATTCTAATTTACAGAAGGACAATGTTCATTTTATCGGTAAGGGTCTGTCAAAACCACTGAGTTCCATAATACAACAGGAGATCTGTATTTCTATTCCCTAACATGATTTCCAGCGGTCAGTACAGAAGGATACAGTGACGATAATTGTAGTTAGCATTCATGGCAAAATATGCTGTTTATCACATTGCCTTGTACGGTTAGATAATCATTTATTAATTAGATAAGGATAGAAGTAAACAAAAATGTTACGTCTGAACATATTTATATTTATATTAAAATCATTAAAATTACAGACATTACATTACAATTACATAAAACATTAAAAACATATTAAAATTGTATAAATTTTATTGATTTATATTAAATTATGATTTATATTAAAATTGTATAAATTAAAAATTCGTGCGCAGGGCATGGGCACCAGGTGCCCGTGCGATAGTCAGGACCTGATAGTAAATGAAAACACTAATATCTGACATTGACAACGCGGACTATTTGATAACTTTGCTCTGCATGCTTCTGACCGCCACGCCGACCCAGAACTCTTGTTATATATGGAGCTCAGTAACAAAAACCGACAATTTTATATCTCAGAACCTATATCAGATAAATACATGAAATTTGGGATATTATATAATATTAAACCTTTATCGGTGAATCTTCAGTTCAAAATCACAAACATCATCTGACTTACAAGAGAGTCCAAAGTCACACTATTAGCGAGTAAAGTCCAAATCTTTTTATTTTTTTTTTTTTTTTTTTACAAATTCTGTATCCCAGAACTTATGCCCGATAAAAGTATGATATTTGTGATGCTGCAATATTAATCTTCTTATTGCATAAAGAAAATTTCAGCATCTGAGTTACAAAAAATCCATAATAATTCGAATCGGAATTAACTTCTGATTTTTTTTTTTTTTTTTTTTTTTTTTTTTTAAGAATATATATATATATATATATATATATATATATATATATATATATATATATATATATATATATATTTTTTTTTTTTTTTTTTTTTTTTAAGAATATTTTTTTTTTTTTTTTTTTTTTTTTTTTAAGAATAATTTTTTTTAAAGAATAATTTTCTTTTTTTTTTTTTAGTTTAGATGTCGTTTAGGTATCGTTAACATATAAAGCAACCAGTATATACCGATTGCAATTATATATATACAGAAATTATGGAAATAATGTATTAAAAAAATATATTTAACAGACTCTATAATTGATCATGTAATGAATAACAAAATTAACGCTTTTGAAAATTTAAATTATTCAGCATTTATACAAGATAATGATATTAAATTTGGAATGTGCTGTAATAGTATATTTTTTTTAACTATATCTGTAAAATTGGGATCAAAATTCTTAATTTTATTCGGTACTACTCTATTATCCCGTCGACCACTTTTCATAACAAAAAACTATCGCCAAACTGTAACGCCAAATAAACGCGATAACGTTGCCATTGGAATATCAAAATAAATAAATAAATAAAATATAAGAATTTAAGGACACAATTTTTATTTTAATTAATGAAAAACATCATAAATCAGTAAAACATACTGAAAAATACAGGCAAATGTCGAATTAAAAACCACTTGATGACATGACAAACACGTATAATGCTTCTGACATCAAGCTAAATTAATAATTCCTACGTGCCTGATGTTATTTGTCAGTTGTGATGTGAGTGGAAAGAATTGATTGTACTAGTACGGTATTCGATATGTAAGTAAGGTATATAAATATATACGTTTCGTATTACTTTACTGAAACTTGTTAATGTTCTTAATAAAATTTGTATATTTTAAAACGTAAAAAAAAAAAAAAAAAAAAAAAAAAAAAAAAAAAAAAAAAAACAATATTTTTGTTTAAAATTTATTCGGTTCAAATTATTTGAAATTTCGGACTAACGGGTTCCGACTTGGTGTATTTCAGAGAGAACATTTGAAGCATCTGACATGAAAGCTGTGTGTATTTATACGTAGTGACTCCAATTATTCGGACTAATGCTCTGGGCGTAATCCGTATATGTAGAAATCCGGACCAACAGAGCAACCATATTTAAATATATATATATGTTATTAAATAAAAAATTCTTAAAAATGGCTTAATTTCTTTCTTCGTATTTGTTTAATAAAAAGGTACGTTTAATGCATGTTGAAAATGAAATAATTTAAACTACAAACAACCAAATAAATATAACACAACCTTCAAGTTGTATACCATTATGGAAAAGAATGAACTATCCCATTACTAAGAACAAAGGCAGTGGAAAATTCTAACCATATTTCTGCCGTATGTTGACATGCATATTCAAAATTACTTGTTTTCCTCTCAAAAATTCAGCTACAAATTCTAAATACAAGTGAATTCTCTAAATTTCCTTAGCATTGCGAATAATGAAATATAGTTGAAACAGCACCGTAGAATTTGCGATAAATCACAATTAAGTGATAAAACAGGACGCGTTTCAGGGTGGAAATTTTTAACAGCCCGTCAGCAGCCAGAGTAAACACGTGTCCGTAAGGGGACAAGGTCACAAATGAATAATTTAAAATTTCGTTCAGATGTTCATTTGTGACTTTGTCCCCTTACGGACACGTGATGTTTACTTTGGCTAATGAAAATTTCCAGCCCAAAACGCGGATTGTTTTTTTGCTGTGTGTTCTTTTGTTTTTATGGTGATTCATACAAAATTTTATCATTTACTTTAAAGTGAAATACAGTATTTATAAAATTGGGGAAATACTGATTTAAAACGAAAAAGAAGTATTTTACGAAATATAGAATGGGAAAAATCCAATTAAGCATAAATTTAAACGTTTGTTTAAATAAGAATTTCAAGGAAATTGTATTTCTACAATTAAATACATATAATTTGTACTTCAACAAGATCCCCCTTCCCCCTCCTCTTACAAATTAATTTTTTTAAACTCTCTGTTTTCGATCCGCGTAATACACAGGAAAAAATAAAACCCAATTTGTGTCGAATTATTCTTAGGTATGTGCCCAAATTGGGTCATGCCTGTTTTTTTTTTTTTTAATGGGTATTTAACAGTGCCCAAAATGGATACACAGTGGTAACCAAAACAAGCATGACCCAATTTGGGCACATACTTAAGAATCTTTCGACCCAAATTGGGTTTTATTTTTTTCTGTGTAGTTGGCGAATGGAATGATTGTGCGGTTAATTAGAGTTTTACTGTACTATTTTTTGGAACACTCAATACGGTCTCGAAATACCAAAACTTAAAAATTCAGAGTAATAATAAAATCCTGATTGCATCAAGATCATAACTTTAAATATTAATCAGGGTTGAAAAGTGGCATGTGATAATTAAAGAAAATTTTATTATCTATATAAGACAAAAACCATAGTCGCTGACTACCGCAGCCGAAACTTGGCGTAACTTTTAAACATAGCTTAAAGAGAATTTCTATGCGTAAAATAACAGCAACAACAACAACAATAATAATAATAATAAAAGAAAATTAATAAATTAATTAAAAATCATTGTGGAACGTGAAAAAACATTGAATTTTTTTTTAAATACTTAAATTAATTTTGTTACTGATACTGATTTTCTAAATATGTGCTGTGTATAATACGAGTACCCACTTTACAAGCTTGTGTAATAAAAATGATTCGACTTTTTTTTTTATCTAACTTTAGAAATATTTTAACCCACATCGCTATAATTAAAAAAAGTTAATGAATTTCCGTTTTCTATTTCCTTAAAAAATTACCGTTATTATGCGACAATCCTAGATGATGGGATATAAGATCAGTCGTCTTTCAATATAATACTATAGACTAAATACTAAAGAGTGGTTCATTATAAAATAGAAACTGTAATTCAAATCCCTTGTAAATAAAAAGATTAAAAAAATAGTTTTTCTAACATATTTAGTAAGTAATTAAAAGTTTAAAAGCATTTTAAAAGCGTCTTATGAAAGAAAAAATCAATCTTTTAAAACACATCTATAGTAAAAAAAAAAAAAAAACATGATTTTTTTAATTACTATTCTTATTAACCTTTCGCTTTTTACTTAATTTTTAATTGCATTCAACGTAAGTTATTATCAAAAGGAATTTATAATTAATAAACATGTTTTTAATTAAAAAGGTGTTTGTTTCATAAGTCTTTGCATTTAATTTAAAATTTCGTTTCATCAACACATCAACAAAAATCTGCGAATAACTACTTTTAAAAGATATTACAAAAAGTCATTTGATTTCATTAATTAGAAGGGAAGGGTATAAAAAAGGTGTACTTAAACTTGGAATTAATCAAAAAACAATTTCCCTTCATTTTTATCCCAAAAGGTTTGAAATAAATAAAAAGCTCCATTAATTATTTTCTTATAATTAAGCCTAGTTAATGAGATTTTTGTCTATACTGACGTGTGTACCTAACTGCGTTCAGAATAAAAATGGCGCAAGACTCCATTAATAAATAATCATTTCACTTCGCTTCTTTTCCTAATTGTTGCTCTCCTGAAATTTTAATTCACTGATTAGTGAGCCGCCTTCACGTTGCATAATTTAAAAGGAAGATGTCGCTGCTTAAAATTAAAATTTCTCTAGAATTTTTGAAGAATATTGGAGAATGCGAAAGATCAGAGCTTTCGTTCGTTATTTGCTCAATATCTTATTCCGTTTCATTTCTTTGTAGTTTTTTTATGGATTTTTTTAATCACAGCAAAGTTCTCCTCCTCGCTTTTAAAATTCAAACTCTCGCTTTATATATTCTGAACAAATTTAAAACATAGCATTCATTATTTGGCAAATTAATTAATGTTTATTAAATGTCGGTATTTTTAGTCGAGCGAGTGTGCTTAAACTGAATTTTCTTTGAAAAGAAGCAAGTAAATACGAAATGAGCTTCTCGAAATAATGTTGGGAGAATGTAGCTTTTTGAATAAGAGATGAGACAAAAATTTTCACGGTTCTCGAGATTAAAATTATTCTTGTAGTGGTACAGATTAAAAAGGTGTTTGCAAGACGATCTTGTAAGATTCTATGTATTTATTTTTGTTTACTTTATTAAAGAATGGCAATGATTTAGTTTTTAAATGTCTTATTAAATGAAAGGGGCTTTATTTCGACAGTATCTATGCGTGTGAGTGTGAGATGTAACTGTAACATACACAATCAGATTAAAATTAGCTTGAAATGAGGCATTTTTCTATTAGTTATGTGTAAATTTATAAATTACAACGTATCTGTCTTTCTGTCTTTTTTATCTATTACATGATCTGTGTTTTGAAAAATGTTTGCTTTCTCAGAAAATTTCAATGCTTTATTGAAGTAGACTATAACGTTAGTCTTTTTTTTTTTTTTTTTTTTTTTTAAAAAAAACAATACTTACACAAATTATTTACAAGACAACCTTATAGAAATTAAATATGTTAATTTGGATCTCAAAAAAGGAGGGGGAGGGGGACTCTTAACAACATGAAACTTTCTGATACATTTTTAAGCGTAAAAGAATGAAACTGGTGAGCGTGACTATTGAAGTGGTTTGATATCGAATAACGTTTTCACTTTGTGCGATAAATGTATTATATCTTGAAGTATCAACGAGTACTCTCACATGACAGCCTTTACTTAGGAGCTGTAGCACCCGGAATTTTGATCCCAGACGAAAAAATGCCAATTTTGAGAGCATTTTTTAAAGACCATTTGCCTTTATCAAAAAAAAAAAAAAAAAAAAAAAAAAAAAAAAAAAAAAATGAAAACGCTATTAATTTTGTATTTTTTTCATTAGAACACCTGCTAATTTCATGCGTCTAATATTAAAAATGAATTCGTAATTGTGTCATAAAGTAGCCACTTTGGATTTGAGTGCAGCCTTAACAAAATCGGTTGTTGCTTAAATTGTAATGTGTTTAAATTGTCGCCACATTATGGCGCTAGATCCTAATACCATAGCGGCATAATCTATATAGTGAATAACGAAAGCAGACCAATAGGGTAAGTCATGATCCACAAAACAATCCTTTTCATTTATTTATTTTAAATGGAAATAACGTATTAAATCCATGAGGCCTCACATGTGTCATATGAAATTTATTGTTATACACGTCTTTTTATACCTTAAATCTAAATATTTCTCAAGAAACTTTTTTGAGAACTCTATGCAGTATATAAAGGTGCGAACACTAAAGTGCTCTTATATTAAACTTTTCTTATCCATTTAATAGTATTTTAACTATAAAACAATATTATTTCAATAAAGAGAACTGATTTAGGTTATTACATTGGCTGTGTTTCCACTTACTAGTTATGTATTCAAATTGGCATACATATAATAAGCTCATTATGGGTTACAATATTGTTTAGAATGTTTTACTTAATCATTAATTACATTAATTACATTATTAAATTATTTATTTAACGATTAGAACGTTTCATGTAATTTTTTAAATACTTTTTTTTGAAAGGAATAAAGTTTATACAAATGAATATTAAAAAAGTAATTTTTTTTTTTTTTAAGTTCGCATTTGGTCATAAATTTTACGTTGCATTTTAATGGCATAGTTGTCACAAATATCATAACCATATTCCTTTCGTTTCGTGATGTCACAGTAAGAGTAGATCATAATTGTCACTCTGATTTCATGAGTTGAGGAAAATTATCACAAACATTCTTGCCACAATATTTGAAGTATGGCTTTAAACCGGTAATATATTTTAAACTAACGAGCCGTTATATTTTTCCTTTAAGTATTACATCAAAATAATAAAAAATATCGTCGCTTTTACGGCTTAAATATTGTTGCATACATATAATCCTTATAAATACATTTAATTACACGAAAATATACAATATCTGGTCAAAAGTAACGGGACACTTTTGATTTAAGACACTTCGTCGAAAACTAGAGAAATACACTCATGTCCAAAATTAAGGTCACAAACGTAAAATCTGTGAAAACTGATGAACTATTCACTGTGTTGCCACGAAATTTGGCACAGAGGTATACTACAATGGGAGAAAGAATATAGCAACATAACAATACGGAAAAGATTTTAATTGTGAATTAAGATACAGGGTATATTAAAAAGTGTTAAATCATGAATCGGAGATAAAGCATTTATCTCGGGAAAAGTATGTCTGATATGGAGTGTGACCACTGTGCACTGCTATACAACCCTCACAACGAGCTCTCATACTGTTTACGAGGGTGTCAATAAATGTTTGTGGCAACAAAGCCCATTCTTCCAAACGCGCGGCTTTTAACTTCTGGAGGGTTCTAGGAGTGGGGTTAAACTGTGCAATGGCTCTTCCTAGACCATCCAAAACATGTTTAATAGGATTGAGGTCCAGAGACCTCGAAGGCCAATTCATACGGCGAATATCCTTCTCATCAGGAAAATCATCAACTGTTTGAGCACTGTGTGACCTCGCATTACCGTCCATAAAAATGAAGTCTGGGCCTACAGCAACCCGGAACAACCTCACATAGGCTTCTAGGACTTTATCCCTATAGCGATGTGCATTGACAGTACCCGAATCGAAGACGTGCAGTGGGGTACGGCTGCCCAACATTATGCCGTCTCAGACAAGGATTCCTTTGCCACCAAATCTGTCGATTTATTTTACGTAGGAGGGATGATAGCGAGCTCCACGTTCTCTCCAGATGAAGATTAGACTAGAATCACTTTCCGTGGTAAATCCGGACTCATCACTGAAAAGAACACGCTTCTATTCTTGTTGTGTCCAAGACTGATGTGTTCGCCTTCACAATAACTGGGCTCTCCTGTTGGATGCAGTAAAAGGGACACACACGACTGGATGCCGGACGTAAAGTGCCCTCTCTGCTAGTCGTCTATATACTGTTTGCAGGGAAATTCTTATTCCAGACGCAGTAGTAAAGTCACCAGCAAGCTGAGGAGTCGTTACCAGCTTATGTCGCCGTGCGCTTAACACCAAATAGCTATTCTGTGCAGGTGTCGTTGCTCTGTGGCGGTCTTGGCTGGCCTTCCTGGTGACATTGGGATGGTCTAGGAAGAACCATTGCACAGCTTACCCCTCTTCCATGACCCGCCACGAGTTAAAAGCCGCGCTTTTGGAAGAATGTGCTTTGGTGCCACAAACATTTATTGACACCCTCATAAACAGTATGAGAGCTCGTTGTGAGTCTTGTATAGCAGTGCACAGTGATCACACTCCATATCAAACATACTTTTCCTGAGATAAATGCTTTATCTCTGATTCATGATTTAACACTTTTAATACAACCTGTATTTTAATTCACAATTAAAATATTTTCCATATTGTCATGTTGCTATATTCTTTCTCCCATTCTAATATATCTCTGTGCCAAATTTCGTGGCAGCACAGTGAATAGTCCATCAGTTTTCACAGATTTTATGTTTGTGACCTTAATTTTGGACATGAGTGTACTTAATGAGTTGTTCTTGAACTTCAGGAATGTAAAGAACATGTTTAACCTCACATGTTTCAGTGAAGAGGTAGTCAAGAAGGCAATTAGGGACCAACAACAAATTGAATAAAAAAAGTAATATTTGCGATCACCTTGTATCATAAAAAGCTTGAAATGATTTATAGCTGTAAAAAGTTAATAAACAGGCCCTGTACAATGAGTGTATGTATTTATGTAAGAACAGTACGTATATTCTTGACTATATAAACGTTTCTTTGAAAAATTCAAAAACATTCCGCATGTTTTTCGTTTATAATATGCAGGGTTTTCAACCAAATTTAACACCACTTTCATAAAACTTGACAATTTGCAAGAGAAACCTTATAATGCAATTAAAAAGGAAATATATTGAATATTTGATAAAATATTAGCCTTTTTATGAAATGATTTGTGATTGCACATGCGCAACTGACAGCACCAATTTTTCTTTTGTAATTTATAGTTTATATAGAGCAACTAAAATAAAATTCAAGTCAAATGTTGTGAAAATTCTGGAAGTTATCGGCGTTGAAGTAAGCTATACTTTATAATAATTACTGATCGATAAAGTATTTTCCATAAATTGCCATTTTTATCATAAATAACAGGATCATAAATTACACTGAAATAGGCATATAAGTTAACAATATTCTAAATAGACATACATACTTATAAATGAAAAAAAATACATTACATATAATTAAAATAAATCTTCTCTTTGAGAAGATAAGAGAAGAGTTATCTTCTCTTTGAGTTAAATCTTCTCTAACTCTTTCTCTTTGAGTTACCTTCCTAAGTTATACGCTCGAGATGCTTTATCTCTCTATATTAAAAAAATAATAATAATAACGATTTGGAAATGGACCAATGAAAATCTGCGTAGATCTTCCCGGCGTTGTTTCTTTTCTTTTCTTCTAGAAAATAGGGATTGCTACGCGATACCAATCGGTATCGCGAAGCGATTACGCGGGGGGTTGGAAAGCGTAGCGAGTAGGCGGCCGGAGCCCCTAGTAAATTAAAAAACAACTAGATGGAACCCGTCAAAACTTGACGCAAAAAAATACTATTACAATATCAGTAAAATAAGCTTCTTTATTATTTATGAAGGGGTGCGTATAAAACAGTTTTTCAAATATTTTATTTAATTTTTTTTCCCAAGTCAAATACAGTACTATTTCCGATGCAAACTCCAAACAAACAATCCGTAAATAACTGTGTAATGCAAATCAGTTTGACATTACCACCATATTCCCCACGGCAAGAAAAAAAATTCATGGACCTATGAAGTATATACAAATAGTATATTCCTACGTTCATATCATATTCAGTAAATAACAGAACATAGTAAATAAAGCACACATCTCCCCCCCCCCCTCTGTGATAATGCAACCGAATGAGCTCCTATGCGCATGTGCATTGAATCTGCCCAAAAGCACCGTCGAAATTCGACGTTAAAAAAGTTTTAAAATGATTAAATTAAAAGTTTTAAAATGTCCTCTTTAATCATTGTTCGTTTCAAATCCATAGCTTCTAAAATGCATCCATTGTTTTAAGCTAATCAATTTTTATGCAAAGATTAAGAAGTTTTTTTACAGTAATAAATCTATCTGCAGATGAGGGAGATTTTTAATGTTTTCAAGTGTAATTTATTTGTATGATTTCTTCGGTTCCTTGACATAATCAGGATGATTATCCCTTTTCCATCACAGTCGGGGATATTATTTTTCCTCTTATACCGTTGGCAAATGTAAAAAAATTAAAAAATGCAATTCCTAGCATATCCTGATATCTGATGGAACATATTCATCAACGAATTCAACATATCAATTTTATGTTCAACATAAACTAAATTTTTTTTTTCCCTGACAGATTTTTGTTTAGCGCCAAAATGTTCTATCTTATGGATAATCTAATCTTATGATTTATCACTTTAAAAAAAAAAAAAATTATTATTCACTTTTTATGATGGTTAGGGAAATCTATTTTCAATTGTGGCAACTTTCACAGGGGCTATTTTACATTATTGAAGTAAACTGGTAGTCATTGATAAGATAGAATTGAAAAACTTTTCATGCTTGAAAATTATTTAAAAAGTCGTTAAATTAATCGGCAGTTTTCAAATAAATTTCAATCGAAAGCTAATTTTTTTTCTAATTGATGATGTAAGAATTGAAATTGTAAAATGTAGTAAAAAATAGAAATTTGTAGTATTTCGAAGTGATGTAAGCGCGATGAAAGCTAAAGCGATAGCGCCTTTGTTGTCACAACTGTTGTACATTTCTAAAAATTGACACTGTATTTTGGCTGGCGTCAAAAAGTGGAAAAACATTTTTTGACATCGAAAGAGAAATTCACAGTGAAAGAAATAGGACTTTGCGCTAATAAGGAACTGTTAAATGAACTTATAATAAATCTACCAAAATAATTCCTATGAAATATTAGTCTTACATTGTTTATTCTTGCTAAAAATACAATCATTATTTAATTTTTTTTTTCTACCATAGCACTATTTTTAATAACTTTAAATTTCCTGAAATCCTTTACTTTTGTGATTTTTTTTAATTAAAAAAGGAAATCTTCTATCCTATAATTTAAAAAAAAAGCAATTGGTAACATGTAATCAAGGTACGCAATCAAGATGAAGAAATCAATGACGGCTCCAATTCTAATCTTTATAATTATGAATGCAAAAATCAGTAAAATTATGTCATGTTAACACAATCATATACATTTTTCTCTTTAGTTTTATCAATGTTAAAATGCACTTCAAGCTAAGCATAACGTCATTTTCACCGGCGCAAACTTTTCACACGTACTTCATATACCTTACATTAATGCTTAAACACCATGCACACAAATATAAATATATTTTGTATTTAATTGTAATGAAAAAAATGGCATCAACAAAGTTATAATGCATAATGATAAAATAAACCCAATGGACAATATTCCCGTGACGTCACAATAAATATGAATTTTTATTAGCTTATAAAACACGCGGATACGTATTTTTACCGAAATTTAACTTGCAAATTAACAAATTCGGCCTTAAAACCGCGTGCTTTTAATATTTATTATTTCTCTTTTATTCAACCACAGAGTTTAGAAAATAAACTCTGTGCTTCGGAACAGTAGGCGTTATCCGATTATGACGTCATTAGCAGAAGTAAAAGTTTAATTGAAAATTACGGTTAATTAATTAAATTTTCGAACAAACGAATGCACGATAACAAATCTGTGTCCAAATATCTTTCATTTAAAAAAAGAATGATGTAATTTGATGCAGTAGTTTGTTCTCACGGATTGTCGAAAGAAATCGCTTAGCGTTTTAAATATATAGATAGGATAAAATAATTCATATTCACTGTTGATCACTTTTATTAAAGCATCTGCTTTTTTTATACCTAGGATCTCGTGTATTTTCAAAATTAAAAAGTGAAAATATTTTATTTTATCAGTATTGTTGCTGAGAATATTGCCAATTGTGCGTAACGAAACTTGTTGGTCTCTTTATTAAAAGGTATTTCTAAGCCTTTAAGTGTACTGTTATCACTTTTAGCAAGTATGGTTTTATTTTAATAATAGTAAGTGATATATATATATGTATATATAATTATATATACAACACATATATTGTACTGAATTGCATTTCATGGGTCACGATATTTTATATTGCATAAATTGCATCTTGTGAATAATCCCTTATTATGAAAGTTACTGTTAGACAATAACTCAAATACAACTCACTTAATAGAAAATCCCCAGCCCTGGCAAGATTACGTCAAGAAGAAACTATCCAAATAAATTTCAATGAAAGTAAAATAATATTTCCCACCAGTCTATACTATCCATCTATAATAAGAGAAACCATAGAGATAGTAACACGCAAAAATACAATATGTAACGATGTAGCATCTTTCAACTTACCGAAATTGTGGCTCGAGTTACTCCTTGGTTAAAAATATGGAAATAAACAACCAAGTAAAAATAAAAGATAACGTACGTAATTTAAAAAAGTACATGCAAATTAAATGATAGCATTTCAAATAACAACTTCAAAGACCGTGCAATTACAGAATACTCTCATCTGTTTTTGAAAATGGCTCGGAGTGAGCCGAAACATGTCAACAATCTAATAAAAGTTATTTTACTGTATATTATGTTGTTAATTTACACCTTTTAGCATTTAAAAAAAATATACAACTCACTTGTTTATCGATAACTTCCTCAATTTTTACGATATTTTCCTGGCCTTTTTGTATAAGTTGCCTTACAGTTGACTACTAAATTATGAAAGAAACAAGAACGATAAATTATGCGTTAAGCATAGATTTTGAAACACTTTCCAACACATTCAGAATACTGTAGCAAAACTTCACTGTTTAGTAAGGTAAAAGATTATGTGTAAGTAAATATAAGACGCATAACATATTTGAAAACCCAGTTTCAGTCATTACAGCTAATAATTGGAAAAATAACCGATTTTTTGTGCAGCCCTGTATATGATCAATAAATTTGTGTGTATGCTACATAGTATGCTAAAATTTAGGAAACGCACAGCACAGTTGAAAATTTCCATTCGTCAATGAACGATAGTGTACTCGAGATCTTTTATGCAGCCGTGTATATGATCAATAGAATTTATACACACAGCGCAATATGCAAAAAAGTAGTTAAATTTAAAAACGCGTGCCACAAATGAAAACGCGCTTCCACCAATTATTGTTCATAGTACTGTACCGAATTCTTTTATGTGTCCCTGTAAATAAACAATGCTATGCACTCCATAATCTGTAGTAAGCATCCTGTAATGCACCTCAGTGATTTACACCAAAACCAAATCAACGACAACTTATGTCAAGGTCTAACAGAATCCGAAGTTTGATCAAATTCTGTGCATTAATTCTTGAGATATAGTTATCGTGATAATAATGAAAAAGTAGCATAGCAGCGCTATCTGTTGGGCTATTTACACCACAACGTAATCAGTGTCTATTTATGTCATGGTGTAACAGAATCTGAAGTTTGATGAAATTCCGTGCATTAGTTCTTGAGATATAGCTTTCGTAAAAATAATGTAAAAAGTGGTATAGCAGCACCACCTGTTGGGATATCTACACCAAAACGTAATCAGCATCTATTTATTTAAAGGTCTAATTGAATCTGAAGTTTGATGAAAATAAGTGCATTAGATGTTGAGATAGAGCTATAGCGGTAATCACGAAAATGCAGCATAGCAGCGCCACCTGTCGGGCGATTTTCACCAAAAACTAATCAGCACCAATTTATATCAAGGACTAACTTAATATAAAGTTTTATTAAATTCCGCGCTTTAGTTCTTGAGATAGAACGCTCACAAAATTTTTGTCACATACAGACAGAGTGACAGAGTCACAGACTCACAGACAGACATTTTCTAAAAACAGTCAAATCGTGTTCAGGACCTTCTAAAAAGTATAAATCCGTCGAAAACCGGAAGTCGAAAATTTTCATGAATCCAATACTTTCTTCTTGTAAAGATATAAGAACATATACTATTGTAAAGATAGTGAAAGTAAAAATGAATTCAAAATCAGATTTTTTTAAATTTCAAGAAATATGAAAATCAATTTAATCTATTTACTACACATCTGATGATTTGTGTTGAAATTATTCTTCAGAATTTATTACTGCAGTTAATTGAAATTCAGCATGATTCCATATTAGAACGTAAATATATGGATATGGGGTTTCCAAATTTCTGTAATTATTCATCAATCGACCGATTTAGTATAGTACGCAAATTAGGCATATTTTAGCTATGTTTGTTAGCGCACTTTTATAGGACAGCTTAGTAGCTTCTAACCTTTTGTTATTTTTCAAGTCAATCATAATTTGAACCAGAAAATGCATTTAATAAATGAAGTGAAATAAGTAGCACATAGATACGCCACATTTTATTTAATAAATTTCTTGATTCAAAATATGTTTATTTTTATTTTTTACTAGAAGGGAAAACGGAACACTGATAAGCTATGCCTTTGCTAGATCAAAATGAACAGACCAACGTGTACAATCAATTTTTAAAATGAATGCAATTTAGAAAATTCAATAAATTTCATAGATTTGGTTGATGAAAACTAATTTTGAGTATTTTCCCCAAAAATAAGAGAAAATAAACTGTGTATAATACTAGGAACTTTGCGTAAATATTTCATTAAAATGGCTGTGTAAGTACAAATTTTATTCTGTGCAATGGTAATATTATTGTCCATTTTTTATGTGGCCCGCAGCCTTGTATATAATGCTTAATTTGGCCCGCGGCGGTAAACGAGTTTGACTTGCCTGATGTAGAACAAGATTATTAGGAGTAGATTAAAGAATGACTGGTCTGCTTCGTCATATCGTGGTACAACATGAACAGCAGATGGCACCAACTGGTCATTTTGGCGGTACTATCACGTCATCGAGTTACGTGATGAAATTGGTGCCAAATTAAAGGTTAAATATAGTATTTTAAAAATATTTTAGTCTGCTTGGTCATATCCTGGTAGAATTCCCCGGCAGACTAAAATTTATGACAGAAAAACACGTCATGTAGTTCAATTGAGACCCAATAAACATAATATTTTACATTACACTGTCCTATATATTATTACGCCACCGACTTTCATGATGAACTAATGGTAAAGAAAAAGTTTAATGACAGTACGTGATGGAATAAATGATCTGACTCGGCATATCTTGGTAAAATGCGAAAAGAACGGACGCCAATTTGTCATCTTTGCGGTACTATCACGTCATCGAGTTACGGTATGAAATTTTAGCACATTCAAGATACCGATAAGTACAACACCAATATCTCAGCCTGCCTCGCCATATCTTGATACGAAATGAGCAGAGCGGGGCGCCAATTCCCTATTTTTGCGGTAATATCACGACATGAAATTTTAACACATCAAAGATACCGATTAGTACAATACAAATATTTCAGTCTGCCTCCTCATATCTAGAGCTTCTATACTACAGGCTGAATCATACCGCCATTTAATAACCCAACGGACCAAAAACCAAGCTAAAACCGGTTAGCTTACCGTAGTAGTGGACGGCGAGTGACAATGACAGGGACGGCAAACACCTGCTCGGGCGGTTTCCTAATGCCGAGCTGGGTTACAATATGGCGGTTATTTTGGGCAACAAGATGGATATGCGTCAGCTCCCCCTTATATAGTCATATCTTGGTACGAAATGAACAGATCGGGGTGCCGATTCGTCATTTTGGCGGCACTATCACCTCATCGAGTTACGATATGAAAGTTTAACACTTTCAAGATACCGATTAGTACATTACAAATATCTCAGTCTGCCTCGTTATATCTTGGTACGAGATGAGCAGAGCGGGGTGAAAATTATTCATTTTGTCGGTACTATCGCGTCATCGAGTTACTACAAGAATTTTTAACACAACAAATATACCGTTTAGTACAATAAAAATATAATCAGTCAGCATTTATCTCAGGAACATACTTTTCCTGAGATAAATGCTTTATCTCTGATTCATGATTTAACACTTTTAATACAACCTGTATTTTAATTCACAATTAAAATATTTTCCATATTGTCATGTTGCTATATTCTTTCTCCCATTTTAATATATCTCTGAATATATATCTAATATATATCTGAAAATTGAACGTTATATGCGGGGTGACGTTCTATCCAGGTGACTTACTAACGAGGTTTGACTGTATTCGAAACAATTAAAATTAACCACAATTGGGAAATTTCCTTTAATATACTATTTTATGCACCTTTCAAAAAGGTCTGACAGTGCGTAAAATGTATTTTTCAATGACTATTTCTAAAACATCTCCAAAGAATTAAATTAAAGAAAGTTTACGATAACATATTCAATCGTTTCTGTTCGCTTTTCCATTTTAAACCTTTTCTACCAATAATTATAAACTGCATTTATAAGACTTACTATGTAAATAAATTTATTAAAAAGGAGACCGGAAAACATTTTTAAATCTAAATTACGAGTAATATTTCATTAGTTTCGATTAAAATCATTTCGAGTTTTCGCAAAACCAGGAATTTTTTTTTTTTTTTTTTCAAAAAACGACAGAGGAAATGATAATAATAATAATAAAAAAAATCTAGCTTTATCGTCTTTTCTCAAAATGAAAAGCTAATCAGGGGTAAAAAAAAAAAGAAAGAAAGAAAACTTTATCACATTTATAATAAGTACTTCATTTAAATCCCAAAGCGGAGACATCGTGCAATGAAAAGGATTTAATCAAAAATATGGAAACATCCCTTGAGCTAAAATCAGAAAACGAGGTTCTAAGAAATGAGAAATCAATTTAAACGAAGCGAAAAATGATTACTGTTTCGTATCAATTTTAAAAGCGAATAAATAGCTTTTAAGAGATTAGGTGCCGGGGAACACACTTCAAAGCGAAAGACTGTTTTCTTCTTTTGAAAATTTCAAATTTAGAGGTGCCGATATGTTTATTGACAATAACGATAAACAGCTTTTAATTTAGGTGGCTGTAAACGACAGTGACTTAAGTCTCGGGGGGTTTTCTTTATCAGAGGAGAGAAAGAGAAAAAAAATTAATATTTTGTGATTTTCCAGTGCACATTGCTTAAGATCTTTTGCGCTTGAAATCCACGAGTGTCTTGTGATATAAAAAAAAAAAAGTTTTTGCGTTGCAAGAGATGTGATTAATCAGTAGAAAAGTTTTTCGCCTTTGCCGTAATTGAAATTTTAATGTGAATAGCATCATATTCATATACTTAATATCTTTTACGCAGATTCACAAAAGCGAACCCTGTAAAGATTAAAGGTAAAATTATTATAATTTATTTTTGGAGATATTTCAAATTAAACATCCTTTTTAAAATTTATTTATGCGAATCACAATCACAATATTTAAATTTATTTATCTGAAAAAAAAGTTTACAAACAGGCTATTAACAATTATTTTTAATGAATAAAATTATACTTGTATTCGTATTTCATTTTCATATTTTTAAATTTTTCATTTGAGTAGTTTTATTGGAAATTCGTGGAAATTTTGTATAATTAATTCAAAAGCTTTGGGCACATCAAATCAAATACTCGTTTTTTCTTTCTTTCTTGATGAAATGATTTCGGAATGATTTTTAAGATAATTAATATTTAAAGATTTCTGACTATATAAGTATATATTTTTATCATATCAAGATTCTATTAAAAACGTTTATTCCTAATATTTAAAATCTTGTAAATTTGTTAGGTTTTAGTGCCAGAGAGACACCTGTGATTGAACAATATTTTATTTTATAGTTAATGTAGTCCTAACATGTATTAAAAATTTCCACTACAGATCGAATAAAAAAAGAAATTTAAAAAAACAAAAACATATACGTAATTTTTTTAAACATATACGAAAAAAACTACTTTACTTAATTAAAATAAATATATTATTTTTTTTAAAAAGCACAAATTTTGATTAGAATTTAACATTCAAATTGGATTTTTCCGTGGTACTTGGTTCGGCTACATCTTTGATATATATTTTTGTTTAACTTGGTGAGTTGTTTAATATAGCTTAAAGTTTATTATGTCCTTTTGTTGAATTTACATTTATTTCTTGGTTATCTTAATTTCTTTCAATCATTGGTTTTTCGATATGTTATAAAGAGCTTAATATTGTCATTTTTAGCCTTAATGTCTATATTCGACAAATAACATATATTCAATATGAATTATTCTCATGAAGCTCCTTTGAAGAATCCATAAGACCTTCATAGTTTCTCATAATTGCATCTTCAATTTACTGTGTTTAATTTTTGTATTATATTTTCCTTTTAATTTTACACATATGCTTTCATTTTAATTATGTATGTATGCATATATTTATTTATTTATGTATGTGTATGTGTGTGCGTATTTATATATATTGTATATGTATTCTAAGGCATCAAAAATGTTTAAATTTTTGTGATAGTATAGGAAAAACGCACAAATGAATACTAGGTCCTGGACATCAGTTTGGCTTGGGGTCCAATTGGGCCCTGAACAAGCGGAACGGTATGTAAGCATGTAAGATGTAAATATGTAAATACAATGGATTCTGGTTAATGCGTCTTCGCTGAAGACGTATCTCCGGTTTATGAAGACAGTTTCGTCTTCACTCATCATATCATATTTGCAATTAATGATAAAGATATCGCTTAAAACGTTCCACTCATCGGATAATGCGGCTATTTTTTTCATAAACTGACTGAACACAATCGAAACTGCTTTTGTACATTTTTTCAAAAGCAATTATGATGTAAATTTGGTTTTTAAAAGATTAAAAAAAAATGTCTGAGACAATGATGGAGAGAAAGGAAACTTTCTAACCGCCAAAAAAGAGAGCTTCAAAAATTGCTAAGGGCTCTTCGCCGATATTACTCATCGAAATGTGATATAACAGACCAAATTTTCGAGTGTGTTGCAAAACTGGAATATGATGTGGTAAAAATATCACGCTTTTTTTGTAAATCTCCTTCTGTAGTATCACTTCTCTTTACTGTTCTTCTAAATTTCTTTTGAGCTAAAGTTACGAAGTTAAAGAAAAAGTTGTTTATTTGAGCAATTAAGTTGGCAACCTATTTCAGTTCTGTCAAAAACAGAATTAAATTGTTTCTACGTAAGAGATTATTTTGGACCATTCAAATGTTTACATCGCTTAATGCGGACAAAATATGGCCTCACTTTGAAGTCCGCACTGACGAAAATTCACTGAATACATTATATTAAAAATTTGAAACAAACTGGCTAGTCATTCGACCGTTTTTATAGAAAACGGTTACATAACCGTAAATTAACGCTAATCTGACTATATTATTTCCCATATTATTATCAGAATACAGTTAAATTACGGTTATGTAACCGTTTTCTATAAAAACGGTCGAATGACTAGACAGTTTGTTGCAAATTTTTAACAGTGTATAGTTAAAGATGTCTATAAGGATGAAGGTGATGCATTAACCCTTTGTATCGCCACGTTGCATATCTGTAACATACCCAAAAGTTAATGTTAGTTGTACAGTGAGCTTCAAAAGAAAGATTTTATTTATTGCTGCTATCTTCCAACACAGCAGTTAATAGAAGACAGTTCATACTCATTTTTGAAACATGGACATACTCAAATATGAGCACATGATGTTTTATTCTTGAGTGTGTGCATGTTTTCAGAAATGAGTATATACATGTTTCAAACTTGAGTAATTTTGATTCGGAGCCATTTTAACTATGCGACGTACTCAGATGTGAGTATTTTTTGCTCAGATTTGAAAATGTCGTTTTTAGAGTGTAGTCAATATATTTTTTACTTTTATGTTCTAATAGTTTTGACATGTTTAAAATAATGCATTCTAACATCTGAATAAATATTATTTTTAAATCGGAGTTATTAAGTCACAAAGGGTTATGTTATAAATACAAATTAGTTTCAATTGTTTAAATATTTATTATAGTAGACGGTGCATCTTCCTAGTCCGAATAATGCGTAAATTCTGTCTGTTTTTATGAAACGCCTCTTGTAACATTCAGTCTCAAAGAACGAGCTCAATATTTTTGAAAGAAGATATTGATCCTCGCTATAAATGCGAGCAAAGTTTCAGACAATCATCTGAGACTGAACAACGGAAAATAGACTCCGAGGTTGTATTTCCCATGGCAGCTGTAATACGAAATAAGACAGAGTTTCTTTAGGTGTAATAAAGAATGTAAAATCTGATGATCCAGTTGCAGATAAAAAAAAAAAGAAACGAAAAACATACAAAACAAATAAATAAAATGAAATAAATGAGCTAAAACAGGTAGAACGTTGATTTATGTTCTAGACTCCAAATAAGAGTAATGTAAATTTAAACAGAATAAGTGAGAGATTTATAAATATATATACGAACTTGTAAGTTATTGTTTGATTTCAATGGCATATATATATACGAGCAGATAAGACCGAGCTATGTTCGGTCAAAATTAGCTTTGAGTTCAAATATCATGACCCATGAACAAAATGACCCACTAATCAAATTTTCTCGAATATGTGACCAAGCCCAATTAATTGTCTTCTCGTGCCCGAAACCCGTAGGATATAAAATTTAGTCAAAATAGTCTGAGCCGTTTTTTAGATAAAATTATCTTGACCCACAGTGACCCCAAAATTATCCACTAATCGAATTTTCTCGAGCATGTGACCTAGCCCAATGATTTTCTCGTGCCCCAAAACCGTAGGATACAAAATTTAGTTCAAATCGTCTGAGCCCTTTTTAAGATAAAAATAGCTTGATCCATAATGACCCATGACCAAAATGACTCACTAACCGAAATTTCTGGAACATGTGACCTAGCCCAGTAGTCTTGTCGTCCCCTAAAACTGTAGGATACTACTAAATTTAGTTCAAATCCTCTGAGCCGTTTTTAAGATAAAAATAGCTTGACCCATAATGACCCATGACCAAAATGACCCACTAATCGAATTTTCTCGAACATGTGACCTGGCCCAACAGTGTTCTCGTGCCCGAAAACCATAGGATGCAAAATTTAGTCTAAATAGTCTGAGCCGTTTTTTAGTTAAATTAACTTGACCCACAGTGACCCAAAAATGACCCACTAATCGAATTTTCTCGGACATGTGACCTAGCTGAATGATTTTCTCGTGTCCGAAACTCGTAGGATACAAAATTTAATCAAAATCGTTAGAGCCGTTTTTTAGATAACATTAACTTGACCCGCGTTGACCCAAAACTGACCCACTAATCAAATTTTCTCGAACATGTGACCTAGCCCAATGGTTTTCTGGTGCTCCAAAACGGTAGGATACAAAATTTTTCGTCAAAATCGTTAGAGCCGCTTTTAAGATAAAATTTGCATATATATATATGTATATATATAACCACACACACAAGCTTTGCTCGTATTAGAATATAAAATGTATCATATATATATATATATATATATATATATATATATATATATATATATATATATATATATATATATATATATATAATATATATAGAGAAAGGGGGGAGGGGAGAGAGGGGGAGAGAGATAGGGGAGAGAGAGAGAGAGAGGGGGGGGGGGAGTAAGACAGGAAGACGCCATTTCATCTAACTTTTTTACTGCTGTCTTAAAAAGAATTTTCAAAAAGCTAGATTGGGAAAATAATGGGATTAGAGTAAATGGGTTATATTTAAGCCATCTCCAGTTTGTTGATGACGTTTTAATTTTCAGTAATAGCTCTGAAGAATTGGAAAATATGCTAAAATATTTGGCAGAAGATAGCATTAATGTGGGAGTAAAAATAGATTTGGATAAGACTAAGGTGAAGTTCAATTCATTTGCAGCAAAAAAGAAAATCGTCTACAACAACACTGAGATTAAAGATGGTTAAAATTATGTGTACATTGGACAGGAAATATCATCGGACAACTGTATCATGAACGAAATCAATAGAAAACTAAGAAAGGAGTGCTTTTACGAAGAACAATATTACTCTGAAAAGTAACATGTCTCTTTGTTTGAAAAGAAAGGTGTTTAACCAATGTGTTTTGCCTGCACTAATTTATGGAGCAGAAACATGGACGCTAACAAAGCGGATGGTACAAAGATTACAAACAACACAGCGAAGTATGGAAAGATGTATGCTAGGCATAGCTAGAAGAGACAGAAAGAGAATAACCTGGATAAGCAGTCAGGCGAAAGTTTTTGACATCATTGAGAGAATTAATCGGCTAAAATAGAAATGGGCTGGGCACACTGCAAGAAGACAAGACAATAGATGCAGCACAAACACCCTACAGTGGTATCCCAGAGATGTGCAACGACCAAGAAAATGACCTCAATTAAGACGGAATGACGAAATCAGAAAAGTGGACGGTGTTAATTGAATGACTAAAGCACTAGGCAGGAAACAATGGAAAAATCTGGGGGAGATCTATATCCAGCAGTTGATTAATTAGTATATATATATATATATATATAACTTTAAGTAAAATTTAACCATTGAAACATTGTGTTTTTTATTATTATTATTATTTAACATTTAGTTACACTTTTGTAATTTGTAAAGAAAAATATATTATCACGTGAGAATTTGTTATTACTGTTAATTAATAGACAACTTCTCAGTTTTAATAATTTTTATCTTATCTTTTTTTTTTTTTACAAAAAAAAAAAAAAAAAAAAAAAAAAAAAAAAAAAGAAAGAAAGAAAAGAAAAGAAAAGAAAGAAAGAAAAGAAAAAACTGCCTTATTTGCAGATGTTTTATGAGGTTTAATAAATTACTTTTCAATTTTTAAGTTACTTTCATGCTGAATTGAATATATGTACATTCTTTCAATACTCATAGGGTTTATAATTGCATCTTAAGCACTTACATTCATTTTACTTATACATCTTTTAACACACATGCATATTTATACACAACAGATTTCAATACATACAATAGATATAACAAAATTTTTGTCAGCAAATAAAAGTAATAGGGACGAATGACGAATCTTTTATAATCCTGTTTCAACTCAAACTTTATAAATCAATTACGTTGTTGCAAAACTTGATTGTATTTAATTTTGAATTGAGATGAACAGCATATAGAAATGAATTAGTAACATATTCTCCTCTACAATGTAACATATTGGTACAGAAATCATGAGGTGCGTTCGTAATTATATAAATTACGTAGTACATAATAGTTGTCGTCTGGTCCGTTCGTCTGTCTGTCTGCCCGTATAAAACAGCGTAAAAACTACCAAACCGAATGGTTTAAAATGTAATATATATAATCGTTGCAGAATTTTGTCGTGTCATTTCAAATTTTATGAAAATCGAATCAAAACTTAAAAAGATATTAATAAAAGTTTTCTTCTTTCTATTAAATCCTAATATACGTAATTAATTCAATGATATTCCATGATAGGTAATGATTCTAGTTTGCCAGGGTGATTACGTCATATTTAAGATCGAGTCGTATTTAAGATGGAGTCATATTATTTTCATATTACTGAATTTAAAAACCGAATTTGTATACTAAAATTGTTTAATTACAGCAATCCTATAATCTACCGACAGTTTTTTGGATAGATGTTTTCGGAGAAATGGATATTAAATGAAAAAATAGTCTAAATATGGATTTCAAGTTCGGAAAATTTGAAAGTTAGGCTTCAGTTTCCCATAGAATTTTCAGTAAATGTCAACAAAAGATAAAATGTTGCCAACTTAAAATATACTTATTTTACTATGGAACTGAATGATATGATAATAACAGACGCTATAATTCATTTCAATGAAATAATAAAAGTAGGAACGCATTTGTCACGTTTGATGTACAATTTCCAACTTGTTTATAATAAAGGAAGTTAATACTTCATTTAGATCATATTTTATGCATAGAGGATTAAAAGTTATTTAATTTTTATTATATACACTTACTGTGAACTAATGAATTGTAACAGTTTAAATGCGAAAAGCACAATTTCACAAAAATATTTTTGAGGGGGTACGGGGGGGGGGGAGGGGGAGTGCCAATGCTCCGCTTATTGGGCTATTAACATAACATATGCAATATTTAACTTAATGCATAATTAATTTAAATAATAGATTCTGCTGATTGTTTAGAAGTCGATCTATTGATATTACTAATGCATGAAAACTGCTAAGCCATTAAAAATTAATGCAATTTAAATTTATTAAACATAAATGAATTAAAAGTAATAAATTTTTAAATAAATTCAAACTCAAATACACAATTTATTTGAATTGGTTGTAATATCCATGGATGCCTCACAATTTTATTAAGTTAAATATAATACTTTCTTCTGAGTTAAAAAGGAAAAAAAAGTATTTTTGCATTTTTGAGAACTGCTATTACTTAAAATAAACGAAATCATTTAACTTTAAAAGTTTTTACTTTATTCTGTATTTTCTGCCTCAATAAATTCATAGTTAACGAAGTATCAAAAACTATAGACTGCTAAACCTCTATATAAAAACGCATACATTCATGGCGGAAACAAGACAAAAAAAAAAATTATATAGATCCGTCTAAAACAATGTTTAGAAAATTTACAAACATGAAATCTTTTTTTCTCAGCTTATAACGAAAAACCATGAAATACAAAAATGTACCACTGAATTTATGTATATAAAAAGGAAGCCACTGAATCAAAAATCAGAGCATTTTCTTTCGCCTCTTTATTGAAAAAACTCGCTGTAGAGCATCGCGTGAAAAAGAAATCCCCCAAACAACATGCAAATTTTCATCACCAAAGCAAAATATGCCTAAAAAATGGTCGAAGAAAAACATTTTCGCCTCCATAAATTCGACCAATAGCAAACATCTAACAACCATACGAGGAAAAAAATGAACAAAAAACCAATAATAAAAAAAAAACACCAAGGCATACTCCAAACTCCGGTGGTAATGTTTTATTCAAGACGTGTTGACCGCAAACGAAGTTAGAACAAACGAAGCGACGCATCTTGCGGATTTTCATTCGATTCGGTCCCCAAATTAGATCAATTTTCGGTAACTACATGATAGGGTTAGAAAAAGATGGGGAAAGAACGAGAAGTAGCTTTTTTGTGGCACCTCTCGCTTTTTGCCGTTATTATTATTCAATCTAATAAGCTGTAATTTTTGCACTGATTCGCGCCGGAAGATTTGTTTTATATGGGTTCTTGCTCTCCCCTCCGACGCTAGAGAATCATCCGAACCATTTTTTATTCCTCGCTGGATCCAGTACTCCTAAAAAATCTAGGGGCAAAAAAAAAAAAAAAAAAAAAAAAGAAGACAAAGCTTTAGATTTTGATGTTCTTTATTAAGCTTAAAATTTGAATATGGTAAAAAGGTTTTTTTTTTTTTTACCCGTTAAGATTTAAATTTACTGTTAAAAAACATGTTAATAAGAAAAGATAATTTAAAAAAAAAAAGGATTATAATTTGAATTCCGTTTAATAAGCTATAAGTTTAAATCATAAAATATATCAATGAACTATTTCAGTCCAAATATATCTGAATAAATTTTCGATATATTCATTACATATAGATATTTAGATAAGATTATTACATATAGATATAAGCCGCTGTTTTTAAAAGTAGAACAAGTTAATTTTGTAAAAAAAAAAAAAAAAAAAAAAAAGTTAAAGCCAAATTTTATTACAAATGAACATAAAATTTATGTTTTTAATCAATTTGTAACAGCCATTGCTGTTAGTAAGAGTGAACCAGACCGTTCAGTCGTAAAGGAGAACACAAAAGGTAAAGTTTAAAAAAGTCAAGCTTATTGAAACTTAATCGGGCTGGGATTTGAGAAAGGACACTTCTAAATTTTCCTTACTACAAAAATAATTCAACTTTCCCAAAACTGTACTCAGTAAAATAAAACTTCAATATATTAAATATAAAGATTCAAAACGAACTTACAACCTTGAAGATAACAACAAGCCAGGATGCCTTCCGCAAGAATGCAACTCCATGCTGTAGACTAGTCGAACACTGATCTCAATATGTCCGTCCAGACTAATGTAGTTGCTTATACGCTATTCAGCTTCGGATTGATGATTCAATAGCAGGATCTAAACGTACTCTCATAGAGGAAGAACTCGACCCAAGTTCCAACTTCCAAACGCATTTTCGAAGCTTATATACACAAACATCGATTGACCAGCTATAACAATTTGCCTACATATCGATGAAAAGCAGAAACTCACAAGTTCCGAGGTTTTCACAGTCATTCGTCGAAAGTTAAAGAAAGATAGCCTTGATCAACTTCTACGCACATGGACAATTAGTGGACAAAAACTACGTTCCCGTTCAAAACATCGCCTACTCATATGATCAGAGTAGTCGATCCATCACAAATTCACAATAAATATATTTTAATATCATTATAAATTTGTTACTAGTCTTTTATTTGGCCAACGACATTTCAAATGCGTTGATTTTGAAAGTGAACTTTGAATAGAATTATTTTTATGTAACATGATGTTTACAAGCACAATCATAATTTCATCACGAATACTTTAAATATCTTCACTATTTAAATTAAGATATATAACAGGTCCGAAACTAGCTTTAATTTCACGTTGGGCGAACATTGATTTTGACGCCCCCCCCCCCCGTTACTCCTCCGTAAATTAAATTTACACAAAGAATTTTACTAAATTTCTAATAGCCGAGTTATTTTTAAATTAAAAATATGTAATATTGAACTATGTAATCAGCTTAGTCAAACATTTAATCAATAAAATTTGTGAAACTGGAATCGAAAGGAACTTCCACTTTATACAGATTTCTGTCTTAGCATGTATAATTGTTGATATTCTTTCTGTGTGGACCATGTATTTTTTTTTTTTTAATTTAAGACAGGATTCTGTTTACAGACAGATTTCATTTTCACACTCACACTGTAGTTACTGTTACATTACAGTTGAGCAGTCGTTTAAAGTCATAGTGATATGAGTCACAATGTCTTAAGAACTGAAAATCCAGGCTTTTCGGCATGCATAACAGTGAATTCCAATACCGTAAAATGTCTTTGTATGCTTTCTACAGCCAGTTTCGTGGAACTGTCACTTGTACCGCTCTTTCTATTAATATATTGATATGTCTAGATCAGTGGTTCCCAACCTTTTTTGGCCGTGCCCCACCAAAGCATCTCTAAAATGATGATGCCCCCCCCCCCCCTCCCCCTAAAAATATAATTCTTATAAAAATTTAAATGAATGAACTGATAGAGTAAAAAACATTTAACATTGATCCTGAAACATACCGAACGTAATGGATGAATCAAATATTTTTTATAATCATCTGATACTACTCGTGGTTTAAAGTATCGTTGGCACATAAAGGGTCACTTTTAATCTCTTCGTAGCGGTCGCCACGTATGCGTGATGTATAGAGTGCTCAGAATCCTTGATTAGACCAATCAATAATTTTGAATAAAACATTTTTGTCTTATTTAATCACAGAATTGCTGCGATTAAATTACACTACAATTTCTAATCAGAATAAAACGTGATAAAAGATTCTGTAAAGGAAGGTCGTCAAGTAATTGTTAAATATAGACTTGAATAGTTAAATGTGTAAAATTGATTTCCATGTGACACATTGCAGTGCGACTCATTCAATAAATAATCGAAGAAGTTTTTTTAAATTCTAAAATACTTATAAATCAGAAAAATTATAAAGAATTTTTAAATATATTAAAGTATTTAAATATCTTAAATACTTTCTTTTATAATTATTCTGGTACAGTTGTATTCAAAACTTTCGAATGGAGACTTTTTAAAAAATTAATAAATAACTTATTTTTTTCATTTTTTTTAAAATTTAAATGTGTAACTTTTATTTGTAGTCTACAGCATTACTATTACAAAAATAATTCAGAGGGTATGAGTTCACAAAAATCTGAAATTGCCCCCGTTGGGAACCACTGATCTAGATGCTTCACTGAACCTAATGCTAATTTTCAAAATTATAATAGTGATTTAGCACAAAAACAAAAACAAAAAAAACTATTAAGTTTTTATTAAGTATTTTATTTTGTGAATTTTCCAGTGTTTAGTGTTCCGGTCAGTCACCCCAACTCGTCCCCTCTAAAGCCGGATCTGGATGTAAAAAAGTAATTGTATTAAAAAAATTCTTTTTTTAATTGCGTATTTTCCATCCCCTAGTTTTTAGTGTTCCGGCCAGTTACCCGAGCTCACCAATCTTTTTTTCTATTTGTCACTTTTAATGCACTTGGCTAAGTATTTCTTTTAGATTTTCCAGTTGCAAAACATTTTTATACAAATTACGTATATTTTCTTGTATCAAATGACAAACCAAGTCTTTATTTGGCGCCCCCTCCACTTTTCGTCAGGGCGTCCGGGGACATGCCCCCTCTGCCACCCCACCCCCCTTAGTTTCGGTTCTAATATATAATTATATGCATATATACACAATTTATTACTGAACATTTTTTCTGATTTTGTACACATTTTCCTATAAAAAAAATTGTTTTTTATTTTATTGCAACTTTTCTAAAGAAGAATGAAACATTGAATAAAATAAAATATAAACTTTTTTTTGTTGCTGTAATTATGTTCCATTCAAAGAAAATCGACGTTTTCAAACAAATCATTGCTTTTGAAAGTGAGGCAAGTGTCATTGGCGTTTTTCATCTAACACGGACAACCATTTTTGCATATTAAATGTACATAAAATAAGATCACAAAAATTATAAAATAAGTCTATTCCTGCTTACTAATACTTTTAAACCCTAGATTAATTTTGACACAATTACACCATATAACACAATTTTGGTTTCTGGGTAATCAGTGTCATTTTCAAATTGGATCTATCATAAAAACATGAAAAACCTTTACTTCCCTGCAAAAACTTTGCTTTTGTGGTCAGGACAACGAAAAGTTGAAATTTGCAAAATGTCATTAAGGAAACGTACAAATTTTAGGATTTATCTTTATTTAAAGACATAAAGGAACATTATATTTCAAATCAATAGTATATTTTAACCAGAATTCTACAAATTGATAATAAAGAACCTAGAAATGTGCAGTTTTGCGAGTGTATGTCATATCACTTTCACGAATAAGTCCCCAAATATAGTCCCCATCAATTGTTCATTGTAGGTTCCCTGGTAGCGACGTTCAAGGTGTTGCATGTCCTGATGAAAGTGCTCTCCTTGCTCCTCGGATTAGGCACCCATGTTCTCTTTGAAGCTATCAAGGATATGTACTTTGAGAGACATCCTGCAGTCTATTTTGCTGTGTTTTTTAACCAGAGTCTCAACCAATTCAACGTAGTTTTGATTTCCAAGGAAGCCTTTAACTACTTTAACAAGACTGATCCATGCCTCATTTTCTTTTGCTCTGAGAAGTTTGGGAAACTTTTACACTCAATAACTTTCTTGATTTGAAGTCCAACGAAAACGCCAGCTTTAATTTTTGCTGCAGAAAGCTTTGGGAACAGATGTTGTAGATGCTTGAATGCTGCAGATTCCTTCTCCAACGCTGCCGCAAACTTCTTCATCAGTCCCAAGTTTATGTGCAAATGTGGCATTAGTACCTTTCTAGGGTCTACAAGTGGCTCCCATTTAATGCTGTGCTTCCCCACAGTGAACTCAGTACGTTTAGGCGAATATCGTTTATGCTTGTGTGCTTTAGCGTCCCTGCTATCCCACAGACAGAGATAGCATGGAAACTTTGTAAACCCTCCTTGAAGCCCTATCAAGAAGGCAATCATTTTGAAGTCTCCAATAACTTCCCAACCATATTATTCATATTTCAATGCATTTAGCAACCTTTTCACATTGCGTTACTCTTCTTTAACCCATTTATGCCTAGCGTCCCAATTTTGGGACGTTTTAGTAAAATGGGAAAAAGTGTATTTCAGACCACTTTTTTTTTAAATAGAAATTTGGCGTCTTATTTTATCGAAGATTCTTCGATAAAATAAGACACCAAATTTCTATTAAAAAGAAAGTGGTGTCAAATGCACTTTTTCCCATTTTACTAAAGCATCGACGCTAGGCATAAATGGGTTAAGCTGTGCTGAATGGGCAAGGTGAATAGATGGATACTGATTGGAGTAATACTGCTTTCAGACTCTTTGAGGAACTGTCTATAAAGAGCCGACACTCACTAGGATGAAGAGGAATTCCAATGTTCTCAAACAAACCAGTTACATCATGACAATAGGAGAATTCATCTTCATTGATGAAAAATGTGGAAAAATTGTTATGTCGCTTCCTCTGATTCGACACTTTCACAGCTTCATCTAACAAGTTCCACTGCTTCACTCTGGATGTTAAGGGCTCAGCATTGGACTTTGTAAGACCAAGGTCCCTGATCAAATCATTAAGGTCCTTTTGGTTGGGATATTATGGTTTCTTTTCATTGGTTCCAAGTTCAGCACTGTAATTAGGGTCATCAAAATCTTCCGCACTTTCCGAGCTGTCATCACCAGTTTCATCCCCCTGTGGAGGATTAGGAACAGGAACTTCAAGGCCATGTGGTACAGGAGCAATGGATGATGGTATGTTGGGATAAATGACTGCAAATGCTTTCTTGCCAGTCCGTCGTTTAGACGGGTCCACCATGCAGAAGTAGCAGTTCGTAGAATTGTCAATGGGTTCTCGCCAAATTCTTGGGACACCAAACTTCATAGCCCTCTTTTCTCCTCGGTACCATCCTTCCAGAGTGTTCTTACAAAGTCGCACAAGTTATGTGTGGAGGTGGAGCCCAGGATTTGTCCCAGTCTCCAACAGGCATCCCGAAGAAGCCTTGTACGCTTCACACATCTTAACTAATGATGAAATGAAGAATTTTTTTCCTCTCGTTTTAATAAATTCCCCACAAATAAAACAGAAAGCATCTGCTGGATGCTTGCAACTTCTTGAAGCCATATCTGAGTTGAATTAACAGTCAAACAGTTTTTGGAAAAATCTCACTGACTGTGGGTGCATTGAAAATTGAAAAGAAATCTTTATTATTATCAGACTTACTAGCAAGTTACGCCCACTACGCTGGTCAATTTCTCTTAACGAACCTTTAATCAAACAAAATATTGACATTTCATAATTCACTTTTATATTTTAACAGAATAATAAGCATACTATAATTTGTGACTCGTGCTATATTCAATATACACGTCAGGACACGTCGCCCTTATCATTATCTTTTTACGCGTGAAGGTTTCGCTATGGTACTCTATTGTGAAATTTGGTAATTTTAGAAATTCAATAGTTGAAAAATCGCAGAATCATTAGATCATTTTTGCATTTAGATCTTATAAATAACAATCATGCCGAACTTGAAGTTTCTAGCTCCTTCAGCATTGCAAAAATCGCAATTTTAGAACGTTTTTCGCTTCTGCACCCCCTCGGGGTAGTGGCACCGACATAAAATATAGCCTATGTTGGAGCAGGGATTGTCACCATCCATTTGCCACCATCACTTTTGAAATCGCTTTAGTAGTTCCAGACATTCCATACAAATTGTAATTTAGAATGTTTTTAGAAAATTTTTTGCTTATTTCAGCCTTTTAAATTTCGAATTTTTTTAGATTTTGTTCTTATAGAGCATTTAAATCTTGTAAGTAATGACCATACAAAATGTCAAGTTCCTAACTTCTTCATTATTGAAAATATCATAATTTGGGAACGTTTTTCGCTCCTGCACCCTCTTCGGGCAGTGGCACCGACAAAAAATTTAGCATATGTTGGAGCAGGGACTGTCACCATCCATTTGCCACCATCACTTTTGAAATCGGTTCTGTAGTTTCAGAGATTCCATAGAAATTGTAATTTAGAATGTTTTTAGAACGCTTCTTCCTCATCTCACCCTTTTAAATTGCGAATGTTTTTATAATTTGTTCTTAGAGAGCATTTACATCTTATAAGTAACTACCATACCAAATTTGATACTTCTATTTCCTTCAGTACACAAAAAATCGAAATTTTAGAACGTTTTTCGCTCCTGCACCCCCCTGGGGGTGGTGGCACCGACATAAAATATAGCCTATGTTGGAGCAGGGATTGTCACCATTAATTTGCCACCATCACTTTTAAAATCGCTTCAGTGGTTCCAGAGATTACCCCCTACAAACAAACAAACAAACAAACAAACAAACAATCTTTACTACTTTATATATTAGTATAGATAAGGGGGAATTAGCCCCTTGTTCCCCCCCCTTTATACTTAACCAATCAATCCCGAAAACTAATCAGAGATGCGCCTTAACACAGTGAACCTATAAATAAAATTTGAAGGAAATGGGATAATTCTGCATGAAAAACCCATTTACATAAATTAAGGGGGGTATTAGCCCCCCGTTCCCCCCCTTTATACTTAATCAATCAATCCCGAAAACTAATCAGGGAAGCGTCTTAACCCAATAAATCTATAAACAAATTTTGAAGCAAATAGAATAATTCTGCATGAAAAACCCATTTATATAAATTAAGGGGGGATTATCCCCCCGTTCCCCCCCCCTTTATACTTAACCAATCAATCCCGAAAACTAATCAGGGAAGCGCCTTAACACAGTGAACCTATAAACAAAATTTGAAGGAAAACGGAATAATTCTGCATGAAAAACCCATTTATATAAATTAAGGGGGGATTAGCCCCCCCCCGTTCCCCCCTTTATACTCAGCCAATCAATCCCGAAAATTATCATGCAAGCGCCTTAACACAGTGAACCTATAAACAAAATTTGAAGGAAAACGGAATAATTCTGCATGAAAAACCCATTTATATAAATTAAGGGGGGGATTAGCCCTCCGTTCCCCCCTTTATACTTAACCAATCAATCCCGAAAAGTAATCAGGGAAGCGTCTTAACCCAATGAACCTATAAACAAAATTTGAAGGAAAACGGAATAATTCTGCATGAAAAACCCATTTATATAAATTAAGGGGGGGGGGGAGAATTAGCCCCCCGATCCCCCCCCCCTTTATATTAACTAATCAATCCCGAAAACTAATCAGGGAAGCGCCTTAACACAGTGAACCTATAAACAAAATTTGAAGGAAAACGGAATAATTCTGCATGAAAAACCCATTTATATAAATTAAGGGGGGGGGGGATTAGACCCTTGTTCCCCCCCTTTATACTTGACCAATCAATCCCGAAAACTAATCAGGGAAGCGCCTTAACTCAGTGAACCTATAAACAAAATTTGAAGGAAAACGGAATAATTCTGCATGAAAAACCCATTTATATAAATTAAGGGGGGGGGGGGAATTAGCCCCTTGTTCCCCCCCCCCTTTTATACTTAACCAATCAATCCCGAAAACTAATCAGGGAAGCGCCTTAACACAGTGAACCTATAAACAAAATTTGAAGGAAAACGGATATTTCTATGAAGAGTTATCGCATTACGTACGTACATACATACATACAGAACCGGCTGCCAAGCTCTCAGGGCTTGACAGCCAGTGTGATAACTGAAAAATCGCAATTTTAGAACGTTTTTTGCTCCTGCACCCCCTGGGGTTAGTGGCACCGACATAAAATATAGCCTATGTTGGAGCAGGGGTTGTCACCATCAATTTGCCACCATCACTTTTGAAATCGGTTCGGTAGTTCCAGAGATTACCCCCTACAAACAAACAAACAAGATTTACTCCTTTATAATATTAGTATAGATGAAACAAACAGTAATTTGTATTCAAATAGGACTTTTCGAGATTTAGAAAAAAATCTATTAAAAAAAGTGGTACCAAAAGAATAAAAAAAATGTAAAATTGGCAGCCATGTAAATATTACTGTGAAAGCCACAAAAGCGAAGTTTCAGTGATATAACTACTCTTTTCTACATATTTATGCTCAATTAGACAAAAACAATACTGTCAAACCAGAAACAGAACTTGTATGAAAATTTGTTACAGTGTTATTTAAATTGGTAAAGAAATCATATGAGATGAAATTTTCCCAAAGTTTGAGCCAGGATTCGAACCAGGGATCTCTTGGCTGAAGCTTCCCTACCAATTGAGCAATTCCGGACGAATATGGCGAAACTAATTCACCTGGTTAACCTTGTTGATCATAGCATCTGGTCTGATATCGGGACAGAATAAAATCGCTATTAAATGTGATCTCCATTAAACGCTGGAAACGTGATTACACTAGATTAATTTTGACACAATTATTTAATAAGAAATGATATGAGACGTAATATTTTGAGATGTTATTCGTCCGGGATTGCTCAGTTGGTAGACACTGGCAGCTTCAGCCAAGAGATCCCTGGTCCGAATCCTGCCCCGGACTTTTTCGCCCAGTTGGGAAAATTACATCTCATATCATTTTTAAACACATTCAAATTCAAACCATTGAATACATAGCAATGACATAAAATGGACATACTCCACTTTGAAAATCAACGGCTCATATAAATAGTTAATTCTGCCGACCAGAAGCAGAGTAACAATAGATGAAGAACTACGCCCGAAATGTTCCTCCATGTTTGCGAATATGTGAAGCAGAAGTTGAAAAACATTCCATATTTCCTTAACTTTTTAACACTTTCCAAACCTAGTTGAAAAGTGTTTATGACTTCGGTTTGTCTGGCCGTCTGGCCATCTGTCCGTGCTCTAATTCCCGTAAATATGCTCGGATTGTCCTGCAATTTTTATATGTTATTGTCGTTATCTATAGCATGTTCCCTGTTTCAACTGAAGTGTGTAGCGCTTATAGTTTTCTTACAGGGACACTCAAAAGAATTCCGTTACATGACGGTCTATGGGGAAAAATCATTTGCGGTTTATTTTAATGATGTTACACAATTTCAAACACATTGTAATTGATATAGAATGTGCATTACAAGAAGCTTAATATGGAATAGGGTGTGCATAGCTACTATAGTTACTTTACAGGGACTGTCAAAAGAATTCCGTTACATTACGTCTATGGAGAAAAATCGTTTGCAGTTTAATTAAATAATGTTTCACTATTTTAAACGCATTGAAATTTATATATATCACTAAGGTGCATTACAAGAGGCTTACTACAGACTAGTGTGTGTATAGCAGTCATCGTTCATTTACAGGGACACACAAAAGAATTCTCTACTGTCTGTTAACAATAATTCCTGAAAGTGCGTTTTAAGTTGCTGAACGCGATTTTAAATTTAACTCACTTTTTGTCTATTGCTTGGTGTGTATAAACTCTGTAGATCCTATACAGGGCAGCAGAAAAGTTCGCGAACACATTTCCTTTTATTGACAGAAACTCCAGAAGGAGAATTGTAAACTGTGCTACGCGTTTCCTAACTAAACTAAAATTTAGCATCCTATGTAGTATATATACAAATCTATAGATCATATACAGGGCTGAATAAAAGTATTCGGATATTTTTCCGAATATTGTATATGTTGGAAATATATGTTGGAAATTCCTGAAATTACGTTTTTAAATATGTTATGCGTTTTACAAATTGTTTACTTAGATGTTATCTTTCAGCTTATTAAACGGTAATGATTTGTAAAATTATTTTGGAAGCGTTGGAAAGTGTTACATAATCTATGCTTGACGCATGATTTTTCGTTCATGTTAAACATTTAATTTAGTTTTTATTTTCAATTAGAAATTTGACACTGGTTCGCACCATAACATTTGCTTTATATGAACCCTTAGTCTCTCCAATGCTGGAGAATCATTCGAATCATTTTGTATTCTACGATGGATTGAGTATTTCTGAACAAAACATGAGAAAAGGTAAGGGATTGAGACTAAAATTTATTTTAAAAACATATTAATAAGAAAATTGAATTTAAAAATATATTATTGGGTCGAATTTTTTTAATAAGCTAGGTTCAGATAACACAAAATTCAGATAACACAACATCGTCCAAATTATGTTAACACTTAAATGAGAAAATATTTAGTGAAAAGTATGCTAATACTTAAATGGAAAAAAAAAACTTTTTCTTTGTTATAGATATGCGAAATGGGTGACAGATTAAATTTAGAATAACAGAAATTTTGATAATGTTAAAAGAACGGTGATCATTGAAGAATGGAGATTGTTATGGAATTTATTAAAATAAAAACATTGATATTTATCTCTATATATATCCTAGGGCTATTTTTAAGTGACTGATACACATAGACCTATAATTATGATTTTGGGATAATTTATTTTATAAATATAACTTACAGGGTCCAAAAACCGTATAAAATTTAAAAAGTGGAACTTTTCAAAAATTAATGGCACAACTGCTTCACCGACATAATCGTAATTCCTACCTTATTCTGAACATTGCATACGTTTCTCCAACAGGTAAAAAATTAAAGCGTGTTTCAATCTTTTTGGGACATCCAGTATATAATTTTATGTTGTAAATACGTTTAATAAAATATGTTTTATGTTGTAAGTACGATGGCCTGAATGAAATTGTATATCTGATAAAGATGAGAGAAAATATTTCTGAACATATTCCTTACATATCGGTTTACATTTTAAATATAGCTACTTAAAAATAAGAACTTCGAATTTAACGGATTTTTCTTCTATAGTTGTATCAAAAAACGAATACATGACATGTTGCAATATAAATAATCATGAGTATTTATAAAAATTACCTTGTCTGTAAATAAAATCTCGTATTACTCCATTTTACGAATTTAATTTTTTTTTTCAATAAATTTTCATGTACAATTAGATTTTTTTTTTTTTTCGAGTAAGTTGAAGAATAAAAGTTGCGCATTTCAAAAAGAATATCTCCATCAATATACAGGGTGATTACAAATGAATATCCTAACTTTGAAGGGCTTTATTAACAGAAGTATAAAAGATACACGCATTTGTGAAAAATACATAAAAAAGAAGATTGTGAAATTACCAATAGCAAAAATTTATAAATGTTCAATGTGACCTCCAGCAGAAACACGAACGACATCCATTCTGTAGGAGAATTAGTCCCACACTGTTTTCAGTATGTCGGGTGTTACAGTTGCAATAGCTACAGTTATCCTCGTTTTCAGTTCAGCAGTGTCAGCTGGTAGAGTAGGTTGTGGTGTTGTCATCTTGGCGACAACTGACTGAATGAACTAGGAACGGAACATGTCGGTTCACTTCAACCCGCCGCTCGTTGCGCCATCTCTCGCCAAAAAAACGAACCTTTACATTTATGAAACTTCATAACTTCTCACTCACTTCGATGTGTGAAATGGAACTACCTTTCATTGTTCAGAAGATATAGCCCTTCAAAGTTGGGATATTCATTTGTAATCACCCTGTATATTAACACTACACATATACCAACAACCGATCATTTGACATGTACCAAATGAAAGTATTTCGATTCGAACCAGAAATTTCTTTGTAAAATACATAAAATATAAACTATGCCGAAAATAAATAGTTTTAAATAGAAATTCTGGTGTGCAATATTTTTATAAAATTCTCGATATGTTTAGTATTGACGAACTATATCTGGTGGTTGAATGTGTCAAATGTATGATTCTATATGTGTCTCGTATTATTTATATTTCTTGTGGCGCAGTGATTTATCATAGACACACTCATAAAAGCAAAGTTATATACAGTCTAACTCGCTTATAATGAGCTCTTATTTAACGAGAACTTGGGTTTTAATGAGCAAAAAGCAGGGGAATGTTTGGATTAATATAAAAATGCATTGCAGAAAACTTGATTGTAACGAGGAACACTCGGATATAACGAACAAATTTTTTCAAAATTCACAAACGTTTTTTCGCTTTTTGTTATTTTTTTCTTAGAGAAATGTGCTAATTCATATGTGTTCTGTACTTATAATCAAATAGATTAAAAGACAGACAGACAGACAAACCGAATTCATAAACGCTTTTCAACTTTTGTTTAAAATACTCACAAAATGAGTTCATATCACTTATATTTAAGTACCAATTTTCAACAGCGTTGCGAGAAATAGAAATCCAACAAGTTCCATATATATTCCTCGTTTTATTTTGTTTTATACCCATTTCTGTTTTTTGTTAAGTAAAGAATGAATTTCATCTCTTTTTTCTTCTTTAGTGCCTTCCTAAATTATAACCAACCGCGATCGGCCATAACCTCAAACAAACATATCGGATTTAGTTTTTTGCGGAAAATGAAAACATCGTCTGTGCAGCATCAGGTTGAACCAATCGTCTGCCGGCACATAATCGTCTACGGCCCCGATCACCCCACCTGCTAACAGGGCCCCCTTAATCCTGGCGAGGGCCCTGGAATTTAACGCCTAAAGCCCCCCGCAAATGTGGCGAATGCGCCTCACTATTGACTGCCGTATAAATCATTTTGGCCACAAGGGATCATCGGGGGATCTAGGAACGGCGAGAGAAGCCGAAGTTTTGAATTATGCCCCAGGATTTAGAGGAGGCGAGAGCATTTTTCAGGGGGACCGTTCTCATATTCGTCAATGCTACAGTTTCTCTATGGCCCAAATCGGAATGCCTGTGACCTTTAGAACAAAACTTTCTGATCTTGATAACGAAACCAAATTTGGTTAAAAGATTAAAAGAAAATTACAAAATTTTAAATCTGTACTGCTCGTTTTTAGAATAATTTTGGTGCCCGCTAATATTCACTCATTGATTGTTATTTATAAAATTAACGAAATCTTTATTTCTGTCTACTTATTAATTAATTTTATCTGTGGGTTTTTTTTTTTTTAATTTCAAAAATGTATTGAAACAACATTTATTTTAACAATATCTTGATAACATCTTGACAATACCTTGTTCTCATCTTGATAACAAAGCCAAATTTGGTTAAAAGATTAAAACAAAATAACAAAACTTGTACTGTTCGTTTTTAGAATAATTTTGATGCTAGCTAATATTCACTCATTCATAAAATTAATGGAATCTTTATTTTTATCTATTTATTAATTAACTTTATTTGTGTTGGATATTTTGCCTTCAGAAAGGTATTGAAACAACATTTTATTTTAACAGTAATACTTGCAATATGCTTCATATATCATATTATATGTATGTAGATAATGACTATGACGTTATATTTTATGTATATATACTAAAAAAAAAAAAAAAAAAAAAAAAAGGCCCACATTGAAATATCTATGACCTTTAGAACAAAACTTTCTCATCTTGATAACAAAGCCAAAATTTGTTAAAAAATATAAAAATTATTACAAAATTTTAAATCTGTACTATGCGTTTTCAGAATAATTTTGGTGCCAGCTAATATTCACTTATTCATTCTTATTTATAAAATTAACCGAAATTATAAAAAAAAAAAAATTTTAAACACTGAATCAGACGTTTAGGGAATTCATGTGAAAGCATTATCTCATATTTTGCAAAAATGCTCCAGAAATGTTTTAAATACATAAATCAATATTTGGTACACTACTTTTTTGCGAGCCATGGGAACTTAAACATGGGATGTTCAAACTTTGTGGTCCAGCACCCATGTAAGTGACGTCAGACTTCGCTGGCGTATTAACAGCTTAATGAAATATTAAAAAATAAATACTTACAATTTTTGTAAATCCTAATGAACTGCATATCTAAATGGAAGATAATCCTTAAATTACATAATCTACTGGTGCTCCGATAGAGTACGCATATACACAGCCATGATTAAACAAAGAAAAGAAATAAACAATAGGTGACCCACGCATAAAAATTAAATAAAAACCCGATTAAAAGCGCAATATTTTTTGAAAAAGTACGCGCAAGAAATAAATTAACAATCGTATTTCAATTGCATTATAGGATGACGTCATCTGATAATCCAGTATTTTATTTTTGTGGCAACACTGATTTGAGGAAAACCTTTCATTTCATTTATGAAAACAATGCCGATTTAATTTTTAATTATCAGCAAATTTTAATCCAAAAACATGTTTTCGGAAAATTTATTTGTACTATGTCAGAAGCCTGTTCAAAATCCTTTCATATGGTATCTCATCCGTCGTTCTGCGTTTCGTATTTTCTTAAAAAAAGGGATGTTGACAGGAGAAATAATATATACGATTAAAGTAATTTTGCGAAAAATGACGAAAATATTAATTTTCCTTTTTTTAAATTAAATTAAATTTTATTTTATTTTATTTTATTTTATTTTCATATTTTATTTATTTTATTTTTATTATTTATTTATTTATTCATTTATTTATTTATTACTTAAAATAAATTTAAATTTTCGTGGTATATTCTGACAAAGTTTCGTACAGATCCTATAGTTAAAGATATGCGAAAAATGCTTTTTACTGCATCTCATTCCCTTTAAATTATTCCGAGTTTCAATCTTTAAATACATTTATTCATTTTTCATAGCTTGTGTTTTTTTTTTTTTTTTTTTTTTTTTCTTTTTTTAAATATATCAGTGCGATCAAAATGCTAAAACTTTAACATATATTTTTCAATTGACTCGAATTTTTAAAACACAAAGACTTATAGTATACTTCATAAAATTACGGATCGAATTTTCAGTAATATAAATAGGTTTTTTTTTTATTAAAACAATTAATTAATTAATTAATTAAAATCAATTAAATTATAAATAAATTAAGTAAATTAAATTATAAATTAAATTATAAATATATTAATATATATTAAATATATTATTATAAACAAATTAAATTTTTAATTAATAATTAATTAATTAAACTAAAAAAATTATTAAATTATTTTTTTAAGTTAAATAAATAATCCTTTTTACTTTGTTTTTACATATGTTATGACATTTTATTTATTTTTTCTTAAACTAAAACTAAATTGCTTTTTAGAATTTGATCTTTACAGTTACAGTTACAGTTACAGTTACATAGAGCAAACGCTTAAGAAAAATGAGAAATAATTAAATAATTGTTGTAAAAAGTTAAAAGTTGGTAGGAGAAGTATTGTTTTAAAATTTTCTTAACCCCTTCGGCCCTGACGTCCTACTAATAGGACATATCTTTTATTGAGTATTATTTTATCTTAAACATTATTTTTATTAATTCCAGCACCTAATAGTGATAGTATGAATCTCTATATTTCCTATTATGACTTCACTTATGTTTAGCATTTAGTAATAATAATAATAATAATAATTTTCATAATTATTAGCAAGCCGTTGGCATTTCATTTTAATTAAAACATACGTTTCACTCTTTAAATTAAAATTTGGGAATCCTTTTCAGAATTGGTAATTTGTGATAAAAGATTAAAAAATATTACTAAATTTTTATGCTTGTTTAATTTAGTTGTAATACGACATTTTCCAAACGTCTTCAAAAATTCTTCCTTAGACTATTGTTATATGAAAAACACGCAAAATAACTAGATTTGTGAGGTTTTGGTAAAGAACGCATTCGTTAACTTTCCTTAAACCCTAACTTCTGTGATTCCGATAGCTATTTTTAATTTTGTTAGCATAACAGGAATTTTTTCCCAAAATTAAAAAAAAAAAATCAGGGCCGAAAGGGTTAATTTTATAAGAATTATAAGAATTGCATTTTTTCTTGATTAAACCATTTTCCTTCATAAAGCCATTTAATAATAAGTGAAAAGGTATTACAAAATACTCAAAAAAAGAAATTGGTTCAAAAGGTACAAACTCCCTTTAAAAGGACAAAAAAAAAAAAAAAAAAAAAAAAAAATTGCTTTCACATTGTATACTACAAACTAATAAGAGGAACGTTAAGAAATTATGTAATTTTAAAAACAGTTAACTTTGGTATTATGGAAATATGAAGAACACCCAAAAAAAAATTAATTGAGGTTTTACTTATTAAAAAAAAAAAAAAAATCAGAAATGAAATAATCGTGAATTATTTTCACTCTGATATCAATTTTTGGCTATCAATCAGATCTCTTATCATATCTCTACATAATCTCTACATATCAGATCTCTACATAATATAAATAGATAATATAAAATAAGTTGGAAAGAGGAATGGAGAAATCAAAAGAGTCATAATTTTTTAATTATGATTTTTTTTTTAATCTTTTTTTCTTAAATTTAATTCGAAAAACACATGTAGTTCTTTTCCCTTTGGACCCTATCATTTTTCCCTTTAAAACATTGAAAAAAAAATATATTTTGATTATTTAAAAAATCAAATTCCTTTAATAATAAGCAAATATGAGTTTGAAAGTATAAAATAAATTTGAAAAAGTATTTTTTTCCCTTTCAAGAAAGTTATGATATAGAACTTGTGGGAAAAAAAAAAAAAAAAGGATAAAAAGGATGCTATTAAGAGATATTTTTAATACATGCATATTAGATAATATGTGTCTTAATGTATTAAATGAAGTTATATTATTTAAAGTCTGTCATTAAATTTATCTTAGCATAATTTAAAATAAAATTGGTACCTCCATCCGCTCATACTTGGTAAAATAATAATAATAATAATAATAATAATTAATTTTTTCGCTTACCAGTTGAATAAAGTTTTTTATACTTTTATATATATTCATATTTTTTTTTATATGTTATATAAAATTGTTTATTTTTGTAACATCATTAAATAAATTATTATAATAACTAAATTATTTTACAATAGAATCAATTTATGTTAGGACATTTTTATTACCCCTTGGCGCTTTTAACACTCTCCAACATAGTTGAAAAGTGTTTATGAATTCAGTTTGTCTCTCCGAACTCTAACTCGCCTAAATATAATTGGCATGTAATTTTCATATATTAATTAGGTTCACTATAGAATTTTATTCGTTTTCAAAAATGAAGTTTGTAACAAATATAGTTCATTTACAAGGCGCAAAAAAGGATTTTCTTAATTTTAGTCTATGGGGGAAATTCATTTGCGGTACATTTTATTTAAATTGCTTATTGCGATATCTCATTTCATTATATGAAAAACAAGAATGAAAAATCATGCGTCAAGCATAGATTCTGAAACAAATTCTTTAAAAAAACTTCACCGTTTAATAATGATCAAGGATTATAAAAAGCTTAGGAACGGTTCTACATTGCATATATGGTAATTGTTCTCTAATGAGACATAATTCAATTTCAATAAAAATGTCACAGTGAAACAAAATCTGAATATACGTCTGTTTGAAAGATAAACTAAAAGAAAATTACAACATTCTGAATAAACATTTCTCATTTATCAAAAAGGATCTATGATCCTTTTTCCTACATTTATAAAGTACTTTTTAATAGAATATATATTTTGTTATTGAAATTTGTATATTATAGTTCACATATTGTTCACATTTTTGTACTCATACTGCTCCTATTTCAGCTGATTGTTTGAGCCATGCAAAATTATTAGTTGAGTTATGATTTAGTATTATTTTCATAAATTTTCTAATTTCTTTCTTTTATACTTTTTTTTTAATATTAAGAAATGTTGTGATCTGAACTAGTATTGTAAAAACTAACTTTGTACTAATTTTATTTTCATCCCTTATGTAATATTCAACATCTGTATTCTAAAATATGAATTTTCAATAAACATTTCCCCTCGTGGAGAAAAGTTCCTATGCTTAACGATTGGATCTCCCCGAAAGGGTGATTTTATTTCATTTTTTGCCTAAATAAACAATTTGGAAAACGCAAAACGCATTTGAAACCCAATTTCTGCAATTACCATCTATAGTCGGGAAAATAGCCAAATTCATTCCGCATTGTTAGTTAATAATTGTTCTATGATATAGTCTAAAATTTACATGAATGTCGTAAGGCAGCGGTTCCCAACTTTTTTTCTCTCACGTATACCCCTTGCTCAGACTTTTCATTTATGCGTACCCTTTCTCACATAAACCCATTCCAAATATTTTTGTTTTCGTTTATTAGTAATGTTCTTAGGCTAGTTACCAATGTTAGATGCAATTCTCTTCAGATTTCCAATTTTCAACCACTTGCTCATTTTGAACCACAACATAATATCAAGATAAAGTCACTCAAAACACTAATATTAGCCAAAGATTTCAAATTAAGCAATCATAAAAAAGAGATGAAGCTTTACAACCGTTAATAGAAGTTAATGAGTTTCTGCTAATGCTGACCAGTCGCACTCTAAAATGATGGCTTGTTTTCAAATGGGTTTTAAATGAAATCGTAGAAACCAGAAGCTTCGATACGATTGATGCTTTTTCTGGGTATTTCTAGAATTACTAGAAAGAAAACAACAAAAGAAAAGGAGAGACACATGCAAAATCACAAGACATTATTAGGAGTATGCGGAGATAATGGCGACATATGATCAACCAATTAGTAACTTTAGGCATTTTCCTTTATTTTATGTGAATAGCCTATTTTAATTTTACACAAGTCTCTTTTTCTAAACGAAAAGTTTTTCTGTTTTTATTTTAAGTTTTATTTTTTGCGTTATCCGCCATTACCAATATAATTTTCACGTACCCACAACTGTTCTACCACGTACCCCAGTTTGGGAACCACTGTCGCAAGGGACCCACTTTCCAAAGCTTTATCGAACTATTATAAACACTTCTTAAAATCCATTCGTTTCACACACTTTACCTATAGACGGTCCCTCAAAATTTTTGAAGGCGAATATTCTTGTATTTAAGGCCAGATTTAGTTTTAGTGATACGCGTTGAATGGCTTTTATCCGTAAAGTAAAATATTTTTCAGTTTATGTATGGGATAAAAACACATATATAAATGTGGTACATACGGTTCGATGCATTGCGAAGGAAGATTGGTATACGAGAATCTATGTCGTTATCTGTGAGCACATAAAAGGCGAAAAAAAAAAATTCAACGCCAAATAAAACTTAAAAAAAGGAGAAGATTCCGAAATGAAACCGACTTTTCTTGATTTGCCAGCTCCGCTAGGAAGTTTATAGCTCCCGGTAAAATAATTTCAGCAGAATTACTTGAGGGAAGAAATTGAAAAGAATCAGTCGTGTCTTGAAAAAAATTAATCTTGCAATTGAATAAAAAATATTTCGTGCAGCATGAATTCTTTTTTTTTTCCAGGAGTGTATTTAATACAGATCTATTTAAATATTACGTGTTATTATTACATCAATAAGAGACTGTTGACGATACATTATAGGTTAGAAATGAGAATAAATTAGTAATGAGCTGAAATAAATTAAAGACCATGATAAATCACTGCACCCATAAGAAATGTAAATAAAAGAAACGCATATTAGCTGTTGGATTTAAAAACGAGGAAAGTCTATTTTGTGGAAAAAAAAAAAAAAAATAGTTAAGGCTAAATATTATTACAAATTAACATAAAATTTATGTTTTTAATCAATTTATAATAAATATGTTTTAATATCAGTATAAAGTTGTTACTAGTCATTTATTGGGTCACCGGTATCTCAAATGCGTTGATTTTGAAAATGAGGCTAGTCCACTTTGAATATAATTATAATTTTATGTTGCATAATATTAACAAACACAATCAGAATTTCATCACAGATACTTTAAAAAATTTCACTATCTAAATTAAGAAATATAATTATATAATTATAGGCATACAACTTATTATTCATTATATATTTTCTTTTTTTTCCCCACATTTCCCTATTCTTTTTTTTTTTTTTTTTTTTTTTAAGTTTATTGCATTTTTTCTAAATAAGAAGGAAATATATTCAATGGTTGGAGTATCATAGTTTATTCCGACACAGCAAAAAATGTCACTACCAGGACTCGAACCTGGGTACCTTGGCTTGCGGTGCCAATGCACTTCCTACTAAGCTACCCGAACGATTGCCTGGCTGGCGTTATTCACACTTATTGTTTGGAAATAGCTACGAACTACAGTGCTAATTTCATTCATCCGAGCTATAACTATAGCATTTTACATGATGAATGTGATATAACATGGAAACTCCTGCATACCATGTAATTAAGTCATACTGAAGAGAGGAAAGTTTTTTTTTTTTTTTTTTTTTTTTTTTTTTTTTTTTTTTTTTTTTGACTAGGTAAATCGTATTCAATGGTTGTAGTATCATGGTTGAGGTTTATTTCAACAGAGCGTAAAATTTTCCAGCCAGGACTCGTACTTGGGTAGCTTGGCTTTCCGTGCCAATGCTCTTCCTACTGAGCTACCCGAACGATATCCTGGCTGGTATAATTCACTCTTATTGGTTGGACATGACTGCGAATGCAGTGCTAATTTCATTCATCCGAACTATAACTATAGCATGGTGAAAATGTAATATAACATGAAAACTCCTGTATACCATGTAAAGTGAATGAAGTGAATTATGCCAGTCAGGATATCGTTCGGGTAGCTTAGTAGTAAGAGCATTGGTACGGCAGCCAAGGTACCCAAGTTCGAGTCCTGGCACGGACATTTTTCGATGAGTTGGAATTAACCTCAACTAATATGATACACCAACCATTAAATATAATATACCTAGTTGAAAAAAAAAAAACTTTCCTCTCTTCATAATAAAAATGAAATAAGTAAATAAAATAAAATATTATAACTTTTCTTACTATAATCGTGTTCCATTGAAAGAAAATCAACGATTTCAACAAATCATTGCTTTTGAAAGCGAGGCAAGCCCATTGGCAAATATCAAAACCATGGTTTCTTTTTCAGCTAATACGGGTAACCATTATTGCACATTCAATTTACATAAAATAAGAACCAAAAAAATATAAAATAAGTCTATTATCGCTTGCAAATATTTTTAAACCCATTCAAATGCAAACCATTAAGTATCTAGCAATAGCATAAAATGGACTTCGAAATCAACGGCTCATATAGTCACATACGGATTCAATACATCTGCCATAAAATATAGTTCGTCAGGTTTGAAGCACAAATTTTTTTATTTTCGAACTATTCAAACAAACAATTTCAGAATTATATATGTACTATTATATATTAAACAAGTTTTCTGTAAATCTATAAAGTGTAAAATAGACAATAGGAGATAATATTCATATTTAACTACAAAGTTATTATTGACTTAGGGTCGGCAAACTAAACAACATAAGTCCCAAAAATACTTTATTTTTTTTATTATACTACCAACATGATTCATTTAAATTAATACATAGGCTAATAAGTCATATTCGTTCGTGTCGACTTCAATACTAGTGGCCGTACTTTTTCAACCTTTCAATCTATTCATATTTAACGACGGGCTGTTATTGACTTGGAGTCGGCAAACTAAACAACATAAGTCACAAAAATACTTTATTTTTTTTATTATACTACCAACATGATTCATTTAAATTAATACATAGGCTAATAAGTCATATTCGTTCGTGTCGACTTCAATACTAGTGGCCGTACTTTTTCAACCTTTCAATCTATTCATATTTAACGACGGGCTGTTATTGACTTGGAGTCGGCAAACTAAACAACATAAGTCCCAAAAATACTTTATTTTTTTTATTATACTACCAACATGATTCATTTAAATTAATACATAGGCTAATAAGTCATATTCGTTCGTGTCGACTTCAATACTAGTGGCCGTACTTTTTCAACCTTTCAATCTATTCATATTTAACGACGGGCTGTTATTGACTTGGAGTCGGCAAACTAAACAACATAAGTCCCAAAAATACTTTATTTTTTTTATTATACTACCAACATGATTCATTTAAATTAATACATAGGCTAATAAGTCATATTCGTTCGTGTCGACTTCAATACTAGTGGCCGTACTTTTTCAACCTTTCAATCTATTCATATTTAACGACGGGCTGTTATTGACTTGGAGTCGGCAAACTAAACAACATAAGTCCCAAAAATACTTTATTTTTTTTATTATACTACCAACATGATTCATTTAAATTAATACATAGGCTAATAAGTCATATTCGTTCGTGTCGACTTCAATACTAGTGGCCGTACTTTTTCAACCTTTCAATCTATTCATATTTAACGACGGGCTGTTATTGACTTGGAGTCGGCAAACTAAACAACATAAGTCACAAAAATACTTTATTTTTTTTATTATACTACCAACATCATTCCTTTAAATTAATACATCAGCTAACTAAAGAACATAAGTCATATTCGTTCGTTTCGATTTCAATCCTAGTGGCGTATTTTTTCAACCTTATCAATCTCTTCACATCTTGCGACATTATGAACAACAAAAGTTGACTTATTTCAAAAGGACGCACGATGTTCTCGCATTTCAGGGATGCAGAATACGACTTATGTTATTGGGAAGTGATACTCGTCAAGGTTAAGCAACTTAAACTCAGACCAGAGCAGACTAAAGAAGCAGTGGAAAATGTCCGTAGAAGGTCATTAGAAACTTCGTAGAATACGAAGTGACCGACTAAATAATGGGAAAAAAACAGCAATGTGTGGGTGCAAAGGATTTTTCTCGCATTTCGGGACAAGGTATTGACGGTTTCTTTAATTTAGTATTTTGTTGTTCCTGAAAACCATGACTTTTTGACTTATGTGCTGTAGTCTGCCGACCCTGGTATAGTCCGCTCGCAATAACTTGGCTAACGTTGGAAGAGTTCAAGATGCTACGAGAGAAAAAGTTTCTAATAGATATAAATAATGCAGGAAATGCGTTATTTAATTAAAAACTAAATTTTGCTATATACTAGTAGTGATCATCATCTTCATTAATTAATAAATTGATCTACACTTTCAAAACGACATTTTCAAAACTAAGGAAAAAACGCCCAAATCTGGGTATGTCGCATAGTCAAAATGGTTCCTAATCAAAATTACTCAAGTTTGAAACATGTATATACTCATTTCTGAAAACATGCACACACTCAAGAATAAAACATCATGTGCTCTTATTTGAGTATGTCCATGTTTCAAAAATGAGTATGAACTGACTTACATGTGCTCATTTTTGAGAATTTCCATGTTTCAAAAATGAGTTTAAACCGATTCTAATAATTTTTTAGTATGTCCATGTTTCAAAAATGAGTATGAACTAACCTCTATGTGCTCAGTTTTGACCGTGTTCATGTTTGAATATTCTGAGTATTTTTGGTATTTCAGAATTGAAAGCACTGGGTCTTCATATATGAAACAAAAAGTTTCATAACAAAATGAAAACATATATTTACTCATTTGAAAATGTCATTTTTTTTCAGTGTAAATTTGTGCACTCATCTGCAAGTTGTCATGGGAGGACTATACAGTTAGTTGTATTTGAATATGTTATGCACTGGTTTATAGTACCATTGTGCTTAAGGAAAAACAAGAACAAAAAAAAAATCTTCCATACGGCGTAAGATTATAAAACACTTTCCGACACTAACAGAATATTGTTAAGAAATTTCATTTTTTCATATGATAAAAGGATATATCCAAATAAAAAATTTAAAAAACACAACACACATTAAAAGTTGATTTTTTACAATTGCTTCCCATATACCACAATGTGTGCGAATTCTTTCGCGCAGTCCTGTATGTAATATACAGAATTTCAACACACCAATTACTGTACTAAAAATTAGTTACGTCTAAAAATATATACCACAGCTGAAACCGCACTTCCAGCAATTATTGATCATAGTCCGTCCTGTAACCGAATTTTCTTGTGCGTTCCTGTAAACGAACTATAAATGCTATTTATTCTATACCCCACAGAAAGCATGTTGTAATTCACTTTAGTGATGCATACCAATATCGTCATGTTTGAAGTATCGAAAAATCATCAAATGATTTCCCCATAGATCGTAATGTAACGAAATTATTTTGTGTATCCCTGTAAACAAGCTATAAACGCCACACTTTATTTTCAAAACCAAACATTCTTTAATGAGCCTAAATAACATGTAAAAATTACATGACCATCCGAGTATATTTACGGGAGTCAGAGTATTGCCAGACGGACAGACAAATCTAATTCCTAAATACTTTTCAATTTGGTTGGGAAGTGCTAAAAATAGTAGATTTTTAAGTAGATAATAATAGTTAAATGGGTTTATAGTTTTCCCTTTTTTTTTTCTTTTTCTTTAGTAGTGTAGTTTTGATTCCTTGTTTTAAATGTAAGTGACGAAAAAAAAGTTATATAAAGATTAAAATTTAGAACAACATTAGTTAAAGTTAACCACATATATCTATAGAGGAGAGATAGGGGTATGATCTCTATCTCTCCTCTATGTATATAGTAATATCAGAGAAATCACAGAAAATTTAGCTTGTTATATAAAAATTATCAGTTTCTACAATTAAAATTAAATGGTTACAGTTCGTTTAATAAAAAAAATTAAATTTTAAATTGATTAATCGATAGATTTCAACAAGAGGAGTATTAAAATATCGTAAACCGATTTTTATTATTTTTTAAATATGATGTGCGGCTGGTTCTTTAAATATTCCAGTAAAAAGTTTGTACCCAATGGTACAAGAATCTATTTTGTTATCTTTGAACACATAAAAATGGAAAATAAAAATTCAACGGCATTTAAAATAAAATAAAATAAAAAAATGAAAGAAAGAAGGGAGGAAAGAAAGAAAGAAAAAAGAAAGAAAAAGATATTCAGATATGGAACATTTTTTTTTTCAATATATATATATATATATATATATTGATTTTTCGGTTCCGCTAGGAAGCTTATAGCTCCCGGTAAAATAATTTCAGCTGAATTACTTGAGGGAAGAAATTAAAAAGAGTCAGTCAAGTCTTGCAAAAATTAATCTTACGATCGAATGAATTCAATAAAAAATATTTTGTACGACACAGATTTTTTTCCAGAGGCGCATTAAATAATAGCCTATTAGAATACCTGTTATTATTACAGCAGTAAGACATTGTTAAATATGTATTACTGTAGGATAAAGAGATACTAAATTAAAAATGAAATAAAATAAATTTGTATACGCTACTGAAACCGCTATTTTGCTATTGTGTTTCAATTTTCTTATGTTACCTTTATGTTTAAGAATAATGCAACCAAATAAAGTAAGCATTATATTTTAATATTTTGACTATAGTACGGGTTTCAGTAAAAATCTATAAATATAGTGATACAATGTTCACTCTTTGTTAAAGTCTTTTGTCTGCTCAGTTATTAGAAATGTTTCATGATTCATATATTTTATAACTTTACACTTTTTCTGGTACTTTTCCAGTATAGGAGCATTGGCGGGATAGAGAAAATAGCTTTGACGGAAGAAGAAAATTTAGCAACATATCTTCTGGCAATTTATTCACTGTTTCATATACACAAGCAATGTTTCCCCTATTTTCCTAATTTATTTAATATAAAGAAGCAATTTACCTAATTTTACATACAAAGAAAGTTGTTTTATACATAAAAAACAATAAATATGTAATAAATTGTTTATGTGTATAAATACAAATATAAACAAGCATACAAGTTTATCAGGCTTGCTTTTTGTACAATTTGGCAACAAATCTCACTTTGTGAAACCCGAATTGCGCCAAACTTTTTATAAAGCGCCAATCCCCTGAAATAGGGGGAAAGTACCGTTTTTCTTTCTTTTAAAAATTCTATTCATATTCTACTTTTCATAGAATTACAAGATAAATGTATTGAAAGTAAAAGAAGAGCTGAATACATTGATTATTGACATAAAATTTAAATTTCGCTCACGAAATAATTAAAAAAGCTAAAATCGATTCATAAAATTCGTTTATTCATAAAACGATCAAGCTAACATTGTAAAAATAAGTTTTTTATATACTTGAATTATATCATTTTTAGAGTTCCGTACTTAAAAAGTCTAAACGAACCATTATAAGACCACTCGTGTGTCTGTTTGTCCGTCTACCACAGCGGTTTTTCTCAAAAACTATGGAACGTGGAAAGTTCAAACTTGGCAAAGTTATAAAGGCTATTGACTCGCATAAGGTAAAGCTAGGAGAGTCTGCGCACAATTCAAAAGAATAACAATAAAAAATCTAAATATTAATTTTTTGCTAAACTATCCATGAATAATTTTTACTTCATTTGTTTTTTATGTATTTCCATTGCTATTTTTTTGTTATGTTGCAATTTAATAGAACAGTTGCAATAAAACCAAGAAAGTTATTTTGCGCAATCTGGGATCAGGGTTGGTGTGATTGCGCACATGGGTAGGAGAGATTGTTACTAGTAATAACTACAATTAAATTGTTAACAATAATAATTACACTTAAATGACATTGCTGTAAGGTTTTTGTGAACAAATGTTATTGTATTAGGAGTGAATATTTCAACCTAATGATTAAAGAATCAGAAAAAAGAAATAATTTTAAAAACGATTAAAAAATTTTAATTAAAGGGAAAAAAATAAAGATTCATAAAAAGCAAGTCCAGATAAGATTACAAAATAACATTCAGTTACTTGATAACATGTTTAACTTAAAATTAGTCCATTTTCATTTTTCATTTTTTAATGCAAATTTACCAATAAGCTGCGTAATCTCTCCTAGAATGAAAACTAATGGGAACGATGTATGTGCCATCTCTCCTAAGTAGCTGATGCGCAAACTCTCCAATTTCGGTAGAAGAGATTGCGCGGCCTTTTATTTAAACAAGGCCGCTACTAAAACGAACCGTTGATGTTCACATTGGTAGTTTAGATTAGTCGCTTATGAGAAATCGTTTAAGTTTAAAATATTTTGTACTACTGACATTGTATAGAAATTATGGTGAATAGCTATGAAAATTCAAGCACTTACTTTGGGAAAACAAAACAAAATAGCAATGCTTTATCTTAGATGCCCAAAACAATCAACGTGCACTTTCAAGTAGACACTCCACTACTGCTGTTGTACAACTACATGGAGTCGCTGCGCGCTCACTCTACCCCTTCCCCCGAACCTCTATGTGCGCAATCTCTCCGACCGCGTCATCTCTCCTGGCTTTACCTCATTTATAGATTATTAGCCATTCATAAACAATTTTAGGAAAAGTTGAGGTGGCTAATTAAGTTACTTAATATATATATATATATAACTAATGAAACATCATAAATATGTGGGGGGGGGAATAAATTTAAATAAATAAATATATAAAAAATGAAGACGTATCTGTTTGAACATTATCCATAAATATGTAAGAAAAAGACAATGAATAGAATTTAAAACAAAGAGCATATTATATAGATTGGATGGGAAAATTAAAAGAAAATTAAAAACCTGAACGATGAAACAAAAAACTTTAATGAAATGTATTCAAAATTAACAATTAAAGAAAAAAGTGAAATTTGAAATAGATGAAAATGAAATTATTGTGGAACCAGGGCAGAAAATCCCAAATTACCATAAATTCCACAAAAAAGATGTATGATTCCATCCTTGTACAAACTATAAAGTTTAAATTGTATAAAATTTGGGCGATCATACATTAAACAGAAATAAAATGAAAATGAAATTAAAAATATTGATAAAAATGAGGACAACCTCCCCATAATGAAACTGTAAGAGACATGGCTAAACGGAAAACACCGCGACTGATGACATAACAAAATCATACCTGTTCCCATACATGCACTGGTGTGCAAAACTTAAGCAACAAACACAAAATGCTAATTTCTGAACACGTGAGTTCTCAAAAGAAAATTCTATAAAGAGCAAGTGTAGAAAAGAGGTACTACCCTAACAGCACGGCCAGTCGATGTGAAGGCCCCTTGACGTCACACAGGGTTAGAAGTGTCACAATCGTTACGGTGAAACAAAATATGGGATATTTCACTGTCTCATTATTACTCTCAAATGATTGTTAACACTGAAAAGTCACTGTGACTGTCGCTTTGTGATGGGTCATCTTCTGATTCTCAAGTCATTGTCAGTTGAAGACTGAACTTTGAAGTCATTGTGAGCATTGCATTGTGATTAGTCGCCAAATAATGTCATAATGAAGTCACATGGTGACTTTCCGGTGATCGACAGTCTATTGTAAAGTCATCATTGCACGCCTTTGTAAAAAGTCACCAGATCATTTCATTTTCTGTCACTTGGGAATTCGTCACAGAACAGCTATCCTGATGACTTTACAATGGAGTGTCAAAATGACAGTCACATGAGAGTCACAAGATGACTTCATTGTAAAGTCACCTGGTGACTCGTCAAAAAGCAGCAGTCATGGTGATTGTACAGTGGAGTTACCAAATGAGAGTAAAAATGAGACAAATGAAATATATCACACTTCTGTTCATTGTAGTGACTGTGACAATTGTGACCATTTGTGATGTCAAGAAGACTTCATATCCACTTTCTGTGCTGTTAGGGCAGTACCTATTATCTACACTTGCTGTTTATAGAATCCTTTTGAGTACTCACGTGTTCAGAAATTAGCATTTTGTGTTTGTTGCTTAAGTTTTGCACACTAGTGTGTGTATATATATATAATGATTTTTTTTCTTTTCATAGTAGATATTTTTAGCTAGAGTTTTAGGTTCCAATGTGTGCAATACTGTATTGGAGTATCTATGCTATGCTATTTATAATTCTGCTACTAATGAGATTTATAAATTGATAATATTATTCGAATTCTAAATTTATTGTTTTTGATTATTTGGTGTTAAGGAATAAATGGGGTTGATAAAATACTATTCAATACATTTCAATAATTATAATTTCAAATAAAATTATTATAAATAAATATTTCTTCTTTAAACGAATTATAAAAATTTTCTTGTACTAGAAATACATAGCTTTAATATTATCTCACTAGATGGCAGCATCAAAAATTTTGATATGCATTTTACGCTGTAATTTATACGTATTTTTAAATTTATCACTAGATGGAAGATATAGAACACAAATGATATTCTTTTTTAGGTTTAAATTTGGATATTCCAGTAATATTACATGTAATTTAATTTAGTTATATTAACACTAGCCGCCACCGGCCAGTTTGGTCGCCCTTAAATGTATGTTAAGCATTGTAACAAATTATTTTTATTCATAATAATTTATTTTTTTCCTTAATCCCTGGCATAACTGGAAAAATCTAATAGACAAATCAAAAACTTTTGCGATCGCGGTAGCATTTCGCATATTTTTTGTTGTTATGTATTTCATCTTTCTTGACAAAAACCGCTTAACCCACTTAAGAATTTGTGCTTCATGTTCGTTTGCTTATCACTTGCAATATGTTTGCTAATGCGGAGATTCTTAAACATATTTGGCGCAAAACAAAAATCGCGCCAAACCCGCTGCGTCCGTGACAGCTGTTTCAATTTTAAATACATGACGTTCACATTTTTCATTTAAAATAGAAAATAGAAAAATAATAATTATCATAAATCAAAACATTTGATTTCAAATTAAAGTATCGTTTCTAATTTGCACGCGCAAAAAATAAAAGCTGACAATTCTTTTCGAAATTTGATCCATTAAATATTATTACATGAGTTCAACTTACGTCAAAAAAAGATCCGGAAGTTGAGTTGTATGGGACAGAATTAAGGTAAACTTTGACTGTCTCACTGGTGCGGATTATTTTTTTTACGCCAGGCAGCAATCCAAAAATTCATGGTTTAATATTTTAAACATTCACAACGAATGAATCTTTTTTCTTTGTTTACTTTCATAAATAGAGAATTTTAACTGCGAACTTAATTTAAACTGAAGTTATTGCAGAATGTATACATAATTGAACGTAAGTCATCTCTCAAATATTAATTCATTTTGAACGATCTTTCTAAAAATGTAATTTTTATGCAGTTTTATTTGCAAAAATAATTTTGAATAAAAATGGCCGCCTGGCATAAGAAAAAGCGATGCGGCATCCCGGAACTGTTGAGGACAGTCACATGACTTACAGTTTTATTATAGAGATTATTATTGTAATTTAATTTATAGTCTTTATTTTCCCTTTTTATCTTGAAAAAATATGATAATCTATGTGGTTATATCTATTATAACTGCGACCGTTTGTTACAATTTCTGATTTAAAAGATATATCTCTTAACGGTTAAATTAACCTATTTCGTTAGATGCAATATTTGAACATGTGCAAATAGGATTAGATAGGAGTTAATAAATTAGTAAATATTTAGGGTAAGTAGTACAAAACATTTCTTTTTTTCTCTTTCTTAATTTGTTAGTTTGTTTTATTATATTACATTTAAAAGCTTTTCTTGTTTTTCAATCTTGTTTTAACAATCGATAGGGCAGCGAGAAAACAGAATTTTTAGCATAAAGCTAGTGTTTTCTACAGATATCGATTGTTCTTTGATTATAATTGTAAATCGCCTGCCCTTGAAGAAGTGATTTACATTATAAGCTTTCATTTGTGTTTATACTCTTGTTTTTACTTACCCATCCTACGTAGTAATAGGGTAAGTCTTGTAATGGTTTTGAAAATCGAAAAAAAAACATTGACGGATTTACACGTTTCAGACACTAGAGATTCCGAAAAACATATTTTTAGAAAAAAAAATTGCCGTCCGTCTGTGTGTCTGTATGTCTGTAAACGCTCTATGTCCCGAAAAAATTGAGATAGAGACTTGAAATTTGGTATGTACTTAGTATGTAATAATGGGAAGAAGCTTATTGAATTTCAGTAACCTCGATTATCCGGAACTATTTTTTTCGGACTCTCGAAATATTCGTTCTGATAATAGGTATATAAAAATTTTCGAAATTGATTATTTTAAGGAGTGAATATAAAAGACAATTGTAATGTTTGTGCTGGTCTGGTGTGGGTTTGTCAAGGACTCACACATCTTAAGACATCACAATTTTTAATAGTCAGCACAAAACGACAAAACAAATACATATACTTCGCAGAAGGCGCGTACACACAAAACACAATAGAAAAAAACAACATTTGGTCTCGGGACGAGATCCATTCTCAAAACTAACTACATGTCACAACTCAACTACTTCTACCGAGTTACAGACCCGCGAAAAGTTATTCGCTCTCTTCAGTTCAGTTCGGACTTGGCAAAATATCTGCCAAAAGTGGCAATAGCGCCATCTATACGTTGTTTCATTTAGGGAAAGGCAGTTATTTTGCTATAGCCTCCCCCTCTGGTTCCGAAGTCGTCCCGACGAGGAATCAGAAATTTTAGGCGGTCGACCACGCTTCCGTAGCGGTTGCATGGGCAATTCATCAGCACCTCGATATGGACTGAGTGCGGATGTGTGGTAAGTGCCTACCGAAATGTTAGGATTATTTGGATGAGCAATTTCATACGTTGTTAGAGATTTTTGAGTTAAGATGGTATACGGACCATCACGGCGCGGCATGAATTTAGTACTCCGTTTTTGTTTAGCGTTACTAAGTGGATGTAAAGTCACCCACACCTGATCTCCAGGATTGTAATTTGGACCTGCTCTACGCTTCCTATCCGCATAGAATTTACGTTTATCTTGCTTTTCTTCAACTAGATCATGTACTCTAGATGGAAAGTTTGCGAAATTTTTAAGGTATGGGGTAATTTCAGCGACGAAATTATCGTTATTAATCACAGTTCTTAAATCATGCGTAACATCGTCGAGTGTACGCATCTCACGCGCAAATTGCAAATATGCGGCAGTTTGACCGGTAGTTTCACATTTTGCGGAATTCATTGCAAACCTAACAGCTGGTAAGCGCTTTTCTCAGGAGCTATGGTCGTCTCCTACTAAAATGGCAAGTCGAGGTTTTAAATCGCCATTTTTACGCTCAACAGGGTTCGCTTGAGGGTGGTAAACAGGTGTTAGACTTTGTTTAATGTCCAACAGATGACATAATTGTTGCATGACATCGCTCACAAATTGGGGTCCATTATCATTAACTATCCTTCTGGGTAAGCCATAACGTAAAAATATTTCATTAAGGAGAGTTAATGCACATTCCCTAGCAGTAGCCTGTGATAATGCAAACAGCTCCACCCACCGTGTTGCACAATCCTCAATAATAAAAATCCATCGTTTTCCAGTTTTAGTTTCTGGAAGAGGCCCAAACAAATCTATAGAGAGAGTTTCTAGCCTTTGAGCATAAATTGGAGTTTGCAGCAGTCCAGCTGGTTTTTGATTTGAGGCTTTGTACCGGTTGCAATCAGGACAAGCTTTAACATAATCTGATATGAATTTTCTCATGCCGGTCCAGTAATATCTTTTAACAATTCGACGGAAAGTTCCTTCGACGCCATAGTGTCCAGCGGTCGGAGCATCATGGTATTCTTTTAGGATTATTTAACGGTCATGAATTGGAACTACCAACTGAGCTTCTTCGACTCCAGAGTCAGGGGCATATCAATACAGTACACCCTGATTCATTAGGTAGCCTCTTTCAGTCCAATTAACTAAATCCGTAGTAGGGGAGTTAGTCTCAAAACAATCTATAATTTTCTTCAGTTCTGGATCTTTCAACTGTTCTTCTCGAATGTCTTTAGAACTTTTAATGGGAAAGTCCACTATGACAGTATTCACTTCACATGAATCTTCTGTACAATCTGGGCGGGATAGCATATCCGCAACTACATTTGCTTTTCCTGGGATATACTCTATTTTTAGATTGTAGGCTTGTATCTGCAACGCCCATCTGGCCAATCTACCTGATGGAGATTTTAGGCTCATCAACCATTGGAGAGGTTGATAGTCCGAGGCTACGGTGATTTCAGAACCTTCAATATAGCCTCGAAATTTATTTAGAGCCCATACAACGGCTAAGGCTTCACGCTCTGTGGTAGAATAGTTTCGCTCAGCAGGATTAAAAAGTCTGCTGGCATACTCGACAGGATGTTCCTCAGATCCTTGACCCTGGAGTAGAACTGCTCCAAGAGCATATGCACTGGCATCTGTTCGAAGAATGAATGGCTTTGTCATATCAGCTTGATGCAATATAGGAGTGGTGACGAGGCATTGCTCTAGAGTGGCAAAAGCTTTTTCTTCTTCAGTTCCCCATTTCCACCGAACTTTCTTTTTAGTAAGATTACTTAGTGGACGTGAAATATCAGAAAAATGTTCGATAAATCTACGGTACCATGAACAAGTTTGTAAGAATGATTGTACCTGTTTTATAGTCTTTGGAGAGGGTATTTTCATAATGGCTGCAACTTTCTCTTGGTCAACTTCAATGCCTTTGCTTGTAATCCAATGTCCGAGATACTTGATTCGCGAACGAGCAAAGTAACATTTGTCACGGTTAGCATGAAGTTTAAACTTGGATAGTCTCTCAAACACATCTTAAATCGGAAAGATGTTGCTCAAAAGTCGATTACAGAACAATGATATCATCCAAGTATGTCAAAATTTTAACGTTGTTAAATCCATACCGGAATTTATCCATTAGTCTCTGAAACGTTGCAGGAGCATTGCGTAATCCAAAAGGCATTCTAACAAAGCGAAATGTTCCAAATGGACAAATGAAAGCTGTTTTATCTCTATCAGCGGCACTCACATTAACTTGTTGGTAACCAGATTTCAGGTCAATGGTTGACATGTAAGCTGTAGGAGTAGCATCCTGTAATAAATCATCCAATCTGGGGAGTGGATAAGTATCCAGAGTCGTAATTGCATTCAGCTTTCGGTAATCTATGCATAGACGCATTTCACCATTAGGTTTTGGTATAAGAACAACAGGAGCTGCGTATGGGGATTCACATTCTTTAATAATACCGTTTTCTTGTAAAACTTCCAATTCTTTCTTTAATAATTCTTTCTTCATAGGTGACATTTGATAGGGTGGGCCAGCTACTGGTGCATGGTCCCCTGTAGGAATATGGTGTTTTATAAAAGGAGTGGGCTCTCCCCCTGGTTTGAACACATCTTCATATTCTCGTAACAATTCGCTTAATTCTTCTCTTTGGTTTTCAGGTAGCTGATTCCCCTCTTCTTCACGTAACACGCATGAATTAAACTCGTTTGGTATTTTCTGCAGAAGCACTGGATCATCATCAGAAAAAAAGTCATATACTTGATGAGGAAAATCATTAAAATACCATTTCCGGTTCTTTATATCAAGGACAATTCCTGCTTTTTGTAAAAAATCTATACCCAACAAAGTGCGATTTTCTTTTGCTTTGGGAAAAACAATTAATTCAGTTTGAAAAGATTTTCCTTTAACTTGGATAGTTACTTCAGTGTATAGAACTTCACCATCAAATTTACCTCCATTAGCTAGAGTCATTGTTATCACTTTGGACTTAAAAGAAACTCCTTGGCTTTTTAATAAATTATACAAAGTTTCTCCAGCAATAGAATTAGTTGCACCTCTATCGGTACACGCTGTACCGTAAAATTCATTTATATGGACATCCAAGATGGGAAGGTGGGCAGAGTCTGCTACACAGGTATACAGATCTACGCTATTAAACTCTTTAGATTTTGTTTTAAGAGAGGGATTACACTTAGGACATTTCGAACGAATAACCCCAGGATTCCCATATCCATAACACGTTACAGTTGCATGTTTGTCATTGTTTACATATCGCGAGTTTATATATTTTGGGGAAGGGGTAGTATTTTTATAATTTCCAAAATGTTCGTTAGCTTCAGTTTTGGCTATTTGATTTTTAGAGAATTCCTGACCATTTGAAGTTTTCGGGAAAACATATTTCTGTGTTTCACGCGTTTTTGAATTACTTGCTGATTTTTGAGAATGTGGTTTGATATTTTCGTATATGTCAAGCTTTTCTGCCAACACGACAGGATCATTTAGTTTGTCCCAACCATCTAAATAATGATTTTTATATTCTGGTGGGCACTTTCTTTTAATCTGATCAGCAATTATAAGTTCTTTTAACTTTTCAAATGAATCAATTTCTAATTCCGATAACCAACCCTCAAAATAATTTCGAATTTCAAAGTAAAAATCTTTGTATGTAGAATTTTCTCTTTTCTGATTACGGGCGAGCAATACCCTAAACCTCTCTGCTGTTAACCTAAATCTATTTAACAGTATGTCGCGAATATGTTCATAATTTTTAAACATTGTTTCAGGCTCTCTTGCTATAAGTTTAGCAATATCGTTTGGAAGAACGCCAAGTAATTGTGAAACCCAGAAGTCTTTAGGGACACCTAGCAATTTCATCTGACGTTCAAACATTGTCAAAAACAACGACATATCATCTTTTTCGGGAATAAATATTGGTAGGATATTTTTAATATATATGCGCATTTGATTGAAATCCAGTTGATTCTGTGGTACAGTTGTCGCGTTAGGGGTTTGAGCTTGTAGTTTAAGTTTTTCTAGTTCATACGCTCTCTCATCCGCGACACGCTTCTCCAACTTTCGTTCTTCCGCGACACGCGTCTCATCTAACCTTCGTTCTTCTGCGTTTTCCTGTTTCTTTCTATCATCCGCTATAGTAAGGAATGCCTCTTTCACAAATTGCTCATCACCTTTAAATAGAGCGCACTTTATAATTTTATCACGTAAGACCGCAATTGTATCACCTATATCCGGAGCAATGTCTAATTCGATAGCTAAATTATACAAATCAATATTTTTCCCCTTTGCCAGAAACGTCATTTTTCTCAAAGCAGTTATTTCAATTATCTATACCCAGAATACCTAAATTACAAAATTATATGTAATTCTTGACCTAAAATCACTAACAAAACAACTACCTTCCCTTTACAGGTAAATATAAGCAGGTAAATATAAACAGATATATATATCAAACTTTTATAACCACTTGATAAAACATATAGGAAATAATTTAATAACATACTAAAATTTACTACCAATTAACCATGAGCTCATTTAAATCTCTATACGAAATATTAATATTCAGCCATTTACCAATTTAACTTACCGTATATGAAACTTTCAATTCAAACACAAGTATTATAGATAATCTGACTTTATCACCAATAAAGATAGAAGCAACATAATTTATAAATAAAATACTTACTTTACATCTTAAAAAATAATATGAGAAATAATTATAGAAAGTTATTGAAATGACGTATTTTATACGCTATTTTATACAGCTAAATAAATAAAGATAAAATGTATTTTACTTAAAGAACATTTCATTAAAAAAAATGTATATAGTATCAAAGGAATAATATAAATCTTTTATGTCATTAATCTCTCTAAAAGAAGCAAAAAGATGAGGGGTTGTATCAAATATCTGTTGATTAGTACCAAAATAGCGTACACAATATTGCACGTTTTCTCATCTTTTTGCTCCCTTTTGGGAACAACGGATTTTGAGCTTCTTCTATCGACGATAATTTTCAGAATTTTCAAGCTATGATTTTGAGACTTTCACAAAAGTTTCTCTATATACTTAGCTAATACATTATGCATATTATATTTTGATTGCATTCGCGCATGCGCAGTGAAACATTTTTTAGTAAACCTGCTCATTTTTCATCCAATTTTTATTATTTTTTAATTCCGATTGCAGAGTATTATGTACAATGTTGTTTGACATATTTTCTCAAAATAACTTTTTTTAATATTAAGAACTCTGCAAATTAAAAGCAAAAAACTTGGCGAAATTTGAGTCGGTTTTTAGAAAAACCTTAATTTCTCTTTGAATATTCATGCTATCCTCATAAAAATTAACACAGTATATTACAATAAACCACTTATTAATAATCTCGAGTTTGAACAATTTTTGCTACATTAGTTTTTACAGGGTAATCCAAGATATTCTTTCTTTTTCAATTTGTTGACAGTCCCCTATGGGGTTTCGGGAAAAAATATTCACGGAAATATATAAGCTATACTATACTGTTTACACACCTGCAGTTTCGGGTTAATACCTCATGTATTTTTCTAGATAGTTAACAAAACGTCTAAAATCGCAAGTGACCAATCACCTTTGGCAATATAGTGTACCTATTCCCCGTTCTTGTAAAAGAGATTAACCAAGAACACTTGATCTGGAAACGATAGTATACTGTTGGCGTCGATTGAAGAATCTGTCTGCATTGAGGGGTTTGATTTGTATAAATCTGCTTCATATTATACATGCAGCTCCATCTATCGGTAATTTTATTACCAATTTTTTTTAATTTTTAAAGTTTTAACGAACTTTTGGCACTCCGGTATATATATCGTGTGGGGTATCGTTTAAAAGATCTCGTAAAACGGAAATCAAAAATATATTTATTTTAATTTTAAGTATTACATTTTCAGATCGTCGAAAATGTTCTGCATAAATATATATCCCCCCCTCCCCCCCGGAATTAACTGAAACTAAAATTAGGAAAAAATTAGGGGTAGCAGAGGTTTATTTTAACCTTTTATAGCGATTATCCTAAGTCACATAGTTTTTGAGGAATTCGCATTTTTCAGTTACACACAAACTTTATTTTGCGGGCGCTCAGCGAAGGCGTTGAAAGGCGGTCAAAATCCCTATCGACGCCGAATCATCCAAGAATTGTTGATAATGATTTTCGAAAATATTTGTTGGTAATTAGCCGATATAGTAGTTAAAAACCTATCTAAAAAACCGCGGCGCGGAACAAAGGTGGCGTTGCAACTTTGCGACCTCCTTTCAAAGCACGCTTAGCACAATGCCGAATTTAAATTTTGTACAAGGTTTTTGTTTTTTAGCCATCATAAACAGATTTGGATAAGGTTTTAAAAAAGTCATACAGAATATTTCTTACTGTTACGCTTCATATCTCTCTGAACGTTCATGGTATATCCATATATACTTTGCTAGTATACATAACTATTCCCATCCCTACGTTGTATAGTTTTTTTTACAAAGTCTTATTATTCTTTTAGCAACGATTTTTTGTAATATTGCCGTTAGTAATTAATAAATTTAAAAAACAATCTAAATTGCATTAAAAACTGCGTTGTTCTTTTTTTTTAAATGTTCGTTATATGCACTTCCAGTGTAAAGAGCTGAAGAATTTTAAAAGTATTAACAAGGAAAAGTTTATTAATGCACTAAGTCATAAATTAAATAAATATATATAACCAAACCAGAGTAAGAAAAAGCTGTTACCTATCTCACAACATGTTAATTTAGATTGTTCTAAGGAAGAGTTCTCCTTCGCAATTAGTTTTTTTATTACAGGACAGTGAAGGATACAGATCTCATAATTCATTTAGTTAGTTATTTTTTCTACGAAGTTATAATTATCTGTTCAATTAAGTCCAGATACTCAAACGTTTCCATTACCAAAATTAATTAACACAATGTTTCATACAGTTGCCTAACAATTATTGCACCAAATCATAAACAAATAAAGATATAAACAAACATGGATAAGAGAAAACTGTTTACCTATTTAATAACATTTTAATTTAGATTATTCTGAGGAAAAGTTCACCTTCACAATTAGTTTTTTTGCTTACAAGACAGTGAAGGATACAGATCCCATAATTCATTTAGTTAGTTCTTTTTTCTACGAAGTTATAATTTAATTGTTCAATTAAGTCCAGATACTCAAACGTTTTTATTACCAAAATTAATTAACGCAATGTTTCATACCGTTGTCTAACAATTATTGCACCAAATCATAAATAACTCAAGATATAAACAAACAAGGATAAGAGAAAACTGTTTACCTATCTCATAACAGGTTAATTTGGATTATTCTAAGGAAGAGTTCACCTTCGCAATTAGTTTTTTGCTTACAGGGCAGTGAAGGATACAACTTCCATAATTCATTTAGTTGGGTTTTTTTCTATAATTACCTGTTCAATAAAGTCCAGCTACTCAAACGTTTTTATTACCAAAATTAATTAACGCAATGTTTCATACCGTTGTCTAACAAGTATTGCACCAAATCATAAATAACTAAAGATATAAACAAACAAGGATAAGGGAAAACTGTTTACCTATCTCATAATAGGTTAATTTGGATTATTCTAAGGAAGAGTTCACCTTCACAATTAGTTTTTTGCTTACAGGGCAATGAAGGATATAGCTCCCATAATTCATTTATTTGGTTCTTTTTCTACGAGGTCATAATTACCTGTTCAATAAAGTCCAGCTACTCAAACGTTTTTATTACCAAAATTAATTAACGCAATGTTTCATACCGTTGTCTAACAAGTATTGCACCAAATCATAAATAACTAAAGATATAAACAAACAAGGATAAGGGAAAACTGTTTACCAAACTCATAATAGGTTAATTTGGATTATTCTAAGGAAGAGTTCACCTTCACAATTAGTTTTTTGCTTACAGGGCAATGAAGGATACAGCTCCCATAATTCATTTATTTGGTTCTTTTTCTACGAGGTCATAATTACCTGTTCAATTAAGTCTGATACTCAAACATTTCCATTACCAAAATTAATTAACACAATGTTTCATACCGTTGTCTAACAAGTGAAATGAAGAGACAAAAGAGATAATATTTTGCGGTCATAAACACGACATGTCTCTAATTTAAGCATTCTGGACACGAAAAATAAATCAATTTTGCGTAACACTTAGTGTTCTTCCCTGCGTTTTGTTAATGGACGCTCTTTCAACATGTTCATAATCTGTTGGAGATAACATAAAATATAATTTGCATTTAATAGTGTTCTTAGGGAAAATCAGTACTTCAAATAGTTTTTTTTTTTCAAATTTAATTTTGGCTATTATTAAATGAATTCTAAAAAATAAAAAATAAAAAATAAAATATATATAAGAAAACTTTTTTTTAATGTGATTAATTTTTTTAAAAATTCAAATTTTTGTTGTTAATTCTAAAATTCTGCTCATATTTTATTTTTTAAGCATATTTCCTTTAATTATTTACACGTTGCCTGTTATAATACAGTGAACAAATTTAAGTATATGGTATTATTTAATGGGATTCTTTTCCGAAACAATTATTTAACTTCACTAAAGTAGTAAAAATCATGAATAATAACATATTTCATTTATATATATATATATATATATATATATATATATATATATATATATAATGCAATGCTTAGTAAGGGTGAATTCAAACAATTTCCTAAACAATTTGACAAAGCTCTAGTATTCTAAAAGTAATAAAAAAATTAATTCACTCGACTGTCTAAACATTTTACATGATACTCTTCGTGTAAATAAATAGTAATATAAAAATAAATAAAAACTTAGATCCTAATTTTACTAAGGTGAAATGTTTCCACTGCTGAAAATGAACTCATATCCTTAAATAAAACTTGCACTTTTATTCTCAAAGTTGAAACATTTTCTAAAATTTGATGGAATTTTCAACGAATTTTCATTTTGCCCTTTCTGAAATTAAGACCTATAAATTAAAGTAAATATTGAAATTGAATTTACATAGTCGTGCTAATGGTTGTTTTAAATTGTTTCAAATGTAGATATTTCGCTGTTTTTCCTGAAAAAATGCAATAATTACATTTCCATATACTTTAATCATATTAATAAAACTCACTGCAAACTCACTCAAAGTAACTTCAGCATTAAGCTGTTTCAAAGCTTTATAAAAGCCCCTTCTTCATTCTTCACATCGAAATAAAAGGGGGTGGAAGTTGCAGTAACGCAGGTAATTTTTTACTATGATCCACTTGTAGTGAAGCCTTAAAACAGGTGTATGTTAAAATAGTTTTGATTGTTAATGCTTTTTCTTTACTAAAGTTTTTAAATATTATCTATTTATCTTAACACAAGGGGATTTGTAATTTATACGCATCTTATCAGTTTGTATATGTTGTGGGAAGGTTTTAATCCCTAAACAACTCTCTTCGCTACACTAGTGGCTTAATAAAAGAGTAAATATCAATGAGTTAAATAATTCGCAATGTAAATTGAGTATTTGCTAATTTTTATTATATACAGTAGACTGTTTTTTATTAGAACTAGGATAGTTTAAAATATTAGGTAATTCGAACACAAATTTATTCCCCTTGAAAGTTCAGTTAAAAAATCGTATGTATTTCAAACTTTCGAGCCTACGTCTTTGGATAATTCGAAGATCTTTAACCTGGGTGTTTCACGAATTTTCTCCATTAAAGTGATTAAAAGCTTTCATACTGAAGGAATAGCAATGTTTGAATTAATTTTCATCTATCTAAACGAAAATATAAGAAAAAAAAATCTGTTTATTTTAAATTGGTTAAGTGTTTATAAATAATAGAAGGAACATGAGGGTTTTATACGAAATAAAAGAAATGGCTCTTGATCACATAACGGCAAACAAACTAAAGAAATTAAAATTTATATGGTGAGTTTCTGTGTGTAAGACTAAGTTATCAACTTTGTCAAGTGTTATGTTTTTCAATATAATGTTTCTATTTTTATAAGTGTATTATCTTTTTGAATTACATAATACATGATAGTCCTCAATATTTAGATATACTTGTAGTTTCTGTGCTTAATAGCACTCTGCTTTATCGATTTTCTTTTAGATATTTTTTTCTTTGTTTTTCAATTTTGAATAATTTGAATATCATACGTTTTCTCTCAGAGTTCATCTTAAAAAGAGTCCGCTGAATTTAATATGTCTTCCTAGTTTGATACGCTAATGTTGTATGGAAGGAAAACTGTGGAGGAATTTAGTTCTAAATACACTATATTGCCAAACGTCAAATGAAAACTCTCCCCTTAATCCCATCTTTGGTAATAAAAAGTTCAATAAATAATTAATTAGTTAAAAATGAAAAAATAAGAATAATCCGGATTAAATCAACCTTATGTCGTCTATCTAAAATACTTATCAGTATGTATATTGAAATATCCTAGAAAACTATGGTTAAGCCTCCACACCAACACTTATGAGTGTAGAAAATCTTAGTTTTACAGTCAATCAGTTAGAAACAGGAGGCACACAATAAGAAGTGAAGACCCCACTATAGAAATCAGCAATTAACTTTTTTTTTTTTTTTTTTTTTTGCATTTGGTGTAAAATCCTGCAATGCTTCACAAAAGAATGTATATATATATATATATATATATTACATCTAACGACATTTTAATAGTTACAGTTAAAGCTAAAGTTGTGACGGGGACATTCTCTATTCTGACTAAAGGTAATCTACGAAAATATTTTCGTGTATGCGAACATCTAGGTCTTTGTAACTTAACACAACGTCAGTGATGGAACAGAGTGGTGCACCATTTGGACGATTGTCACCACTAAATTGTAATAGTATTCCTCGGGTTAAAAAATCTCAAAAATTGTGTTCTCTGGTGTGCCAGTGTTCCATCACTGCAGTGCGGTTGATCCTTTTAAACCCTTATTTATTTGTTTATTTTTTTTTTCCTGTTGTGAATGGTGTCCACAAAATTAGAGTGTTCTTAATAGTTTGCGAAATATGAAAATTAGATTCACATGTGGTTGCTTAGTTACTATAAAATATGAAGATTTAACCATGTTAAATAGGCCGTAGGCTTCTTGCATTGTGCTCCAGTCCTTTGTGACCAAATTAGCTGTGACTCAAGACTCGGTAAACCATTGATCTTTAGCATTTAAAATTAAGTTAGTTGGGGATTGACAGAGTGACGCTAGTGAGTATCGAAGTGAGATTATTTTAGGGTTTACTGGAGTGAGTATGTGATAATAACTTTCTTTTGTTGAGACTTTTGTTATTGTGCAAGCTAAATAATTAAGAAGTTGCCAATCTTCTTGAAGTTGATTAAACAGTTAAAAAGTGGTGCTTTGTATAAATATGTTTTATATAATATTTTAATATACTACTGGTGTTTATATAATACTTTTACTATAACTACTGAAACATAAGGTAATCCAAGGAGGATCACCTTATCCCTCTATTCATTCCACTAACTTAGGTTTAACATTATTGAAGGGAATTTGAAATCTAACGGATCAACTCCTTTAAGGGTTACAACACCTATATCTCATTATCATATAGAAGTACTTATCAGTTATCATTCAAATACATTGGTCGTAAAACATTCTCTATTCTTATCACATTATAATTTTACCAGTATAAGTTCATTAGAAAATATTTCCAATACTGTTAAATGTTTTTCCATGTAGAATAAATATTTTTAATAACAAATTTTGCCTTTTTGACAACACGGTTAAAACACGGAAATTAGACGTCACAATGTTGCGTTCTAAATCATTAAAAAGAGAGAGGGTGTTTAGATGATAACACATTTCTTTTGTGTTTAAAAAACATATTTCTTTACACGAATTTCGATGTCATTTAATTATTTTTATGGAAGCATTAGAATACATTCGCTTTTGCAATAACGAAAAAAAGAATTTCACATCTCTTTCAGAATATTGAGATGTAATTTACACAGTTTAATACACAGTTTGACAATTTTTTGATAGCATTCTATTCAAGAAAGATAGCTTTTTTAGTGATACATCCACACTGAATCGATTTTATTTTTAAAGAAACAAATTTTCGTGCCCCCCCCCCCTTTTTTTTTCTATCTGTATACATAAAACATACACAACACAATGCTACCTGCATGATATCATTGGAGAATATATATTTCCACTTTTCTGATTAAGTAATGCATGCACCTCTTCTTTTACAAGCAAATAGAGGTTTTTACAGCTTATTCACTTGTAGGCTGATCGACAAGCCCATACAATAGGTTGCCTCATTCAGAATCATTCAAGAACACAAAGCAGGAGACTTCGCGTGAAGTGCCTGCACAAAAGAAGCTGTTTGCTTGCTGGAAGAGCCCATTAGCTGTCATGCTGAGCCAGAGTTGTGTTCATCCTTCTGTCGTGTTGCCATTTAGTCTAAGAGTAATATTGGTGAAAGCATCAGATTGAAGAAAAATAAAAATACACGCGATGTTTCCATTCAACAATCAGTGGAGCAGTCAGCCTGATTCATTCACGGTTATTTCGAGTGTAAATAAAGTATACAACAATGTTTTAGACGAAATAACATCTATTTTTTAAAACCAAATTTTAAGTTGACAGGTTTGGTTTCGTGAAGTAATGAAACTGAACACGGAACTTACTTAAAGGAGAAAAAAAATCACAAACAATCAAACAATAGTAACTTTTTTTTTTCATCGAATCAAAGCTGAAATTGGGATTTTGCGTATTTGTTAATGAAGTAATGTTAAGAAAAGTAACTTTCGGCAAATTAATCGTGGAAAAAATAGTTAAACTTAATAATAGTAGTAATAATAATAATAAGAAGAAGAACAAATTAAAATATTATACGCGTACATTTATAGTGTACAATTTTTATTAACTTATCTAATTTAGTCTTGTATAATTTTCATTATGTCAAAGATCGTGCATATACATTCATTTAAATACATATATCCAAAACAATATTCTAGAATGTTCCTCAGCACAACAATACACAAATTTCTGAGCGTGTTTATTAATTTCGATTCACGATTATTTCAAGAGTAAATAAAGTGTACAATAATGTTTTAGACAAAATAACATCTATTTCTTAAATCCAAATTTTAAGTTGACAGGTTTGGTTTCGTAGAGAAATGAAACTGAACACGTAACTTACTCATAGTTTCCAACCTCCCGATTTTTTGAATACCAGTAAAATCTTACAAAAAAATTCGCTTTATTAAATTGAAGAAATTGTACGATTACATAAAACAAATGTTTTTACATAAAAATACTGGTATGAAAAAAGTCGGGAGGTTGGCAACTATGCTTACTTAAACAGAAAAAAATAACAAACAATCAAATAATTTTTTTTTTCCTCAAATCAAAGCTGAAATTAGGAGTTGGCATATTTGTTAATTACGTACGCTAAGAGCTAACTAAAGTAACTTTCAACAAGTCAACCATGAAAAAATAGTTAAACTTAATAATAGCAGTAATAATACAAATAATAATAATAATAAATTAAAATATTATACGCGTGTATTTATAGTGTACAATTTTTATTATCTTATCTTATTTAGTCTTGTATAATTTTCATTAACACAAAGATCTTGCACATATATTCATTCAAATGCATATTTTAAAAAAATGTTCTAGAATGTTCCATAGTACTATAGCATACAAATTTCTAGGTTTATTAAGTTCGATTCACGATTATTTCAAGAGTAAATAAAGTGTACGGTAATGTTTCAGACGAATTGCACCTATTTTTTTAACCAAATTTTAAATTGACAGGTTTGTTTTCATGGAATCATGAAACTGAACACTTTTACTTACTTAAGTTAATCAATTACTAATAATCTCGACTTTATTTCTTCTTCACCATGAGTTTTTACGCTTTTGTTAATTAGTTATTCTAGGGATTAGAAATTTTATAACGTCAGTTGTTAAAAAATGCTTAAACTTACTTTCAACAAACTTAAAAATTAAATAATTTAAATTTATCATAATCCTAAATTATAAAAAAAAATCTAAATTTTTAACAAAATTGTATAGAATTTTGATATGAATACACTACAAACAAATTTAAAATAGGCCTAACTTAGGTATGTTAGCAGGTTTTACCTGGTTATCAGGTTAAGTTATCAAGTGGCAAGTATGCGTTCAATTCCAAACCCGCTACTTTTTGACACATTTTGGAAATAACTTCCATTTGTAAAAATACGCAAAAGTTTCAGTTATTCTTATTCAGATTCTAACTAATAGAGCCCCTTATTTCGTTTTCTTATAAAATTAAAACGTGTTTTAGAAAATGTTGTCAAAACATGTTATTTAAAATCACTTTCAATTTTAGAGATAAAGCTGTCGTCAAAATGGGATCGTGAGAATAACAATTGATTTTTAAGAAATTTGTATCGAATTTATATTCCCCAGAACCAAAAATTGGGAAAGGAGTACAATTTTTTGCTCGTCTGAGTTTCTATTTCCGAAAATTCCTCAAAAATTCCTCGTTAATAGCTAATCTCTTAAAGGGGTTGCACATAAAAAAAAAAAAAAAAAAAAAAAAAAAAAAAAAAAAAAAATACTAAATTTCACTTTAGGGCGTTAATGAAGCAGTTTAATGCACTAAACTGATGCATTTATTCAACTGAAACACAATCTTTCATCTGATCCTCTTTTATGTATATATAAACCTAATGGTGAAACAGAACTTCATTGCGATGTTTGTATTGATGGTTAAAGTCTTTAAAAGTTCACTGTGGATAATCAGTTTCACCCCGTCTATTTTATGAGAAGAAAGAAAAACGGATGCTGAATGTAAATATTCCAGTTATGAATTAGAAATGTTAGCAGTTATAGAAATCTTTAAAATTTTTTCGCGTTTACATCCTAGGCATCCCTTTTAAGATAGTCACTGAATACAATGCTGTGATGTGAAATCCCATATAGTTTTAAATTAGCTATTTTTTTACTTTAATAAATTTCCCTTTCTATAATTCATTTATTAAAGTTTTGATAAATTTTATTTAAACTCTTTGCGGTCTTATTCAGAACAAATAAAAGAAATAGATCAGCTTTTCTGCTCCCACGCAAATTCTCATCTTTAGTCCTGACGCGCGATCAAACGCTTAAATCAGATTAAAAAAAAAAAAAAACTAAAGGAAATATTTCGGCCTCTACATTAACTCTGCTCCTTTCATGTACGTTATATTTTTTTCAATATGCAGCTGTTTCTTTGTGAATCATAAAAAGATGTTCTGCAGTCCTTATTTTGTCTATCTAGGAATTTCTCATGGGATGCGAAAATTCTTCTGTAGCGTAATTATTGGCGGTGTTTAATCTTGCTAAAATTGCTAGTTTGGCTATAAGTTCAAACAGTTATCCATATGTTTCTATTAACGGATATTTTATGATGCATGTACTCTCGCCAAATTTATGAAGCCAAAAAAAATGTAAACGAAGAAATTTACAGCGTATGTGTATCAGCATTCCTTCTCTGATTGCCGGCCTGAAAACATGTAGATTGTGAGTCTATTGTACGAACATTAAGGCACCACCCACTCGCCTATTTTATGCTGCTGTTCTTGTGCTTTTTATTAAAAGTTCTTCAAAATCTTCATGGATGTATTCGACTCAATCTTTCTTCCAGAAAAGGATTATTTTTATTTTTTCATCTAAAAGAACCTGGATTAATTATTTCCCACTATCTATGTCAAAATCACTTTTCACGGCTAACTAAACTCAAGTCTACACACTACAAATGCATTTGCTCTTTCTATGAATAAAAAAGATCTCTGCACCCAAATAGCTCAATGGGCTTTAATGTTGGCCGATTATAACTACACAATTAAGCACATGCAAGATATCCGTATGTTCCATGTTGATGTTTTAAGTAGGAATCCGGTATGTATGTTAATTTAAGATAGTTTTACTTTCAAAGTCAGACAATCACAGCGTACTGACGAAAACATACAGCCCATCAAGGGAATTTAAAAAAATAATTATCTTAACGTTAAATTAAATTAAACTAATGATTAACTTAATCATGTTCATGGCAAAGGTTATTTTGAGCATAAACTTAGCGAGGAAATTCTTAATGAAGAATTTTTCCTCCCTAAAATGTCGAGTAAAATTAATAAAATAATAGCAAACTTTGAAACAAGTATTTGTAGAATTACAGACGTGGGAAGCAAGAAGGCAAAAGAAGAGACATCTCACCAAACAAGATGTCGATCATCTAGGACCTCTCTAAACGACCAATAAAAATTAACCAAATCCGTGTGGTTGTATCCCTGAAATAGTACTTCCGCTTCTGAAGTAATATCAAAGTTGCGAAAACAGAGTTATATTTTAGGTAATCCATCCATCATCATCATTGATAAATGTTCTGCTTTTACAAGTAACGAATTTCCCAAATATTGTTATGAAGAAAATACTTGTACCATTTTAACTGGACATCCTAGCTCAAATGGCCAGGCAGAGAGTCTTAATTCTGTTGTAATTTCTGTAATCTCTAAAATGTCAAAGGAAGAATCTTTGTGATGTTCATATCATTTTTATTAAGAACAGTTGTTGACTCTCTATTTTGATAACATGTCGCTGAGGCGGCTCTTGATATTAGGGTGGCTGTATGTGGGTCATGAATTCTGCACCTGAATCAGAAGCTATAGACGGCGCTCAGATCATTCAGACTGCCGAAGAATCGCAACGAAATGGGGTGAGTTTACACGGGAAACTGTTTTGTGAATAAAACGTTTGCTTTGGCTGGCCCAGGATGAAGCTTGATTAAATTCCAGTGTGCTGTAAAGCTAATTTCTACAATAAATTATGTTAACGTTTTATCTACGACGAATTATGATAACGTTTTATTTACGATGAAATTACTCCTGCAAGGTGTCTTTCTCTTGTTTATGTATTTTTTTTTCATCGTTTGTGCCTATCCTAGTGTTAATAAATAGTATTCGTCTAAGAAGATTATGTAGCATTCCATGAACATTTTTACACTACAGAACAAAGGGTATCTTTAGGGAGAACTTTTGGAGGAAAGGTGATCCGAATTATGGTTTTCTTCCGCCTTGAAAACATTGCACAGCAACCCCATCTAAATCCGAACGGTATTAAACCTTCAATTACCTTATTTTGTGACCAGTATGGCAACCACAAAATAAGAAGAGTATAGTAATGTATATAGCATAAACAATGTAATTACTTTTTTGTATTGATTTATGAGGAAATACTTATTTCTACATACAGATATTTGCATTTTTCTTAATGGAAAATTTTAGCAATCGTGTTCCTCATAGGTTTAGCCGATGTAAAAAAAAAACCCTCATGAGACAGATACAATTGCTTAAATCGTATATATCTCATGTTTAGCCAAATCAAAAATCCCATATGGAATAAAAGCAAGAAAAAAATCGGCAAAATATATTTTTTAAAAAAATTATATTTAAATAAGTATTTGCAAACATCTTTTATGAATCCTCAAAATAAGCACCAAATTTACTTATTTAATATCTGGAAAATATTTTTTTAAGTTTATACATAATACATTGCTTGAAAATCAATAAAAAAAGATAGTGTTTTAAAAAAAAAATTCTCTAAAAATTTCTCGGTGTTTAAGCACATGCCGATTTAGAACGTTCTTTGTATGGATATATATTCATATGAATGAATAAAAATAATCTGTAAATAATTCAAAACTGAAAGAAATATGAAATGATCGTTACATATTTAACTTTGTTCTCCCTCTGTGAACAAGATAATTTTTAAACATTTGAGATATTTTTTTTATTTATCAAAAATTATCACTGTCAAGAGACGGACAAAAAAGAGGAAAATCAGTTGCATCAACGAAAAAATATTGAAGTGTAAAAACGCTTCAGGCAGTTATTTTTCTAGATAGGCAGATTTTTGCGATCGATAAATAATAACTCTCTTTTTTTATTTCAACCCTTTATCGCTTCTCCCCCGCCACCCCCCTCCTAATTATGTCGGCGAGTATTAAAAGAAGTCGTCATTTTTTTCTCTCTACATAATGTTATGAATTAAGACTAAAAAAATATTTATTGGTTCAAAAGAAAAACTATTCAAATAATTGGCAGACTTTTCAGGCCTCTTTTTATAATATGTTTAAAAAAAACGGAAAATGATTTAAAATGGCAACAAATTTTCATACTTTAAAATTTAAAAGAAGATAAAATGATGAAATTGATTAATGATAAAGTGTTAATATTAATAATTGGTAGTTAATATCCATTTTCTTTAATTATTGTAGTAAAATTTTGGAGTATTTTTGTAGTTTTGGAGGAGTACATAAAATTTCAAGATTAATGCTTCAATTACAACATATTAACAATAAAATCAATAATTATATAACTATACATTAAAAAACTAATAAAACAGAAAATGATGAAATTTTAATGGTAAAATATTGCTAGTTAACATTTACAAATAATTGTTAATGATTTCAACTCTAAACTTTAAAAATATTTTTGTAGTTTTGGAAGGTACCTAAATCTGCTTAAAATGTCTAGATATAATTTAAATCTTTTTATAAATTTAATTTTACTTTAAAAGAAAATTCAAATAAAGCGAATAACTGTGTAAATCGATTTAATTATGAAAAAAGATGCGTAAAATTATATGTTGTTTTAAAAGTACTATGAAAAATATTTCTTAAATATTTAAAAAATTACTTAAATAGTAAATTGTTATAGAAAATTTATTAATACACAGAAGTTATATACTTAAAATATAAAAATGTTGCAACAAATGTTTTAAAACTAATTAAGAATTACGTTTATACATTTTTTTTTTTTTTTTTTTTTTTTTTACACCAAACTATTAAAGTTTTTTTTTTTTTTTTTTTTTTTTTTAGAAAAAATAATATTTAAAAATACAAATGTAGTTTTTTTAAATTAAAAAGGTAAAGGAACTTAAAATATAAAAATATTTCGAAATCTGTTTGAAAATATAAAAATAATGGTTCATAACAATAGCTAAACTTTATGTTCTTAAAATAAGTATTTTATTCACACATATATTCTACCCTCATTCCATCTTTAAGAAAAACAAATAATTCATTAGTGAAAATGTAAATATGAAAAAATAAACAAAATCAAATCAAATTCATATCATTTATCTATAAAACATACTATTGTAAATCGAAAATTAAAGCCAAGAAAACTTTCATTTAATTTCCCAACTGTTAGGGTATGCTAAAGGAAAAACTAGTTTTACAGCCATTCAGATAAAAGCAACAGAATGTTGTATCTCAGTGATTTTCAGCTGCTGTGTCGTCAGATAATCTTTGGTACGCAGCGCGAATAATGCTACTAATAATAAATATAAATATAAATATAAATAAAATGTGTTTATTAAATTATTAACTTTTGATTATTTCTTAAAGGTAAATTTCCCAATATTGCAAAAGCTGTAATAAAAATCTCGATCTCACTTTCTAAAATACAACACTTATTATATACTTTTTTGTTGCAGTGGGGACTAGTAAAATAAATCCATCGAGAAAAGAATCATCCAAATGAAATTTAAACGTATGTCTTTCAAATATTCAGACAAGTAAAGTTTTTATTATTATTATTATTATTATTATTAAACTAAACTCTACTTTATCCAATATTAAATATCTTTCTTAATGCGAACTGTACTTAATTATTTTGTTTTAATATTTTCCCTTCATTAATCATTTTGTTTGTGTTAATAAATAAAAAAAGCATTTTTTTTTTCTTAATCATTATAATTTAAGTGTGAAGCGAAAATACAACTCTGGATGCAAGTGCGTCGGGAACTAAAAATTGTTGAAAAACACTGTTTTATTCCGATTCCACCTTTCAGAACAACGAGTCACAATAAATAAATAATTAGTTAAAAGTATGAAAAATAAGTATAACCACGATCAAATCAAACCTATTTCATTCTATATACTAAAACGAAAAGGTATTTTCGTCAAATCCACTTTTCACATGAAAATGACCCATTTGCGCATGCGTAAAATTAAATCTACAACCTAACCAGTTTTAAGTGTACACTCGAAAGAGAAAATAGTGGCCGAGTGGTATAAAACGCGGTGCTTCTCTGTTTCGATAATAGTATCGGTTCGAAACCCACTCTGGACAGGATGATTTTTCTTATTTTATTGGCATTAATTCATTTTAATAATGACATATTTAATTCAGGAGGAAAAGTTATATAATTTGTAATTTTTTTATTCGGATGCTTTATAACAAAGTAAAATTTAAAACCCAAGAATATTTTGTTTTAATTACTAAATTTGTATTAAAAGTAGTTAAATTAAAAGATCGTGCATGCAATTATCGATTAAATAAATTGAACTTGTCTACAATTTTTATTATATTCGGTATGACCATTATCAAGATGTCATATATATAATAAGATAAGTATGTGATTATTTTTATTAAAAAAGGAAAAATAAAAGGAGAGAAAACAAAAAGAAGGAAAATACTCATACAGGAACTCTAAATTATCTTGATATCCATGATTTAACAATTAAACAATGTGTGAAAATGGAAAATATAAATTCAAGTAATTAAAAAATATGTATTATAAATCGTTAGCTGCAAACAGCAAAGTTTAAATTCAGCGTTTTAGAATCAGACTGATAAAAATTAATTTAATGAAAAATTTTAAAGGCCCTGTAGTTTAAGAAAGAAAAAAAAAGAAATACTAAATATTGTTATCTTTTCAAATATTGGGACTGTGGTAAATAAAATTTAATAACCGACAATATTTTTAATTACTTATTTTATATTATAAATATTTAAATTAAAAGACTTTGTAGTTATCGATTAAATAAAGTGATCTAAACTTTTATCTATATTTTGTATGACCATTATCAATAAGATATATTTGTATAACTGAGAAATGTATATGATAGAAAGAAAAAATAAAAATAAAATAACAATAAAAAAAAAAGAAGAGAAAAAAGAAACAAGCAAAAATATCCATATAAGAATTTTAAAAGAAATCACCTTGATGTCCATGGTTTATCTGGGTTTTAGAGTCAGGCTGATAAAAAATAAAATTAATGAAATTTTAAAGGTTGTGTAGTTTAAAAAAATTAGAAAATACTAAATATTGATATATATTTTTTTAATTTTGTGACTGTAGTAAGTAAAAATAAATCATTCAATTAATATTTTTAGTTAAATTCTTGCTAAATTAATTCAAATATAATAGGATGTAAATTACAAGCTTAAAATTATTTCACTTCATTAGTTGAGTAAGGCTGGACTGACACCACAATCTATCGTCTTATATCTATAGGAATCACTTACACAATATAACAATTCATAAAATTTTCATTATTTAACTAATTTAAAAGCAACCAATTAAAAATAAAAGCATATTTCTAAAGGAACTTTCAAGTTATTTACCGTCAAATCGTGACGGGTACTATTAGTTTATCTTTAAAACGTACTATTGTATAGTGAGTTCAATAAAACTATGACTTAGTATTTCCACATTTATTATATAATGAAATAAAAAGCATTTAATCAGAAAGAAACAGCAAAATATTCTAACTTGATCCCATCTTTGGTAATAGTTAATTTTAATAAATACTTAATTAATCGAAAAATTAATCAATTAATTTTAAATCAATTCCATGTTATCGATTTCTAGTACACACTATTGTACATCGATAACTACTATAATATTCGATACAAACTGCAATATGTATCGAATTTAAGGAACTGCGATTTAGCATATTGAGGGAAAAACTATAGTTTTTCAATCAGTCAGAAAGAAACCGCAAAATATTAGTCCGTCTCCCACAATCACGTCACCCACTTATAACACCTTTATGTTATCCCACCTTTGATAATAACGAGACAACTAATTTAAGGATAGTTTAACACAGAAAACTTTCTAAAAAGCATTTTTTTTTTTTTTTTTTTTTAATCCTGCTTAAAGTGTCTTGAATATGTCCTTCGAAACCGTTTTTCGTTCCACGTAATATTTAAGTTGTGACGACAGTTTAACAGACCAAACAAAAGTGCTGATTAAAATTTTAAACACGTTTTTCTTGAAATGTGTTTTCTGGAACACATTTTTTTTTTTTTTAATCGGTGTGCGTTCTTGTGCTTAAATCGTTCAAGCTATTGACATTTTTTTTTAAATTATATTTTCTTATTTTAAAATTAAAATAGACTTTTTTAATGGCAGGGCAAACCATCTAAAAATTAAAATTCTTAATAATTTCGATTATTTTAAACAGTTTTGAAAAAAAAAAAAAAGTTAGTGCCAAAAGTTTACCTCAAACTTCAAACACTTAAACTTCACTTTTTGAAATTTTGATTTATTTTATCAATTTGAGGTTTAGCATTCAAACAATTTAATATATTTTAGAAATACGTATGGTTATTTATTTTTAGATGATTATTAAGAGCGCAATCACTTACACCTATTTATTATGCACACTATGCGTAATTAACTTTGTGGGGGGGGGGGGGAGGTGAATTGAAGCAAACTGAGAAACATGAATTAAAAAATTAGAACATTTAAAGGGGAATAGATGCAGTAAAAAGCCTTTTTCACACATTTATAATCGGAAAATCGGCATTTTCATCATTTATCTCAGGGGGTACCGAGTCTTCTTAAAGAAAATCTAATAACTATTAAGGGGACAAGGGACCTTCAAAATCAGCAAAATCGCTCAAATTTTCGAAAAAAATTTCTTGTCCAAAAAATAAAGCTCCATGTAAGCTTTCATCTCCAACTTAAATAATTACAATCGGATGATTTTTTCGGATTTTATTTACATTTTTATAATTAATTAAACGGCCGTCGTGATCAGCTGATGTTTGTTTACAAATATTTGCAAATGCATTTTTTCTTCTAATTAACTGTTTATTTTTAATTTTCATTCAATTACAACCAATTGATGAATTTCTCAGTTTCATCTTGCGACAGATTACCAAAATTCTTGATTCCCCCGCCCCCCCGCCCCCCCCCCTTGTTGAGTGACTAAAAAAAGTCATTTTTTACTGCGAGTAACTGAAAAAATTAAATTTTTTTCTTCGCAACGACTTGATAAATTTGTCGGTTTGATCTTGCGACAGATAACGAAAATTCTTAAATCTCCCCCCCCCTACCCCCCCTCCCTGTTGAACGACTGAAAAAATTAAGAATTCCAAAGTTTGGCTAATCTGCCGCTAGATAAAACCAAGAAATTCATCAGATGGTTGCGAAGAAAAATATAAAAATTTATTAATCAATTGCAGTAAAAATTTAATTTTATCAAGGGGGGGAGTGGGGGGGGGGAGAATCCAGAATTTTGGTAATCTGTCGCAAGATGAAACCAATATATTCAGTAACTGGTTTCGAAGATAAATCTCAAAATTTATTAGTCAATCGCACTAAAAAATGAATTTTTTAGTCGCTCAACAAGGGGGGGCGGGGGGGGAGAATCGAGAATTTTGGTAATCTGTCTCAAGATGAAACCGAAAAATTCATCAATTGGTTGTGAAGAAAAATCTCAAACTTTATTAGTCAATCACAGAAAAAATGAATTTTTTCAAAGGGGGGGGGGGGCAGAATGCAGAATTTTAGTAATCTGTAAAAAGATGAAACTGAGAAATTCAGTAATTGGTTGCGAAGAAAAGTCTCAAAATTTATTAGTCAATCGCAGTAAAAAATTAATTTTTTCTGTCACTCAACAGGGGGGGGGGCTGGGGGGGAGAATCGAGAATTTTGGTAATCTGTCTCAAGATGAAACCGAAAAATTCATCAATTGGTTGTGAAGAAAAATCTCAAACTTTATTAATCAATCGCAGAAAAAATGAATTTTTTCAAGGGGGGGGGGGGGGGGGAGCGAGAATACAGAATTTTAGTAATCTGTAAAAAGATGAAACTGAGAAATTCAATAATTGGTTGTGAAGAAAAATCTAAAAATTTATTAGTCAATCGCAGAAAAAAATGAATTTTTTCTGTCACTCAACAGGGGGGGCGGGGGGGGGAAGAGAATCGAGAATTTTGATAATCTGTCTCAAGATGAAACCGACAAATTCATCAATTGGTTGTGAAGAAAAATCTCAAACTTTATTAGTCAATCGCAGAAAAGTGAATTTTTTCAAGGGGGGGGGGGAGCGAGAATACAGAATTTTAGTAATCTGTAAAAAGATGAAACTGAGAAATTCAGTAATTGGTTGCAAAGAAAAATCTCAAAATTTATTAGTCAATCATACTAAAAAATGATTTTTTTCAGTCGCTCAACAGGGGGGGGGGGGGGAATCGAGAATTTTGGTAATCTGTGTCGAGATGAAACCGAAAAATTTATCAATTGGTTGTGAAGAAAAATCTCAAACTTTATTAGTCAATCGCAGAAAAAATTAATATTTTCAAGGGGGGTGGAGGGGGACAGGGGGGCGAGAATACAGAATTTTAGTAATCTGTAAAAAGATGAAACTGAGAAATTCTATAATTGGTTGCGAAGAAAAATCTCAAAATTTATTACTCAATCGCAGTAAAAAATGAATATTTTCAGACACTCAACAGGGGGGGGGGGAGGGGGGGAGGTTATAAATAATTATTTTGGTGGAATCATACATTAAACATGTAAAGGTTTTGCATATATATGATTTTAGTCCCTTTCAGGGTATATTTTCTTATTGTTACCAATACTAAAACTTTTAAATTGTTTTTCTCATTTCGAAAATTTTGTCGGTTTCCATTTTTTCAAAATGCTCCATGCGCATACTATTTCATCTGAATAGTTTGAAATTTTTTGTAGCTATTTATCATTATATTTGTCATAAAACTTGGCGTGGTTTTTTGAAATGAGGTATAATTTAAAAAATTTAAAGGTAGTTAATTGAAAAAATATGATGCAAAAATGCGGAAAATTTCAAAAAATTTTGAATTTTTTTTTTTTACCTTTATATTCAAATATATAAAATTTGATGCCAAGTTTTATTTGTATATATAAACCAAACCTGCATAAAAAATATTGATGATTTTAATTGATATGGAATGCGCATGGGACATTTTGAAAAATTCTGCGTAACGGTTAAAAAATTCAGAAAAATTCCTCATTTTTCTCCAAAAAAAAATTTTTTTTTTTTAATTCTGGTGTGATAAATACATGCCATAATGCATATAGTGTGTCCTTGAATAGTATTTAAAGTGAAATAAAAAAAATAAAAAAATGAGTTTTAATGTCACCTGTTCCCTTAAATTATTAACTTTTGATTATTTCTTAAAGGTAAATTTCTCAATATTGCAAAAAAATTAATAAAAATAATTTCCACATTCTGAAATCCAACATTTATTATATAACTTTTTTTTCTTGTAGTGAGGGCTATTAAAAATAATAATAATAAATTGTTCAAGTGCGAGTATAACTATAGCACTCAAAGGGTTCCGTACATTAAATTTATTAATTACTATTTATTAATTAAAAAACTTCTACTATCCCTAATTTTTTCATAATTATAGTTTCAGTAGATTCAGTAATGGGAGGGGAGGGACCTATTTTTGCCTTACGCTTTCGACGATATCTCTGAAAATATAATACCAAAATTAAAACAAATATATTTTTGAGTTTGGTGTTACAAGATCTTTCGAACGATACCATATACGACATACAAAAAGAATTGTTTTTTCAAGTAACTTAATTAATATCTCTGCTAATTATAGACAATTTGTTTCGAAAATCATTATCAAATATCCTTGAATGATTCTGCGTCGATAAATACCTCGAGCGAACGTCAACTCCCCCGCTGTGAAGTAAAGTACTTAAAGTAAAGTTTGTGTGTAACGGAAAAATGCGTTTTTCTCAAAAACTATGTGACCTAGGAAAATCTCTATAGTTTTCGCGCAAGGTTTAAATAAACTCCTACTACCCCTAATTTTTTTTCATAATTTTAGTTTCAGTAGCTTCGAAAATAGAGGGGGAGGGGGAAGGACATATTTCTGCAGTGCATTTTTGACGATATCTCGCAAAATAGAATACCTAAAATTAAAACAAATGTATTTTTGAGTTCTAAATTACGAGATCTTTCACATGATACCCAACACGATATACAAAAAGAAAATTTGTTTTTTCAAGTAACTTAAATAGCCCCCCCCCACACCCCCTAAATTTTTCCTAAACATATTTGTGAATGGCTAATAGTCTGAAAATATGTGGGTAAAAAGGCTTTATAACTTTCCCAAGTTTGAACTTTCCACGTCCCATAGTTTACGAGAAAAAGGGCTCTGACAGACGGACAGACAGACACAGGTGTGATCTTATAATGGTTCCGTTTTTACTTTTTTAAGTACGGAACCCTAAAAAATCCATCGAGGAAAGAATCGTCCAAATAAAAATCCCCAATAAATCACCCAAAAATTTGCGTAAAATGAAGACTTGAATAAATGATTTCCGTTACTTGTCTAAACCTTTGATAAAATGCAGTCTATACTTTCAGCAGTTTATGTTAATTAGGAAACTAAAAAAGTTTTGCTTATTTAACTAATTCAGTTAACTATTTTTTTAGGTTTAATTTTATTTCAATGTCCTCCTTTAATAGCTGATTACTTTTAAACATAACCTGTAAGTTCTTTTACATAGTTTTTGAAGATCAACTGAATTTATAAAATTTGTCTGACAATCTGTAACTCCTCTGCAAGTACTTTTAAACATGTTTTTTTTTTTTTTTTTTAATTTAATTTGCCATTAGAATTTCATTTCGCTCTAGAATTATTTTAACACAGGAGGACACGTTCCTCTTTTTTTGTTTCCCTGAAAGGCAAAGCCTGGTCTTTCGGGCTCGAGATTTATTTTCTTAACTAAATATGCAGTTAATTATGCATTTTTGTCAAAATATTGTGTCAGAGAATTCTCACATTCCAATTTGGTGCTTTTTTACTCCATTTAGTAATTTAATTTAAACTAATAGTAAGGAAAAGCTAAAGTAATAGTAAGGATATCAACAAATGTTCAATTCGTCATTTTCAATGTTCATTCGTCACATTTTTTTGATAAAATGCAGTCTACTTTTTAGCGGATTCTTGCATCAGTGCTGATCCTAGATTTCATTCTAGTAAAAGAAGTTTAATTATTTAACTATTTCAGATAATTGTATCTCTGTAATGTTTATTTTATTTTAATTTCATTAATTAGTTAATACTTTAAAACATAATCTGTGAAAAGATTAACATATATTTATTCTGATTGGGGATAAAATTTGTCTGGCAATCTATAACAGGCCTTTCAGTAAATAAGGGCGCACCTTAGCTAATGGCACACAATGAAGGGCGCCATTATTCATAGGATTCGAAAAATTCACGATTATTGTGTAACTTTAGCAGTGATAGCGATACCTATACATGTCTGCAGAATACGTATAGTATATCTTACAGTGGTAATCATTGGCGCCCTACGATGGAAGGGGCTCATCTAAGAAAATAAACAAAAACATATGAGGGGAAAGGGGATCTCAGGGATTTTCGGAAGTAAAAAAGACAAAACCTTAATGACACTTGTAATAAAAAAAAAAAACATGCAAATATTATTTTAAAGCAAATTAACTTTGGAGATGTTTGTTTTAAAGAAATCTAGGAAAATGAAATATTTAAAGAACCTTCAACCAAGAGAACCTTCAAAGGACACCGCGTTGGACAGCCGTGATCTATAACTCTGCTTCAATTACTTTGAAACATGTTTTTTAGAATTTAAATTTACTTTAGAATTCTCGTATTTAATTATATATATATATATATATAATGTAAGTAAATGATATATAAATAGTCACTTTTACTGAACCAATATGACAAATAATCGATGAACAACAGAATACTAACTTTAATTTCAACTAATACACTTTTAGTAAAAACTATGTAACCACAATTTAGCTTACAACAATCCGGCCAGGCCTAATAATACCTTTACCAGCCGTATTCCTTTTTATATCTCGCTACTGGCTCTTAGCCAAATCTCGCGATTCAAACTATTTACAACTCGCGTATCAAAGTCATGGACAATAATAGAGTGTCAGTTCAGTGTCAGTTCATTTGATGATCATTTACGTGAAGTGTTTCAACTGAAATCCTACAAATCGGTCATCCTGACGTGATGGCGTCTCGACATCAGCAACTTGATTTGTTATGTTTTTTTTTCATGCCTAACAGTTATTTTTTTTGACATTTTTATTTCTTTCTGAGTATTGCTCTCTGTCTTTAGGATCAGCATATCTAATATCTCTGTGATTCCTTTCCGGATATTGCTCTCTATATTTACAAACTACATAACTATTGCTTCTAGAATGATAAGAATTTGAATAAGCATCTCGTCCACTATAAGCTCCTTTAAATCCATGATGAGAATTATTCTTATGTGATGGTTGTGAATATCTTTGTTCATTATAACTAGCCTTGTACGATCGTCGGCCACCATAATTATAATTATTTCGACCATGATAGTAGCCTCTGTTCATGTATGTAGGGGGAAATTTTGGATTATACCTTGTTTTTGAATTAGGTGAAGTATTTTCTGCTATGTCTTGAGGTATCAAAGAATTTTCAGTTTCAAAGTTTTCAGAAACCTCAGATTTATTTTGGTAAGAATTCTCGGAACTCTGTTTCCCATATCCATATTTATTGTTATTTCCATGGTTAAATGACTGTTTAAAATATCTTTGACCATATCTATTATTGCTTCTGTTATCAAATGGCCTATTAAAATTTCTGTTCTTTCTCTTATGATCAAAATTCCTATTGCGATCTTTCACATAGTCTTTTCTACCATGTGCAGGACTACTGCTTTCATAATTTTCTTCTGGAGATGCATTCCATTCATCGGATAATCCTGTATCTTTTGTCCTATTCGGCTTATACGGTTTTATTAATCTCCTTATTTTCTTTCTGTTCACTAAATTCGTAATCTGTGTCAAATTCACCCCGTCATTTACGCAGTCGATTTTAACCATATCTTCATAACCTCGATTATCGTTGTTTATACTTGCTTCATTAATTTTTGTCGGTACTTCGTTAATTTTAATGTATCCTACTCGAACTTTGTTGCCGCTTGTTATTCTAACACTATCTTCCGTTACTTTTAACGTCATGCCTTCTACTGCTTTCCTACCTATTATTAAATCGCAATCCACCTCTTGTACCACGTAAAATTTATCCTGGATTTCTGTTTCATCCACGTAGACTTTATGCCAGAAAAAACCTGTTGGCTTAATTTCTTCTCCACCTATGCCTGATATGTATATATTGTCTCTGGTTAGTTTTGGCGCGTTTATTGCAGTATGATATCCTGAACTCGCGATTGAAATATCGCTTCCTGTATCAATTATTACGCTTGTTTTTATTCCGCTAATATCTAAGATTCTTCCTTTTTTACCATTTAACATGCCCATATTAACTATTTTTCTTTGCGCGTTTTGGGTCTCATTTTGATATTTTGTTTCTCGCCCATTTTGATTACGTTGCGGGTAAAAATTTGAATATTCTTGTTCTGTATTATTCGCCATGGCACATTTCGCACTCACGTGACCAGGGTTGCCACACGCAAAACAGATTATATGCGACTCTTTGCTTCCATAATTCATACTGTGTCTATTGTCAATTTGGCGTCTTTTCAAATTGGCGTAATCAGCCACTCGCGATCTTCTGTCATCAAAATCGCTACTTGTATCCTTAACTAATTGTTTATTGTAAACCCTTTGTGCTGTTTCGTAATTATCTAATTTATTAACTAAGTCATCAATTTTCTTTATTACTAATAATTCCTCTATGAAATGTGCTTTTGTTTCTGTAGGTAAATTATGCCTGATTTGATTAACAACAATTAATTCCGCCAAATCTTCAAAGTTATTTACTTGAAGGCCTTCAATCCATTGTTGAAAATACACCTTTATCTCATAAGCGAAATCTCGCCAATTGGCTGATGGCTCCTTTTTAGATGAGAAAAATTTCAGCCTAAACTCCTCTGGTGATAGCTTGTAGCGTTTTAGTAGAATATTTTTTATATAATCATAATCGTGAATTTCAGGTTCGTTTTCACTTGTTATTATATTGATCACATCTAACGGCATTAGATTAATTAAATAATTTACCCATTCTTTTTTATCAATGCCCGTTTGCGCCATTTGCCTTTCGTACATAGCTAAGTATAAACTGATATCATTCGAGCTATCATATTTAGTTAATAATCTAAGCAATTCAAATTGCTTACCTGGATTTGTCTTTGAGTCTTCATTAATATGTTCTCTTGAATTTTCTTGTATCTGTAATTTCTTAATTTCAAAATTCTGCTCCGATTCTATTTTCCATTTTCTCTCTTCCATTTCCATTTCCATTTTCAATTTCAATCTATTTTCTTCAATCTCTGCTTGTAATTTCTTCTCTTCTCTTTCTCTTTCTGCTTGTAATTTCTTCTCTTCCAGTTCTGCTTGTAATTTCTTCTCTTCTCTTTCTCCTTCTGCTTGTAATTTCTTCTCTTCCAGTTCTGCTTCTAATTTCTTATCTTTCTCTTTCTCTTCTCTTTCTTCTTTCTCTTTTCTACTTGCTATCACTACTTCCAATCGATCTCTTATAAAATCTTCTTCGTAACTCTCCCAACTCTTGATCAGCTTTATTAGGACAGGTATTGTCGGTTTTTCTGTTGCTTCAATTCCGCATTCCTCGCAGAGGTTTATTAGATCAATTCTCTTGGCTTTATTTAGAGTTCCCATCTTTCAAAAATTGTACTTGAAGTGATACGATTACGGTTTCACCTTGCTTATTCGTAACCCAACTTTTGATACTGGCGTTTTACAATACTTTACGTTCGGTTCCCCAAAAATGTAAGTAAATGATATATAAATAGTCACCTTTACTGAACCAATATGACAAATAATCGATGAACAACAGAATACTAACTTTAATTTCAACTAATACACTTTTAATAAAAACTATATAACCACAATTTAGCTTACAACAATCCGGCCAGGCCTAATAATACCTTTACCAGCCATATTCCTTTTTATATCTCGCTACTGGCTCTTAGCCAAATCTCGCGATTCAAACTATTTACAACTCGCGCATCAAAGTCATGGACAATAATAGAGTGTCAGTTCAGTGTCAGTTCATTTGATGATCATTTACGTGAAGTGTTTCAACTGAAATCCTACATATATATATACCTTATCTCGAAACCCTTGAAAACTCCAAAAAAAAGAAATTTCCGCTGCATTTCCATCAAAAATCTTATATTTTTCAAAATACTTGATATATCGAAATTTTCTCCACACAAATTAGTTAGACTTTTTAATTTTTCCTATTATCAGCTGTAGAGTGAGTTTGAACTGCATGCTGGTTTCACATTCTTTTATTCCTTTGTTGATACAAAGAACTTAAACGGCAAGAATGGAAAGCTTTTGATGCCATAACTAACGAAACAGTGCAACGCTGGAAAGCACGCTGAAAGGAGAGATCCAATCACATGCTTGCTTCATTGCATCCACCAATTTTCTAAATTATTTTGAGTTAAACCTAAACCTAAAATAACACAAAAGTAATTTGGTGGTTTAGTAGTTTTGATGAATCTTATTTTTTACAGCAAAAGGCAGTTTGTGAAATTAGATTTTTTAATTTTGTCACAACCTTGATAGCTCGAAACTTCTGTATCTCGAATTTTTTATAGATTACAGATATCGAGGTTGTACTGTATATATATATATATATATATATATATGTCTGTGTGTGTGTGTGTGTGTGAAAATAAAATAATAATAATAATAATAATAATAATAATAATAATAAAATATATAATTTTCTTAGTTAATGACTAATAAACAGCAGGATGTAGATAAAGAGAGGGAAAGAAAAAGATTGAGGGGTGGGGTAAACTGTAAAGCTTAGATAATTTTTTTAAAAATATATATAATTTTACTTACGTTTAGTGGATTAGGATAACAGCCTTTTACGCTTTTTTATCCATCTGTTATACGTTGTAGTTAAATTAATCCTGTACAGACAACATCAGCAACGTTCTACTCACTGCTACATTGCCACCTTTGAGTATGTAACATATTACCCGATACTAACTAAAACATTTTTAGATCCCTGTTAAGCAAAATCCTTTAAACATTTCTGTATAGGGCGCAAAACGGAAACTTGAATAAATAAAATTCTCTAGTTGTCTAAACTTATAAACTTCCGCTAAAATTCAGTCAATTTTGTTCGTTACACCTTAAAATTTCCAAGCAAGTCCTTCTTACCCAAAATCCCGCGAGACTAAAAAATGCACCAAATTCTTTCCCCCGGAAAAAAAAAAAAGGAAAAATCTTTTTATTTATCTACATGCGACTAAAAAGAATCTGAGTTTTAATGCATCCCCAAAACTAGTGTTTTGTACGGTAAATAGGGCATGACACTGAGTCTGGAGCAAAACAAGAATCACTGGGGGCCACAGGGGCGCGACGGGGCCCATTAATATCTGGCAGAGAAGGGGGTCCCTGAGGGAAGAGGATCTCTTTAAGAAGGGTCACGGTTTTTTGTGCGACGTCATTTAAAGTTTGGTCTCCGCTTTTAAAGTATATCAATCACTGACTAGGTACCGCAGAGAAGCGTGAAATTGCAGCGCTGTGTTAACTAATCGGTCCCGGTTAAAGCTCTCTTGGATAATACAACCCCTGGAAAAAAATAAAAATAAATAAAATAAAAGAAGCAAGAGAACGACCGACGACATATTTGGCCACGCTTAGTTAAAACTTTAAAATTTTTCTAATGAAAAATGTTTTTATTAATTTTTACATGAAGTAAAAATATTAAAATCCAAAGAAATTATATTTTTTTGTTTGCCACCAATAATTTGACCATGAAATTGAATCTTGGTAAATAAGCTGGTGGTGTTTTGTAACGATTTATCTGCGAGAGGAATATAGGCCGAGGGTGGGGGATTGCCCTCCGTGGGAGGGCGTGGGGTTTTCTAACTTCATAAATAAGGAAAAAAATTAACTTTATGTACCATCTGGTTGCAATTAATTTTATATTTTTAAACATTAAATTTGTTATAATTAATTAATCAAATGCCATTCAGAGATTTAAATATATATATATTTTTTTTCATTTTTTTTAAAAGTTATTTATTTTTTTATTTTAAATATTTTTTTGTTTTTCATAAAACTAAATCTATTTTGCTCAACGATCATTTTTTTTTTTTTAAAGAAATATTTTAGAACTCAGTAAAACGTCATAACATTAACAAAGACAATAATGTAATAACATGAAGTAAAAATATTAAAATCCAAAGAAATTATATTTTTTGCTTACTACCAATAATTTGACCATGAAATTTAATCTTGCTAAATCAGCTGGTGGTGTTTTGTAACAATTTATCTGCACGAGGAATATAGGCCGAGGGTTGGGAAGGGGGGCTTTCTAACTTGCTAAATAAGGAAACGTTAAATTTATGTATCCTTTTGCAATTCATTTATTTTTTAAACATCAAATTTGTTATAATTAATTAAAAAAATAATTACTCAATTAACAAAAATCAAATACCATTCAAAGACAAAAAAAATAAAACTTTTTTTCATGTTTTTTAAAAGTTATTTATTTATTCATTTTAATTATTTTTTTGTTTTTCATAAAACTAGACCTATTTTATTACAACGATCATATTTTTAAATAAAAATTCTAAAATTCAGTAAAACATCATAAACATTATTAAAAACAATTAATATTATTGAAAACATTTCGAAAAATACATTGTACAAATTTTTGTAATCGTCTACTGCCCACTTTGAAAATGTTGAAGTAAAAATTACTATTTTGTAACTTACATCTCCTATTTTAATTAAATTTAACAAAAATGATAATAAAATTAAAAACTTTTAAGTGTTACGATTTTTTGACAGGGCCATTTTGCCACGACTATTTTAATTTGATATTTCGTCGTTTGAAGAATTTCAAATAAAAAATAAAAATAAAAATAAAATGTTACGCATAAAACTAAATTAAGACAACTGAACAAAACGAATAAGAATAGAAAAATAATAATAATAAAGTTAGTATTTTTATATTAATAAGGTTAATAAATTAAAAAAAAAAAGAAAAGAAAAGAAAAGAAAGAAAAAAAGAAATAAATAAATAAATAGTTATCTCTGAATTTATTTTTATTTTTTCTGTTGCTTTTATTTTTTTCCCTGAAATTCTTTCTAACTATCTACCACCTAAATTTCAAATTACCAGTAGTTTAAATTTACTTAATATTGTATAGCATTGAAATATCGTTACTTCTAGAATTTTTCTTTTAATTGTTAACAAATCTCATACTGCAAACAGTAGAAAGTTAATACGATCCTGTAAAAAATTATTTTGATATTTTTACCATTTATGAATATTAATTACCATTACTATTTGGGATTATTCTAGATTTCGCTTCTTATTAATATATGTAAATTCATATATTTTGTACAAAGTTAAATACAGTGAAAACAGACAGAAAGATGGGCAGATAAAAACCATAAACATTATGGCAAAAATGTATAACGTACAGCAGCCCCTCAATACATCGTGTTTGTCGGAAGACAAGAAAAGAGCGCGATATATCCGAATGCGCGATATAACCGAGGTGATAAAAAATTTAAGAATGATGTATAACCAACAAATAAAGATTGTATATTTGTCTCCAAAACGTTAAAGTATATGTATAATACAATTTTCGTTATAAAATTAATTAAAGAAAGTTACATTTATTTATTTTTATACACATTTGCAATTACTTATGTAAATTATAGTTACATTTATTTATTTTTATATACATATGCAATTACTTATGTAAATTATAGTTACATTTATTTATTTTTATATACATATGCAATTACTTATGTAAATTATAGTTACATTACATATACATATATGCCATATTACAGGTTTAAAAATATCGTTAAAATTTATTACTTTCTTCTCGGGAGATATAAAAATGAGCGATATACGAAATGCAATATAATGGAGGGTTAATGTATTATAGCGTCACCAAAACTGAGTAAATAATGAAAATTTGCTACCCAAAGCTTATCTGAGATTTCAAGAGATTTAAGCACAAGTAAGAAGGTAATTACTTTAACATTCCGTCTAATCTTAAATGACATCTACGGTTATGCAAAAATATGGTTAAAATAAATCCCAACCTTTATTGTTACTTTGTTTCTCGAGAGATACAAAAAAAGAGCAATATATTTAAATACAATATAATAGAGGGCTACTGTATTATATCGTCACAAAAATCGTTCTGAGTAAATAATGCAAAGTGTGGCACCTAAAGATTATCTGAGAAAAATCAAGAGATTTAAGCTCAAATAAGAAGGAAAATATTGTAACATTCTTCCTAAGCTGCAGTTACCTCTATGGATCATGGGAAAAATTGTGATTTTCTTGGCGATCAAAATTAGCACTCGAAATTCATCAGAAAATAATAATAATAATAATAATAATAATAATAATAATAATAATAATAATAAGACTTATGATAAATAAAGAATGGAGATACTACAACATTCGAGCTAATTGGAAATGATGTCATTAGATATTCTTGAAAAGTTGATCCTTCAAAAGTGTTGATATGTGAAATGTATCTGAACTGAGATATTTTGAAATGCTAGTCAGTTGAGTTTTAAGATGCTGTTTCCAATATTAGCGACTTGAGCTCTGAGTCTCGATTATTAATGATATTCTATTTAATTTATTAAACTGTTGTTTTGATTTTACAGAATTGGAAACTATGAATTACTTTTTGAGTGAAAATGCATTGTCATGAAGAGAACCTACATGTTTGTTTCAGAGTTATTTTCCGCTCAACAAAAGGATAGTGATTTCGTAGCTATATGTTAATTTTAAGAATTAATGCCACCACGTGTTCATGCTATGATAAGAATTTAATTCAAAAATATTATTACCACGTTACTTTTTAATTCTATTTTTTTAATCGAAAATATTAATTTGATTATTTTACCTAACGTAATATTTAATTTTTATTCACCAATGCATTTTTTCTAAACGTTTACAGATAGGAGATACAGTCGAAAGGAATTTAGCAATAAAATAAATTCGGCAATTTTATTTTATTTAACACCGTCAAAAATATTTTGCAATTACACATTTCCTACAGTTTCATACTTTATTTTTATCAAAAATAAAATTGTTAAATTTTGTACATTACAAAATTTAAAATTGGAAAAATTAGATTTTATTTTATCAACTACATGAGAGAAAGTCCTCTTTTGAAGGGAGAGATGTTATATGTTTTATTCCTTTTTGGCTTCTTCGTTATTTTTCATCAGACATTTTTAATACCAAAAGATTTTTCTCTCGGTCGAAGAAAAATTGTTGTTAAAGAAAGGTAAACATTTGAAACAGGTATTTTCACTATATAATAACTTAAATTTATATAATATCGCCATTACACAAATTATGTAACTGCTTGAGTATGTGAACGGAGAGAAAATAAATAGGAGACTATAAATATGTAACAAATTATAACACCCTATAATAATAATATATTTCTTATAATTTCTAAAAGGTGTAAAATAGGAATTTTATAAACATTAAATAGATCGTGCAGTTTTAAAGTATTCTTATTTGTTTTGATAATGGCTTCGATGGAGTCGAAACATGTAAACAGTCTAATAAAACATTTTTTAATGTTTATAAAGTTTCTATTTTACAGGTTTTAGCCATTATAAGACGGAGAATATAAAGATAAAGAAACATTCTCCGTTATGCTTTAATAAAGTATAACACTTAAAATGTATTCAAAATGCAGGTGAAATGCATGATTGTATTTAAGTGATACTTATACTTAAAGATATTCAGCGCTTTTTTTTTTTTTTTTTTTTTTTTTTTTTTTTTTTTTTTTTTTTTTACTATTTCATTTTAAAATTTAATTTTAGATATTGTTAAATGAGTGCAGAAAATATTTGATTGACAAAAGGGTAAGGTTTTTTAAGCATTCTGTTTTAACACTTTTTTTTATTTAAAATTATTTCCCTATATTTTAGATTAATGTTTTAATATGTTGTAATATAGCCGTGAAATTTAAGGATCACGCTTCGAGCATTGACATGAGATTTCGAGAAAAACAATAGGGGTCTTGTGCCTTTTAAACACGACAGAAATCGACAAAAATATTCAAAGTTTGAATTAGTGTGTCTTAAAAACATTTTCATGCATAAATATGAAATTTTGACTACTGATTAATTTTATTGGGGTTTTTAATATGCTATCATTAGAAACTGACTAGCCGTTTACAAAATTTGTGTATTGTCGAAATGAAAATAACTTTTTTTACTCTGTAAGTCATTGCGCGTATGATATCTTGAGAAAGTATGAATGGATTGCTATGAAATTTGATATAGAGAATACGCCCAGAGGTGTGTTTAAAATGATCTATTTTTAAGTATCTACAGCAGCCATACTCAACCTGCGGCCCGGCGACCTTTTATGTGCGGCCCGCGACACATAGTCATTAATTTCTATTTATAAAACTAGCCGCCACTGGCGACCAGTTTGGTCGCCCTTAAATGTATGTTAAGCATTGTAACAAATTATTTTTATTCATAATTTATTTTTTTCCTTAATCCCTCGCATAACTGGAAAAATCTAATTGACAAATCAAGAACTTTTGCGATCGCGGTAGCATTTCGCATATTTTTTGTTGTTATGTATTTCATCTTTCTTGACAAAAACCGCTTAACCCACTTAAGAATTTATGCTTCATGTCCGTTTGCTTATCACTTGCAATATGTTCGCTAATGCGGAGATTCTTAAACATATTTGGCGCAAAACAAAAATCGCGCCAGCCCCGGTGCGTCCGTGACAGCTGTTTCAATTTAAAATACATGACGTTCACATTTTTCATTTAAAATAGAAAAATAATAATTATCATAAATCAAAACATTGAACATATTTGATTTCAAATTAAAGTATCGTTTCTAATTTGCACGCGCAAAAAATAAAAGCTGACAATTCTTTTCGAAATTTGATCCATTAAATATTATTACATGAGTTCAACTTACGTCAAAAAATGATCCGGAAGTTGAGTTGTATGGAACAGAATTAAGGTAAACTTTGACTGTCTCACTGGTGCGGATTATTTTTTTTACGCCAGGCAGCGATCCAAAAATTCATGGTTTAATATTTTAAACATTCACAATGAATGAATCTTTTTTCTTTGTTTACTTTCATAGATAGAGAATTTTAATTGCGAACCTAATTTAAACTGAAGTTATTGCAGAATGTATACATAATTGAACGTAAGTCATCTCTCAAATATTAATTTATTTTGAACGATCTTTCTAAAAATGTAACTTTTATGCAGTTTTATTTGCAAAAATAATTTTGAATAAAAATGGCCGCCTGGCATATGAAAAAGTGAAACGGACATCCCGGAACTGTTGATGACAGTCACATGACTTACGGTTTTATTTTCTATTTATAAAATGAATGGAGATATTCATGAAAGGTTTTAAAGACATTTACTTTTCGTTTACATATTTTCACGAGAAGACAAAAACTGTCCTGTTATTTATATCACTAATGTAAAATTATGTTAAAACATCTTAAATGCCAATGAAAAGTTATTTTTATATATAGTCCTATTTCTGCTACAGTGGTGTACACATTTTTTAATCTTTAACACTAATCAAAAGTTATTTCAAATTAATTAAATTTGCGTTATATTAAACAACATTAAAAACAAGTGGGTAAGTGTGATCCAAGTTCGCACAAAGGGTTTCGTTTAATATTCCTTTCAAAACACTTTATCCTTTCTTTAAAAAATCCAAATAAATTTCATTTTCTAAAAAAAAAAAAACCTGTCTATTTTTCTCGGTTTTTCGAATATCTGAACCGGCCCGATAGCGGGTGAAGCCCACTATTATATTCTGTCATAATAATATCTGTCATGTGGACTAAATGCGATATTTAAAAAAAATTAATTTCAAAATTAAACATGTTGTACACCTTCAAAATGTTAAAATATGCGAATATTTCCATAATCGGGTTTTTATCATGATTCAATACGTTCCTCAAACTCATATATTTACTATTCTCTATTACTCATATTCATACTCGCTTTGTATTATACTGAAACATTTGAAAAATCCGTTAAACTTGCGATATGCGTCAGATTTTCTTTTTAATTCTCTAATGACGTGTAATTAATCTGCTTTGTGTACATGCACACATACTCATACTCCTTATTAAGAATCTTTCTGTTTTATTACCACTATGACGTCAATCTTTTTTATTTCATATTAATCTTTTTTTTCAATTAGTGAAACTTTTTATTTCATTTTTATTTTTCACGTGGAAATCGTCTGATAGAAAATTAATTATTGTAGATAGAATTTCATCATGAATTTTTGATTTTTGGCATCTGCTATAAGGGAAAATGTTCAAATTTAATAAGAAAAGGCTGTTAGAATTTTGGTTTTTTATCTCTATTTATTAAAATAACACGAATTTTTCAAATTTTAATATTTTCAGCTCTTCGCAGCTGATATTCTGATTTATACACAAAGTTTCAACTCTGTAAGTTACACAGTTTTCAAGAATGGCTCTGTGACAGACAGACAACGGAGCGGGAGCAATAGGGTTTCGTGAGATGAACGAAACCCTAAAAATAGTAAAAACTTTTTGTATAAAGCAAAAGACTGACTTATTAAAGAAAATCTCCTTTTTTTTTAAATTTAGAACTTGGAAATGCTGCATTGTTATATTATTACGCATTATATTTACCATATAGGTAATAATGCTTATCAGAGTCAAACGTTCATTACGGGAAAAAATTGGTAGTGAGACGTTTTACATCACTATTTCCAAACAAGAATATTCGCGGCATATTTCTACATCATTTTCGGAAAAAATCAGGAACAAACTATATGAAAATAGTGGTGTTACTTTTTTTATAACATTTCTTCCGCGACAAACGTCGAATCCTACTGTTTACACCAACTTTATTACATTTCTTTATATTACATTGCTTTACTACTTTTGTTATTGCACTATTTTCATAACCTATTTTTTACATTGTATTGCGGCCCACCTAACGTCTCAAACATATGTTTGCGGCACGCGAGAAAAAAAGGTTGAATAGGGCTGATGTACAGTGATAAGATTTTTCGTTATGGCAATTTTTATTCATTAAAAAAATCATTCATATATATTATTTCTCTTGTCAACATCCCTTTTTCTCAGAAAATACGAAACGCAGAACGACGAAGGAGATAGCATATGAAAGGATTTTGAACAGGCTTCTGACATAGCACACTTAACAATTCGTTAAAACATGTTTTTGAATAAAAATTGTAGTTAATTAAAAATTAAATCGCCATTGTTTCCATAAATGAAATGAAAGGTTTTCTCAAATCAGTGTTGCCAACAAAATAAAATACTGCATTATCAGATGACATCATCCTATAATGCAATTGAAATATGATTCTGTGGATGAAATATGATTATTAATTTATTTCTTGTGCGTACTTTTTGAAAAATATTGAGCTTTTAATTGGGATTTTATTTAATTTTTACGCGTGCGTCAGCTATTTTTTATTTGTTTTCCTTTTTTAATCTTGGCTGTGGATATGCGAACTGTATCAGAGCACCAGTAGATTTAAGGATTTTCTTCTTTTTAGATGTACTGCTCATTAGGATTCACAAAAATTGTAAGTATTTATTTTTTAATATTTCATTAAGCTGTTAATACGCCAGCGAAGTCTGACGTCACTTAAATGGCTGCTGAACCACAAAGTTTGAACATCCCATGTTTATGTTCCCATAGGGTTACAAAAAATTGGTGTACCAAATATTGATTTATGTATTTAAGACATTTCGGGAACAGTTTTGAAAAATCTGAGGAAATGCTTTCATATGAATTCCCTAAACGTCAGATTCAGTGTTTCAATTTTTTAATAATTCCTTTATTTTTAGTATAGGAGTCTTGGCAACCTAGAGAAATAATTTTGACGAGAGAAAAAAAAAATTGGAAAAAAGTTTTCTAGCAATCTATTCCCATTTTCTTATACACAAACAATCATCATATATATTATTTCTGTTTGCAACATCTTTTTTTTCTATGCACATACAAAACATACAACGATGAATGAGGTATCATTCGAAAAGTTTTTGAACAAGTTTCTGAGATAGTACACCCACAAATTATTAAAATACGTTGTTTGATTTTAAAAAAATCAGTTAATTAAAATTTGTGCTAAAACGTACCAGGAAATAATCTCAAAGATTGCATTTCGAAAGCTTCGCACGGGTCCTTCTGGTGTAAATTATTATTACTATTATTTTGCAAAAATATTTTTTTACATAAATATTTTTTACATAAAATATTTTTTTACAAAAAGCACACTATGATTAATCAATATTCAAAATTTTCTTGTTCATACATACAATAATTCAAACTTTGAATGTTTTTGTTGATTTTCGGCGAGTTTAAAAGTTACAAATATCTAAACAATATCTAAACAATAAGGGGAAAAAACCACAAACAATCACACATTTGATTTTTTAAGAGAGTTTTCAAAATATTTGAAATTTTGCCTGTAAACATCCTGTATGTAACACAATGTCACTTGGAAAATTTTTCAAACAATCTTATGAACACTTGACAAAATATTAACAAAACTTAATTGTTAATTAAATTATTTTGTAAATTTCTTTATAGTATAGAAGGTTTTTTTTCCAGAATGGTGATTTTTTGGCATGTTTGGTATTTAAATAAAGTGTGTAGGATGAATAGTTCATTTACAGGGACACCCAAAAGAATTCCATTACATTATGGTCTATGGGGAAAAATCGTTTGTGGCGCATTTTATTGATGTTACGATATTTTAAACATAATAAAATTAATATGCATTACTGAGGTGGACTACAGTATGCTTTTACCAGAATATGCAATTAGTAACATTTATAGTTCAATTTCAGGGACATACGAAATAATTCCTTTACATTATGATCTGTGGGGGAAAAATCGTTTGCGGTGCATTTTGAACATGTTATGATACTTGAAACATAATGAAATTTAAAAGGATCACTAAGGTTCAATACAACTTATTTTCTATAGATTATGAAGTGCATAGGATTTAACGTTACTCTACAGAGGCGCACGAGATAATTCGGTTAAAGGACTGACTACACAGAAAAAAATAAAACCCAATTTGGGTCGAAAGATTCTTAGGTACGTGCCCAAATTGGGCATGCCTGTTTTGGTTACCACTGTGTATCCATTTTGGGCGCTGTTAAAAACCAATTTAATGTTTTTTTTAATGGGTATTTAACAGTGCCCAAAATGGATACACAGTGGTAATCAAAACAGGCAGGCCCAATTTGGGCACATACCTAAGAACCTTTCGACCCAAATTGGGTTTTATTCTTTTCTGTGTATGATCGGTAATTGCTAGAAGTGCTCTTTTCGCTGTGATATACAATTTTATGTAGTTTTTAGTGTATTAATTGTTGTTTACAAATTCTGTAGATCCTATACATCGCTACACGAAAGATTTCGAACATGAGCAGTAATTTCTGAATATGAATTTTTCCTGAGTTATGTATTTTTCAAATTACTTATTTAGATTTTTTTTAATGGGTATTTAACAGCGCCCAAAATGGATACACAGTGGTAACCAAAACAGGCATGGCCCAATTTGGGCACGTACCTAAGAACCTTTCGACCCAAAATGGGTTTTATTCTTTTCTGTGTATGATCGGTAATTGCTAGAAGTGCTCTTTCCGCTGTGATATACAATTTTATGTAGTTTTTAGTGTATTAAGTGTTGTTTACAAATTCTGTAGATCCTATACATCGCTACACGAAAGATTTCGAACATGAGCAGTAATTTCTGAATATGAATTTTTCCTGAGTTATGTATTTTTCAAATTACTTATTTAGATTTTTTTTTTAATGGGTATTTAACAGTGTCCAAAATGGATACACAGTGGTAACCAAAACAGGCATGGCCCAATTTGGGCACATACCTAAGAACCTTTCGACCCAAATTGGGTTTTATTCTTTTCTGTGTATGATCGGTAATTGCTAGAAGTGCTCTTTCCGCTGTGATATACAATTTTATGTAGTTTTTAGTGTATTAATTGTTGTTTACAAATTCTGTAGATCCTATACATCGCTACACGAAAGATTTCGAACATGAGCAGTAATTTCTGAATATGAATTTTTCCTGAGTTATGTATTTTTCAAATTACTTATTTAGATTTTTTTTTAATGGGTATTTAACAGCGCCCAAAATGGATACACAGTGGTAACCAAAACAGGCATGGCCCAATTTGGGCACGTACCTAAGAACCTTTCGACCCAAAATGGGTTTTATTCTTTTCTGTGTATGATCGGCAATTGCTAGAAGTGCTCTTTCCGCTGTGATATACGATTTTATGTTAGTTTTTAGTGTATTAAGTGTTGTTTACAAATTCTGTAGATCCTGTACATTGCTACGAAAGATTTCGAACATGAGCAGTAATTTCTGAATATGGATTTTTCCTGAGTTATGTATTTTTCAAATTACTTATTTAGATTTTTTTTTTTTTTAATGGATATTTAACAGTGCCCAAAATGGATACACAGTGGTAACCAAAACAGGCATGACCCAATTTGGGCACATACCTAAGAATCTTTCGACCCAAATTGGATTTTTTTTTTTCTGTGTATGATCGGTAATTGCTAGAAGTGCTCTTTCCGCTGTGATATACGATTTTATGTAATTTTTAGTGTATTAAGTGTTGTTTACAAATTCTGTAGATCCTGTACATTGCTACACGAAAGGTTTCGAACATGAGCAGTAATTTCTGAATATGGATTTTTCCTGAGTTATGTATTTTTCAAATTACTTATTTAGATATTTCATTTCATCGTATGAGAAAATTAAATTTCTTAATAATATTATGTTAGTGTTGGAAAATGTTTCATAATCTATGCCAGATGCAGGATTTTTCGCTCTTCTTATAAACTAGTTTTTGCCCGCGGCTTCGCTCACATAGAATGTAAGATTTTTCAATTCAAAATGCTAATTTTACAAATAATTTTCGCTTTTTTTTTTTTTTTTTTTTTTCCCCATAATATATCTAATTAATAATGTAACTCCCATCAAAATCTGTTCATTAAAGCTCTTCAAAGGGTTCACTAATTTTACCTTCTCTCTTAGATCTACGAGTATAACTAAGCAACGTGTTATACACTAAAACTTCCCCCCAAAATTATCTAACAAACAACATAAGACTCATAAAAATCCGCTTATCATAACGTGAGATATAAACATTAGGAATAAAATTTCCATTTGAATTTTATATGCTGTAAAATATCGTTATGACGAATTTCTGGAGACGTCCGAGTAAACTCGTTATTCTGAAATATTCGTTAATGTGAAATTCAAATATGGCGTTTTTGAAAAAAGGAAATTTGCATGCATATTGAATAAAAAATATATATTGTACTTATATTGAATTTCGGTTAATACGCAACTATGTCAGTAAATAATAAATATACAGTTTATTATTATTGTGAACATACCAGTTAGAAATAAGATAATTATTAAATTTATTAAGTTTCAAGATTTTAATCGTAACTATTATAAGGGAATTATAATTTATCTTACATATCCGACGGATTAAAAAACCTCAATTACATCTGCCGTTAATTTAGCTTTATTTTTACTCCCCCCCCCCCCCCCCCCCCCAAAAAAAAAAAAATAATAATAATAATAATAATAATATAAAAAAATATATAAAGAAATCAGAATTTTTTTTTCCCCTGCACTGAAGTTGACAGTAAATTTCCAAAACAAATTGTATAAAATGTTTTCGAAACATTATTTTGCTGGGATAATTACTTTTTAAGAGTTTCAATGTTCTATAAAGCCCCTTTTGATCGTACAACACAATCTTCGGTACTTGATGGACAATCATCATCATCTTCTTTTTCACTGTCGTCTATCTCCGCTTCATTGAGTTTCCGATGAAAGTTTGCTTCCAAATTCTAGTTTTTAAATAGAGATATTTTTTTCTTGCCAACTCCCCATTCGTAAAACTGAAATGAATATTCTTTGCCTTCAATAAATTCGTTAATTTGAAAAATTCTTATAATGTGAAAGCACAGGACGTTTTTTAACAATCCAAACAATATTCGTTAAAGCGAAAACTTCGTTAAAGTGAGATTCATTGTAACGAAATTCTACTGTATATAGTAGATGAAACGGGATACTAATTTAATTTCGTGACGAATGTTTATGTATTAGTACTTCAGCTATCTTCGAAAGAAAATGTGAACAATAATGGCTTCCGATCTCCTGGTTTAGCTTAATCTCATTTCACGATATGCCAGTTACCTTACCACGATTTTTCCCGCAATGCATGCAGGGAAAAAAAAAATCTTCCAGAGAGTTCTAAATAGCGGCAGATTTATTCTAAGAGTTAGATGGGAGTTAGAACCACTTTATCAGACTGTCCTGAAAGCGGTTGTAGACTTGATTAAAGTTTCCGTTCTCATTTATTTGCATCTGAGAACAATTCGCGGAACATTTATTATACATCTAGGTGGAAGTCTAAAAGCAGAATCGTCTTTTACTCTGTCAATCTCTCTCTCTCTCTCTCTTTTTTCTAAAGTTGAAAGTAAAATATCAGAAGGGATAACACTGGTAGCTAACTTCAAAACGGAAAAAAATTACAAAATTTCTCAGATTAAAAATTTTTTGCATAATAGGGTAGAAATTTCGTGAAAGATAAGCATAAAATCTTTATAAATATATGAGACAGAGATGAGTTATTATACTTTGATTAATAAATGATATCTGTCATTAGTAATAATACTTAATAATAACAATAGTTACAATATAGGCATTTTAATTCTTAAATGTATGTGACAAAAATGTGAATAAGTTATTAGCCTGGTACCATAATATAATAATATTAATAACTTTTTTTAATCCATGATATTAAATTCGTTTTAAAAGTTAAAAAAACATGTATAAGCAGCTTCACTGTGAAAAATACGAAAATGTTACCTGATAAGCAAAAACATTTACCAAAAATTAATCGAACTTAGTCACCCACGATTCTTGAAACTCAACCTCTGTCTTCGGAAACCAGTAAATATATCTTAAATTTAAAAAAAAGTTTTTTTTTTTTTTTTTTTTTTTTTTTTTTTTTTTTTTTTTTAAAGTTTAGGTGAAGCAAAGGAACCCTTTAATTTCATAAAGCTTTCTGTAAACCTCGTAAATATATTCCTTTCTTAGTAATGTAGGATTCATTTTTTTTTTTATATCTGAAGATAACGGAACAGTTTCTGTGGAGTGGCTATTTAGGATGAAGTTGAATTGTATTTTCATAAACTTTTCTTCTATGTTAGGGCAGAAACGGCATTTTTCAATTTTTTACAGTGTACAGAGTTGTCATAATTTTTTAGAGAATATTATCAAAAGTAATACTAAAAAAATATCGATACACAAAAAGTCACATATATTTCTTTCTTTAAAGTAAATTAGTACAATACGAAATTACGCATTAAATATTTGACAGATGATAAATTTCTAAATTATTAAGTGTTACATACAGATGGATACATATTATCAGGGCTCCCAAATGGCCCTCATTTTGAACACCAGTATTTTGTAATAAGAAAAAAATATATGTTTTATAAATTTTACTTGCAAGCTTTAGAAAAACTAACCCCGAAGGTTATTTATATTGTAAATGTTGTAGTAACCTACCACGAAAAGTTTTCTTAAGAATATACTTGCATTTAAAAAGTTTTGGGACCCCTGTATTATATATATTAAATAATAACTGCTCATTAACTATTTGAAAGTGGGCAGTGAATATACATCTCTGCTTTACGAGTAACTTCTTATTCACTTTAAAACTATAATTTTAATTAAAATTTCTTAACATTAAATTTTAAAGCATTTGTCAGAACCAAAGAAAATAAAACGGGCGTCGCCTTGCCCCTCCTGATCGTAAAAAAACAGCAAAGGGGGAGGGGGGGACACAAATCCAGATGATGGATCGCCTTTCATAGGGTGTGTACTTACCACAGATCTCTTTAATGAAAAGGCAGCCGCCTGCTGGATGATGAGTTGTGAATTAAGTAACACGTTTCATAAAGGCCACTCCTGGTCCCTTGGGTCTATCGGAAGAGCAAAGTAAAACACCAACGGATAAAATGTCTAAATAACAGGTAAGGATCATTTACAGGCACCTAACACCCTTTGATGAAGTCATTAGTCCGTACATAGCGTGATTTAAGGTTAGTCACAGGGCGGCGAAAGAACTATATTTACACAAAGAATAATGTTACATTCAATTAAAGTATAATAATTATGAATATAATTGAAGCGATTCCGGTATCTTTATCTTAAATGGGATATAAATGCCGAATTAAGGATTTGAATTTACAAATTTTTTTTCCATGGGAGCAACAACGTACCAAACTATCAGCCTCTTTTCTTAGAAAGACAAAAAGCGTAAGACGATTTTGCGGCATTTTCTGAAGACTTTTAACTTGAGTTATTCAATAGTGCAAAAAGAAGAGAGAAAAGATCGTCAGAAAGAAAAAAAAAAGAAATGAATATCCTAGGCCATATTTAGAATATAGCCAGTAGACTATATAAAAGTTCAGGGTGATTATAAATAACTTTCCTTGTTTGGAGCCTTCTGGTAGCTAAAACTCATAAACAGAATGTAACTGCATTTCATATTTATACTTTTGAACCATTTACTAGAGGGACTATGAACCTATGGCATGAAAAAAAAAAAAAATCATGTGTTAGAAAACGCAAGATTCAACCCAAGAAAACTAAGTTTAAAGGCCTTTTTTAGAAAAAAAAAAATTACATGCTTTCTTATTTTTTTTTTATTTTTTTATTTTATTTTATTTTTTTTTTTTTTGTCTTATGATATTTTATAGAAAATAGTAAACTATGCCAATGGAAGATGATTATGCAAGATTAAGGAATTTAAATGGTAATTTCGAAAATTAGCCAGAGAGGTACAAGAGGTATACTCAGTATTAAAAATAAACACATTAGATGCAAACTTTTCGGTTTTTTCAAATCAAATAAGCAAGTTTTTAGCCAGTATTTTAAATAATAAATGAAATTAACTAAATTGCCTGAAGAAACCAGATACGTTTTATTAAGTTACATTTCCTGGTTCAGAACGTGTTTATTATATTATATTTACACTATGAAACTAATAGCAACGAACTGCGAAAATTCTTCTTTTTTTAAACAAGTTGCCAATCAGAAAATAAATAACCTCTTATCAATTATTCAAAGATAAGAAAAGGTGAAAAATAACGAAATGGAAAGTTACTCAGTTAATGTTGCGATAGAGCCAAAACTATAAAGCTACAAATCGCGTCCGGATTTTTTTATTTTCGTATTGTACAACAAACATTCATATTTGCGGATTCGCGAAGACGTTTAATACGAATACAATACCACAGACATCTCTAAAAATAATAATAAACGAATTTTAAGCGTTAATCACTTATTTGAACGAAAACTTTATAAAAAATCAACGAACACGTTTCAAAGTTCCATCATTTTAATACTAAATAAAATTCTCTTCGAATGGTAAAATCGCCATTTTGAAACTTCTGAATATTTTTTCTTTTCTTTACTTTACTTTTTCTTTGTTTTGTGTGTGTGTTTATGTGCACGCAAAAAATGTTTAATTTACAAATTAATCCAGTATATTGGTTATTTTCTACAATCTTAAAAATCTATTTTTTTAAGTGGTTATTACACTTTTGTGGCAGACGAAAGTTACAAGCAGCACTGATAGATTTATCCTTAAAATTAAACGATAAAAATGCAAACTACTAACATTATTATCGAAAACAACCAATAATGATTTATGGATTTCCAATTACTTTCCATTATTTGAAAGATTAAAAAAATATGTAATTTTATTTAAAATGCAAAACTAACATAGCAACGAAAAATTTCCGCTCAGAAGCAAATTTACCGACCATAATATAAATAACCTCTTATCATTTATTCAAGGATCAGAAAAAAATGGAAATAAACGATATATGGCACTTGAAAAATGTTCAATTAATGCTGTCAAAGAGCAAAAGTGTCTGTTTCCAACCATTTATTCAAAATTGAGAAAAATCTGTATTCCTACTTTTTTTTTTTTTTTTTTCATGCTAAATTTAAATATGTAACAAAAGTATTATGGTTACCTTTTAAAATTTCAGTTTTAATATGTAGATCACAAAATAAATCATGCACATTTATGAAGGCTCTTCCTCAAAATGAAGTAATAATTAACCTTTTATTATTTCTTTATATATTTTCTCTTTCTTCTTCTTCTTCTTCTTTTTTTAATGGATAAACTTACAGTTACCAGCCGCATTCGGATTTTTCTTTCGTATTGTACAAACGTTCTTATTCACAGGTTCGCACAGTGTTTTAGCAATGAGGAGCTCGAAGCCACAGCGGTCGCCCGAAATCTTCAGAGCTCCGAGCCCAACCCCTCCCGCTTTTCGAGATATTAAAGTTGTGCAATTTACTGTTTAAATTTTTCCGATACTGAATTCAGCTTTTAAAGAGTCCGGTCAAGTGTTGGGAAAGGGTGTGGGGACGTTTGGACGGTCACGCGCGTCGCGAATTCGGCGGTGCTCCACATCTTAAAACAAGAAAGAAAAATCATGCATTAAGCATAAATTGTGAAACACTTTCCAACACATTCAGAATATTGTAACAAAATTTCACCATTTGATAAAGAGAAAAATGATGTCTAAGTAAACAATTTGGAAAATACATAACGTTTGAAAACCCAATTTCAGCAATTACTATCTATACTCGTAGAAATATCCTTTTTTTTTTTTTTTTTTTTTTTTTTTTTTTTTTGTGCAGCATTGTATATGATTTATAGAATTCATACGCACCAAGTTATACGTAAAAAAATAGTTAAATTTTAAAACGCGCATACCAAAACTGAAAACGGCACTTCCAGCAATTAAGGAGCCCTCCGCAATAACAAAGCTATTGAAAAATGAAGTTTTCAGCCACAAAACTTTTAAATTTACTTTCAACATTTTAATTTAGAATGTAACTTCTTTGCACATATTCCTATTAAGAAAAATTTTCTAGCACCTTTTCTTTGCTTAATGATCATAAAATTTATATTTCTTTATATCCTGAATAATACATTACATAATTCTGAAAATTGAGAACCAAGGTAACTGGTAACTGCACTTGTCTTGCCAATGCAGAGGACCCCTCAATTGTCCCCATAGACAGTATTGTAACCGAATTATTTTGTATCCCCCTGTAAATGAACAATAAATGCTACGCACACCCTATTCTACAGTAAGCATCTTGTAGTGTACTTCAGTAATGTATATCAATTTCAATGTGTTTGAAATAGTGTAACATCATTAAAATACACTACAAAATATTTTTACTCATAGACCATAATGTAACGGTATTCTTTTGAGTGCTCTCGAAAACGAACTATAACTGCTACACACTTCATTTTAATACCGAACATGCCACGGTAAACCAAGCTGTATTTAACGTATATTAATTACATGGCAACCCGAGTATATTTACACGAGTTAGAGCAAAGACACACGGCAGACAGACAAACTAAACTCATAAACGCTTTTCAATTATGTTGGAAAGTGTTAAAAAGAACGAAATATGTTTAAGTTTTTAATTACTTATCTGAACAAAACTTTATAAAAAAAAAAAAAAAAAACACTCAAAATAGTTTAAAGTTCCATTACATTAAAACTAAATAAAATCTTCTTCGAATGACAAAATTGGTGTTCTGAAACTTCTGCATTTTTCTTTTTCTTTGTGTGTGTGTGTGTGTGTGTGTGTGAAAATTATTTAATTTAAATATTAGTCCAGTATTATACTGATTATTTATTTCCTACAATCTTAAAGATCTTAAAAATAAGATCTTAAAAGAAAACGAAAAAAAGATAAACAAGAACGAGAAATTATGCGTCAAGCATACATTATGAAAGACTGTTTAACATATTCAGAATACTGTAACGAAACTTCACAGTTTAATAAGATGAAAGGTGATGTCTAAATAAACAAGGTCAAGGTCAAACCGGGCGGGGAGGACTACCTTTCGGCTTAAGCTCATCTAGCCCCGCCCATGTCTAAGTAAATAATTTGGAAAACCCGTTTTCAGAAATGACCATCAATAGTCGGAAAAATATCCGAATTCTTTTGTACAACCTTGTAAATGATCTGTAGATTTGTATACTAAAGTATGCTAAAATTTAGTTCAGTTAGGAAACGCATAGCACAGTTCAAAATTCTACCTCAGCAATTTCCGTCAATAAACGGAAATGTACTCGAGATCTTTCGTGCCGCCCTGTATATAATCTATAAAATTTATATAAACTAAGTAATATGCAGAAAAATTGTTAAATTTAAAAATGCATATAGCAATTTAAAATGCACTTCCAGCATTTATCGCTCATTCACAGTACTGTTACCGAATAGTTTTGTGTGTCCAGTGGTGTAGTCCTAGAATAAAAAGTGGGGGGACGCTTATAAACTATACATAATGGTCTTGGATACCCGGGGTAAACGTGATTTTGAATGAACATAAAAAAGGTGATTGAGAAAAAAAGAAATTTAATTTAGTTTAAATTTCTGCACATGTAAATCCTTTAGCTTGCACCATGTTTAAAAAATTAAAAACTTTGATGACTGGTTTATTTGTTTTATTTTTCTGGAATAGAATGTGGAATAGTTTTAGAATGCTTTAGTACATTTTCGCTCAACAAGAAGTTTGATTAATTATTCTGAAATTTTTAGTTTTGAAAATTGTTGGGGAACAACATTACACTAGTTATCCACTAACACCACCAAAAAATGAAAGCGAGTTATTACCAAGTAATTAGAAGAATGGCATTTTTTCCTCCTTTCATAGTAGCGTAAAAAATCTCTTTTCGGGAATGTCCATTATGGAGGTCTTATTTTATACATATTTTTAACCTGCAAAAATATTGTGGACATTCTTTTACAAAAGCGATTCAACCCGAACCCGACCCGCAATACTCAAACCCAACCCGAAACCGGCTCAAAACAATAAGGAAAGGGCAACTGACGTCACTGTTGGTTAAATTACTGTTGGTTTGGGAGAAAAACCTGTTCGTTCTTTATGGCTCCTACAGTACACACGAGATGAAGCGATTTGATTGGTCTACGTTAAACTGGTCTATGATATGATTGGCCTACGTCGCCATGACGATTCCTGCAATGATAGCTGCGACAAAAATGCAGTGGTAGATTGGTTGATGGAACTGTTTGCTTGTAAACATGCTCTTTCCTTATAGACCGGGAGGCGGCAGCACAGACAATCACCTCATCGAGTTCACGGCTGAAATTCCAGAATTAGTTAAAACTCGATTCGCATATTAAAACGCAATTGGTCTGCCAAGTCATATCTTCGTGGAAAACACGTGAAAACCCGATTTTAGAGGTTGACTCGTAGGTTTCTATTGTGCTTTCCTGCACCCAAAAGTATGAAAACATGGAGAACTGGGTGCAGGAAAACACAATGGTAAACCTACGAATCAACCGCTAAAATCGGATTTTAACGTGTTTTCCACCAAGATATGACTTGGCAGACCAGTTGCGTTTTAATATGCGAATCGAGTTTTAACTAATTCTGGAATTTCAGCCGTGAACTCGATGAGGTGATTGTCTGTGCTGTCGCCTCCCGGTCTACAATGAAAGTCAACCCGACCCGAACCCGAACCGCAACAAAAAAAAGAAGTCAACCGGACACGAACCCTAACCGCAACGAAAAAATTTAGCGCCAACCCGACCCGACCCGACCCAAATCGTGGATAAGGTCGGGTGCGGGTAAACCGACCAGATGCAGGACTCTAGCAGGGAGTGGCAAAGCTTTTTTTTTAAGTATACACGTTATTTAAACATATATACCATAAAAATGTTTGTACAAAATTTTAAATAATTAATAATAATATTCAGCAATATTTAAATATATATCCATATTTAAACGTCTATTAAATTAATAATATTTATATTTATAAAATGGTTAAAACATATCTATATATTTAAAACGCTAAGCGTTTTCTTTCGACAATCCGTGAGAACAAACTACTGCATCAAATTGCATCATTCTTTTTTTAAATGAAAGGTATTTGGACACAGATTTGTTATCGCACATTCGTTTGTTCGAAAATTTTATTAATTAGCCGTAATTTTAAATTAAACTTTTACATCTGCGTAAGACGTCATAAAGTTGGCAATCGGAATACGCCCACTGCTGCGAGGCGCATAGTTTATTATCTGAACTCTGTGGTTGCGAGGATAAAATAGAAACAATAAATATTAAAAGCACCTGGCTTTTAGGCGGTATTTTTAATTTGCAAGTTAAATTTAGGAAAAAATTTTTATCCGCGTGTTTTATAAGAGAATAAAAATTCATATTTATTGTGACGTCACGGGAATATTGTCCATTGGGTTTATTTTATCATTATGCATTATAACTTTGTTGATGCCATTTTTTCATTACAATTAAATACAAAATATATTTTTATTTGTATACATGGTGTTTAAGCATAAAAGTAACGTATACAAAGTACGTGTGAAAAGTTTGAGCCGGTGAAAATAACGTTATGCTTAGCTTGAAATGCATTTTAACATTTATAAAACTAAAAAGAAAGAATTATATGATTGTGTCAACATGACGTAATTTTAACTGATTTTTCAATTTTTAATTTTAAAGATTAGAACTGGAGCTTTTATTGGGTGCTTCATCTTGATTACATACCTTGATTACATGCTACTTTTTAAAAAAAAATTATAGGTTAGACGACTTCATTTTTTAATAAAAAAATTTACAAGAGTAAAGGATTTCAGGAAAATTAAAATTATTAAAAATAGAGTTATGGTTTAAAAAAGAACTTTAAATAATGATTGTTTTTTTTAGCTAGAATAAACAATGTAAGGCTAATTAATATTTTATAGGAATTATTTTGGTAAGTTTGTTATAAGTACATTTAACAGTTCCTTATTAGCGGTAAAGTCCTATTTCTTACACTGTGAATTTCTCTTTTGATGTCAAAAAATGGTAGTCTACTTTTGGACGGACGCCAGCCAAAACGTAGTGGAAATTTTTAGAAATGTATAACGGTTGTGATAACAAACGGCGCTATCGCTTTAGCTTTCATCGCACTTAAATATCGCTTTTAAATACTACAAATTTATTTTTTTTACTACATTTTACAATTTTAATTCTTACATCATCAATTAGAAAATAAAAATTAGTTTTCGATTGAAATTTATTTTAAAACTGCCGCTTAATTTAAAGACTTTTTAAATAATTTTCAAGCATGAAATATTTTTCAATTCTATTTCAACAATGACCATCAGTTTGCTTTAATAATGTAAAATAGCCCCTGGGAAAGTTGCCACAATTCAAAATATCTTTCCCTAACCATCATGAAAAGTGAAAAAATAATAATAAACAAACCCTGATAAATCTTAAGATCAGAAAAAAAAACTGTTTTTAGTTTATGTTTAACATAAAATTGATATGTTGAATTCGTTGATGTATATGTTGCATCAGAATATGCTAGGAACTGTATTTTTTTATTTTTTTAAACGATAAATTGGGTATTTAACTGTGTAAGAGGGAAAATATCCCAGACTGTGATGGATAATAATCCTGATTATGTACAGGGACCGAAGAAACGATACAAATGAATTACACTTGAAAACATTAAAAATCTCCCTCATCTGCAGATTGATTTATTATTGTAAAAATAATTCTTCATCTTTACATAAAAATTGATTATCTTAAAACAATGGATGCGTTTTAGAAAGTATGGATTCGAAACAAACAATGATTAAAGAGGACATTTTAAAACTTTTAATTTAAACATTTTAAAACTTTTTTGTTAACGTCATATTTCGAGGGTACTTTTGGCCATTGGAGCTCATTCGGTTGCATTATCAGAGGGGGGGGGGGAGGGAGATGTATGCTTTATTTACTGTGTTCTTTTATTTACTGAATATGAGATGGTAGAAAGTGGACAGATCACCGAAATCCGGTTTCGGTTTCGGTTTTAAAAACCAGTTTCGGTCGATCTCTACTTGTAATCCACGTTAGTGATATATATCAATTTCAATATGTTTGAAATAGTGAAACATTATTAAAATAAACTGCAAATGATTTTTCGTGTAAGGAAACGGAATGTAACGGAATTATTTTGAGTATCCCTGTAAAGGAATTATAAGTGCTATACACACCACATTCTATAATTAGTCTCTTGTAGTGCACCTCAGTGATATATATATCCATTTCAATATGTTTGAAATTGTGTAACATCATTAAAATAAACCGCAAATGATTTTTCGCCATAGACCGCAATATAACGGAATTCTTTTGAGTGTCCCTGTAAAAAAACTATAAACTATACATTTGCGAATAATAATGATAACCCATGTCTTTACATTTACTAATATAATTTCATTTAAGGTTCAGCATTTAGTAACATAGCAAACAAAAGTTTGCTTAAAATTCTATACGCCGTTGTTAAGATTCATATTTCAAAAACCTGTTTTATCTTCAAATGAAAAAATATGGCTCTTTTTCCAAAACAATAATTTACGATAAAAAGGGGGAAAAATACCAGTCAATTTTTATCTCTATTTAATGCTATTGTAAAACGACATTTTACGAGATTTTTTAGACTTAAAAAAAGAATGTTTCTTAATCTAGTAAAATATAATATAACCACGAAAGAAAATATACAATAGCTTCTTACGAGTTACCCATGATTCAAAAAAGCGCTCGTTATCTTTAAAAACCTAAAAAACAAATGTATTTTCTAGAGTAATAAGACTTTACAAAAAGCATTTAAGTTTCTGCAGATGCCATCGATTTTCAGAAACATTTCATTTTCAATTCCGAACATACCACAGTAAGCCTCAATAACATATATCAATTGCATGATGATCCGAGCATATTTAAGCGAGTTAGAGGACAGACAGACAAACCGAATTCATAAACACTTTTCAACAATGTTGGAAAGTGTTAAAAATATTCGCTGAAGAATCACATGCCTGAAGCGAAGTTAAGAGGGCAAAATCCCACACAGCATTTTTAGGCAGATTTCGTAAGAAAAACTACCTATTACATTCTCCCTATGATGGAATTTCTGGAAAATGTTTGTAGGATCTATGCCAATCATGACTCCAGAATCCAAAACCACCCCCAGTTCAAAACTTTATATATCTATCTATCTATGTCACTTTTTTATGGACACGATAACTGCAATAATTCTGCACAAATCTCTTCCAAACTGATAACAAATCTCCGTCAAGTTCGTTAATGGGCAAAATCGAACCACGGGGGGGGGGGGGGGAAGGGTTGTGAAAAAACAAACAAAAACAATAACTTCTTAATTATGATACGTATCGAATCCGTTTAAAGTTTTTATTAGGAAAAAGGCCGAAAATTTATGTATGGCAGATTTTTGATATCATTAAAAATGGCCTCAAGGGGGAGGGGGAAATAAGGGTTTAAGAAGAAAAAAAATTGTAATATTGTCAATTCACAAGATATCAAATCCGCTTAAATTTATTATAAATCCTCTTAATATTATCTACAACTTTTATAAAGACAAGTTTTTGATAGGACCAACCCTTACAGCAAAAAAAAAAAAAAAAAAAAAAAAAAAAAAAAACTCCCTGCCGTCTTCGCCTACAGACATAGGTGGATTTCGAAGTGGGCGGTTCCAACTGCCGCATCATGGCAAAAAGTCATTTCTTCTGCAATTCTCAATAAACAGGTGCCCCACGGTCTTCGTCTTCGAAATCTACCTGTGCGTGTAAGCCGAGCCGTCAGGGATTTTTTATTGTGGGTGCTTATTCCCATTTCGGGCGCGATTTGCGCAATCCTGCACGCTATTTCAAATCCTGTCCCTCAAAGAAAATCCCCCACCCCCCAAATAAACTCTTGAAATGGCGCCCCTACAGTAAAACTTACAAAAAAAGAGTTGAAAGGAACTGAAAAAAAAGCTCCATTTTAGACAGGTCTCCGTCTTAGCAAGTATAATTCATGGTGTTTTTTTCCCGTTTGAGAAAGAGTTCTTTTACAGACAGGTTTCGCATACAGACAAGTTTTACTTTAATATTCAGAGGTGCACTATAGGCTGGAAATTTTAATAGTCTTAAAAGATACATGAAAAATCGGTACCCGTCTATAACTGGAAACTTTCATATTCAATATTTTAAAATTTTACCTGCTAAGACAAAAACCTGTCTAAAACGGACATTATCATCTTTTTCTTGCGATTTCGTATTAGAAGTTTTTCAGTCTTTGTATCCATAATTCAGTAAACTTTTCTCGTTAGGAGGTACGGATTCCTTGTAATGCACCTTAGTGATGTATATACATTTCAATGCGTTTAAAATAGTGAAACATTATGTAATTAAACCGCAAACGATTTTTCTCCATCGACGTAATGTAACGGAATTCTTTTGGCTGTCCCTGTAAAGTAACTATAAGTGCTATGCACACCCTATTCCATATTAAGCTTCTTGTAATGCACCTTCGTGATATATATCAATTACAATGTGTTTGAAATTGTGTAACATCATTATAATAAACCGCAAATGATTTTTCCCCGTAGACCGTCATGTAACGGAATTCTTTTGAGTGTCCCTGTAAAAAAAAAACTATAAGTGCTACACACTTCAGTTGAAATAGGGAACATGCTATAGATAACGACAATAACATATAAAAATTGCAAGGCAATCCGAGCCTATTTACGGGAATTAGAGCACGGCCAGACGGCCAGACAAACCGAAGTCATAAACACTTTTCAACTAGGTTGGAAAGTGTTAAAAAGAGTAACAACTAAAGAGTACAAACTAAAAAAAAAGGAGATACTGCAGAGATACTTGTTTTAACTCAAACTAATCCAATACTTCTAGTTTTTTCCTAATCACCAATAGTGCAATAGTTATTCCTAATCCTCTAATCAGGAAATTATTGTCAAAGTGAATGATAAATGAAGATGTTAGGTAGAAAAGGGGGAGATAATTGTTTATGAGGTTCTTGTACACCATCAGAAGTGGTCGGCCTGCATTGATGTCACCTGTTGTTGATTTATTCTAGATACGACTACCTACAGACTCCCTACGGTCCATGGCCATCCATCTGACGACCCATACGAACCAACGGTAGTGACAGCTATGACAATTACCATTACCCTGAATATGTTTAAAAACGGGCCTTTTGTTAATTGCGTTTAAAGAAAAGCATGTCCAGGCTTTCAGAATAGAAAAACTTGTGACATCTGGATATATTTTTCAATCTGAGACTGGTGGTGTATACAGACCAGAGAGCTAGGGTGGTTTTTCATTTGGGAACAGGAGGGGGGATAATAGTTTTCCATTAAAGAATTCTAAGTAAAACGGATGTTTGTATCTGCAGAAACTAATGTTAGCACTGTATTTTACGACTGGTGCAAAAAGTTGACGGAACAAGTAAACATCCATTTTTTCCCCAATTCCCTTGAATTTGTATTTTAATGCAAAAGAAAGATTTTTTTAAAGAAATCTACAATACTTTAAAAAATCCATTCCTTACTTCCTAAAATTCTTAATTTATTAATGTGTTTCTTCTTTTAAACATTTAATAAATCTGAAAGGCTTGCATCCGCTCGCGTCCTTAGCGTCCCCCTTGACGAAAAAAAGTGAGGGGACGCTTGAAATAAAATAAAAAAGTGGGGGGACGCCGTCCCCCTGCGTCCCCCCTCGACTACACCACTGTGTGTGTCCCTGTAAAGTGTAAATGAACGATAAATGCTATGCACACCATATTCTACAGTAAGGATTTTGTAGTGCACCTCTGTGATGTATATTAATATCAATATGTTTGAAATAATGTAACATCATTAAAATTCATTGCAATCGATTTTTCCCCATAGACCTTGCATTGTAATCCGAGCATATTTACGCGAGTTAGAGCACGGACAGACAAAAGACAGACAAACAGATAGACAGACAAATTGAATTCATAAACACTTTTCAACTACGTTGGAAGCTGTTAAAAAATCAGATTTTTTTTCAGTTATTACACGCATTTTTGCGGCAGACGAAAGTTACAAGTAGTGGTAGATTTTTCGTTAAAATTAAACGATCAAAAAATAAAAAAGTACAAAGTGTTGATATATTAGCGAAAACAACCAATAATGCTTTATGGATTTCCAATTACTTTCCATTATTTGAAAGATCAAAAAATATGTAATTTTATTCAAACTGTAAACTAACATAGCAACCGAACAGCGAAAATTCCCCGCTTATTTCAGAAACAAATTTACCGACCAGAAAATAAATAACCTCTTATCATTTATTCAAAGATCAGAAAAAGTGAAAAATAGCGACATGGCACTTGAAAAGTACACAAACGTTACTCTCAATTAATGCTGCCATAGAGTCAAAGTGTAAACAAAGAGAAATAGGATAATGCTGAACAACCAAGGAATAATAATAATATAAAAAAAAATCAAAAAAGGAAGGTATATACCCGTGACACGTCTATTGTTTACTATCTCGATTCTTCAGTTATACACATGTTTGAATAACGCTCTACAATGAAATTGTGATTGCATTTCATTAAATGAACTCACGAAAGACCTTTGATATAACAGTACTGAAAAAAGGCTGACAGTTATTTATTGAACGCGATTCATTATGTATCTACCACTCTGGTAAATTAAGTTTCGTTTATGGCTTAAACGAATAGAGGGGGGGGGGGTAATAATATAACTTTGCCTACCCCGCCCCCCTTTCTCTGCCTAGGGTGTATCAACAAATTTACGCGGGACTGAACCGTCACGGAAAAGACATCTAGGTGCCTGACAATTGTCTAAAGTTCACCAGACGCATCTGTGCGCATTCAAAGTATTAATGACATGCATGCATGCAGTCGCTGTGACGTGGATTTCTTGTATGCTACAGTAAATTTGTCAAATTATATTAAAGGCACATGCATTTAGATTTTTTTTTTTTTTTTTTTTTTTTTTTAATGTTGATTTTACCGAAAATTCCTGCTACCGCAGACAGTAGAAAACTTTGCTTTACTAAAAAAGTTAAATAAATAATAATAAAAATATTAAAGTTTATGTGTGTGTGTATGATTCTTTTATTAACTTTTTTTTAAAGGTAGTGATAAACTTTAAGATGACCAAAAAATTAAAAAAAAATCAATTAAATAATAATCTAATAGAAACCAATGTTTGATTATTTTTAATTTAATTTATTTTAATTTTTGATAAATTACCTGGATTCAGTTTAAATCAGACTGACTGTGATTTAAATCCAATCAAAATTTTAACTAGTTTTACGAAATTTTAAAATCTCTCCTTAACAAATGATTAAAGTTTCCCATACGAACATTTTTCTTCCAGTCTTTTTCTAATTTCTCAAGTACGCTAATGCTTTTATTTTTCATATAAATGAGTATCCGTATATAAAACAAACAATAATTAGCAAATCTATAATTAAAAATGCTATAATTAACTAGATCAATATTAACCCCTTGAAGGGCACCGGTATATTATATATACCACTTAATTTTAATCCAGAAATGCCACAATGACACCAGAATTTTATACTCAAATTTTGAATTTATAAGGTACATGAGGAAAAGCTTTTACTTATTTTAAAATAAATTCGTTCGTGAATCCTGGTGGCAATCAATCATTTCAATATTTTAGCTACAAGAGTACGTTGCCCCTGAAGGGGTTAAGGGAAAACATCAAGAAAGCTTGCCCGATATGCGAGCAATATTTTGATAATTTTAGTAATAATTTGTGTATATCAAAATAAATACACAAATATGGGTACTTTTAAGGAGCTGAACTTAAATTAAACTAATCATTCGTTTTTAATCATTTAAAAATCGAATAGAGCATTCCTAAATAAGAATTTCTTCTGTATCATTATAAAGATCCTTGTAAACATCCTACGTGTATAAAATTTATATATTTCAAAACATGCTATATAACAGGTGTTTTTTAATAGTGTAGTTTGCAATACGTTAACTGAATATTTTTTAGCTTTAGACTAATACAATCAGCCGGATATTAATCGTTTGTTCTGTATTTTAAGAACACGTAAATGCATTTTGTTTGTTTTGTGATTCCACATAACAGACTTATAGTACGTAATAGTAATTACAACAGCCAGCAATTTACTTTTCAGAAGTCGAAGTTTACAAACTCGATTCGACTCGATAAGAAAAAAGTTGCTGTAATTATTATTATTATTATTATTATTATTATTGCAGAGGGGGGGGGGGTTACATACATGAAAACCGATTGCTTTGTTTTCCTTCAAAGGAGGGGGTTTGCCCTGCGTACAAACAACACTTGCTAAAAAACTAGTAAATCATTCCTCTGGCCTTTCATTTCCAAAGGTTCTGCGCTTATCAACAAAAGAAAAAGTCTCAATAAAGATAAACATCTCAACGACGTCCATCGCTGATCTCTAGACTCATGACAGAAGTAATAAAACATGAAAAGGAACGTCTGGCCACGTGAAACGTTCCGCCGAGCTAAAACATTGTCTGTTCCGTCCTTAGGCACCAAAATAAATAAACTTCCCTTTATAATAACTCATTGCTAGCCTGTGATCATTAAAGAGGAGGTCTAATATTTTAAATCACTCTTTTAAATCACGCACACTTTTCCAATCGCAACGGGGGGGACGCTGGCTATTTGCATAATAACGACTTTCATTTATGAGAATATGAAAATCAGACTTTCCAAGTAGTTTTTAAATGCTTAATTTTGTTATTAAAAATTAAATGATTGAAAAGAAACGAAGAAACGGAACACAAAGAAAGAAAATTATCAAGGAGGCCAAACATCGATTAATATATACAGGGTGGGCGACGAAAAATTAGCCCGGTGAAATAAGCCGATATAACGAAAATAGAAAAAAATAAGAAATTAAGACGAATATTTAAGAAGAATGAGAAATGACATAATTGCATGGGCCGTCTCAATAAATGTTGAAAATAGCCCCCACCAACCAGCATTTAAACATGTTCGTTCACAGTTTCAATAAGGCAGTTGAAGGCAACTTCCTTACACGTTTATAGGAGGTAATGAATTACCGCGATCCTCATTCTTCTTCCTTTCTCCATTCATATTCCGCAACCCGGGGCCTGTTTTTCGTGCTTCACCCTACAAATTGCAAGATATGCATAAAAATAATTAATTAACAACCACCATTCGACCACCTGCTATTCCTATTATAATTTTAAAACTGTATGAACAAATAAAATTTTAAGAGCTCATAGTAGAATTAGTATAATATTATTCAAATAAGCGACAATTTAAAAAATATTCAACCGATGAAAATTATTCTAATACAGAGGGATTTCTAACTTCTCAGCATATAAGGGCGCACTGCGCACCTCAAGAACGCGGGCGAGAAGCAATGTAGGGCGCCTGTATTCACATGACTCGAAATATGCAACAATATTATCTCACCGTAATAGTGGTAACGACACAGGCACGTCTTTTACCATGCATATACAGGGTGTTCCAAATTAATCTTTGCGATTTTGACCCTCCATAGGACTTTGTAGGCAGTTAGGTACAGAATTCCATGTATCGTTGTCGGTGGTAACCCTAACTGTCTGGAGGCTATGCCTCCATAAACTTCTTGTGCCTTGTGCCACTCGCGTAATTAAGGGTCTGGATGGTGGATAACGTACGTATTTTGTTCGGAAATTCATTTTCACTTGTGCATTCGACTTCGTCTCTGTGAACCAGGCAACACCTTGTGCCTTTTCCTGCCTGTATTAAAAAATATTTTTAGTACAAATAAAGGTACGTTTATATTGGATTTCCGACAAAATCTCGTGAACCATTCCTCTGGCCTTTCTTTTCCAAAGGTTTTGTGGTCATCAACAAAAGAAAAGACAGTCTCAACAGAAGAAAGAGGCGGAGATTAAACATGTCAACGACGTCCACCGCTAACCTCTATGGACTCCCGACAGAAGTCATAAAACATCAAAAGGAGCGTATGACCACATCATGCGTTGCGACGAAAAGAAATGTAGTATATTCGATGCTTAAACGTTAAAACACATTTAGGTATTTGCTAACCGGAACCTTTCTTGCGATGAGACACCCCCTTTCATGTTTTATTACTTTTTTCGGGAGTCTGAAGGTCAGAGGTCAGCAGTTGACATCGCTGACAGGTTTATCACAGCCTCTTTCTCTTGTTGAAGACCACAGAACCTTTGGAAAAGAAAGGCCAGTCGAATGATTTACGAGATTTTGCTGAGGATGTTTGAAAAAAAAACAACATATAAACGCACGTTAAAACGCTAGGAGTCGCTGTTACAAACTTTGTTATCTTATTTGGTTTAGGTTTTATGAAAGATCAAAACTGTAAAGAAATTTTTGGAACACCCTGTATATCCCACAGTGGTAGCCAAAAGGTTAATCGTGCTTATAATTAAAAAATCAGGACTTACGTACTCTGGAAGTTCCGTACCGTTATGTTATATTATTGTTACAAAATATTCCATTGCAATGTGTTAATTTAGCGTTAGTACCGATTATGGAACCCTAAAGATATTCAAATATTACTGATTTTAAAGAAAGCATCGTTTAAAAGGAATTTTTATTTTTAGAAAAGGCAAATAACGGGACGCATGTGAAAGGGCGCCGAGAAAATCTTCAAAGGGTGCCATGGCCGCGTTATAGACAGCCCTGTAGCAAACAAGCTACAGACAAAACTTATCAATTTTATTAAGACCGGATCATAAAAGCCAAAATTATCATTTTTGAAATGAACAAATTATACTAATGCAGTTGACATCGCTGACAGGTTTATCACAGCCTCTTTCTTTTGTTGAAGACCACAGAACCTTTGGAAAAGAAAGGCCAGTCGAATGATTTACGAGATTTTGCTGAGGATGTTTGAAAAAAAACAACATATAAACGCACGTTAAAACGCTAGGAGTCGCAGTTACACACTTTGTTATCTTATTTGGTTTAGGTTTTATGAAAGATCAAAACTGTAAAGAAATTTTTGGAACACCCTGTATATCCCACAGTGGTAGCCAAAAGGTCAATCGTGCTTATAATTAAAAAATCAGGACTTACGTACTCTGGAAGTTCCTTACCGTTATGTTATATTCAGTGGTGTAGTCCTGGGGGGAAAAGTGGGGGGACGCTCATAGTCTCGATCATTAGGGTCTGTATCGGTATCACCCATAGGACAAACTTGATTATGAATCTTGCTTTTCATTTTGAATTGCAGAGAAAAGTAATTGAAAAATTAAATTTTATATTTTAAATTAAAATTTATTTAAATTAAATTAATTAAAGTTTTTAATCTGTTGGTCGTTCATAGCTTCCCATAAATTAAAATATTGATAACCTTATTTTATGTGTGAAAATACGTATTTGAAATAGAATTCGTAATTTAATAACACTAATCCACGCAACGAGACTTTTGTTAGACATTGTTTATTTTTGAGATAGTCATAGAATAACTATTGTATACTAAGAGCATTGAAAATTATTTCATTTTTACATTACGGACACGTATAATGTAAGGAAAATATTGTAATCATGACAAGAAAAAAGACTATGAAATTTATGTCTTTACTTTTATAGGTTCCCTGAGTCCGCTTTTCCTATTTCTGTAACAATTCTCTATGTATGTGCGTATGCATGTGTGCGAGTTGGTATTTTCTTTAAGATTCCCAAAGTCTGTGTTTGGTGATTTTGCAATGAGTCAATATGTGTATGTGTCTGGGCAGGGTAGCATTTAAACGGCGTTTTCGGCTGAGATTAAATTTCGCAGGTATGTTATATATGATGAAAAGATTATTTAACATTCTGGATTATATATGCCACTGCCCAAACTCTATACAAAATTTTGAACAACGTATGTAAAAATATTGGGTTGTTCGGAAAGTTTCTTCCGTTTGTGAAAACCAATTCGTACCGGAAAATTCTATCATTTAATTATTAGACATTAATTTCAATACCTAATGTCAATTGACGGGCAGAATTTTCCGGTACGAATTAGTTTTCCCAAATGAAAGGAGCTTTGCGAACATCCCAATACGAATTTGAAAGGGGTGAAATAGACCAGTATCCTTATAAAGAAAATTTCTGAAAATCGCGTTTCATCCAGATTTTTGTAGAATTATTAACTCTTTAAATCAGTTACTAGGTTACTTCTAATCTGTAAGTATTAAATTTTTACGGGATGAAATGGAGAAAGACGTTCAAAAATATTGGTTTCATCATGATTTGTGTGGAAATATTTGAGCAAGAGTAACTGATTTAAAACTTGGCACACATATACTTTCAGGACTTACATGCTCGTAAAATCTTATTTATTATTATTTTTTTTATTTACATTTTAAAAGGATGAATTGTCCAGGACTCTCAAGTGGTTCACAAACTGAATACCAATATTTTTTAACAGAAAATTTCTTGGTAGGTTTCTAAAACTTTTCTGCAAAAATTTACTTCCGAAGGTTGTTTCTGCAAAATTTACAAGAAAAATCTAAAAATAAAATTTTTTAAAGAAAATACTGGTATTCAAAAAGCGGACCATTTGGGAACCCTGATTGTTAAGTAAATCTTCTAAACTCGTTTCATCACGATTTATCTGGTAGCTATTAACATGCAGATTCTCACGAAGAATGGCTTTTAAAATATTCGAAATTTTAAGTGCTGATATAAGCCGAAAACTTTTTAAAGTTGTTATTCTTCTGAAACTATCAGTACTAGAAACTTCAAATTTGACATAGAAGTTATTTAACTCGTAAATATTATCTACGATGAATTGAAATTTTAATGTGGGAATCGTCTCAGTGAATGTTACCACACTATTAATAGCGATATAAAAGTCTACTCTAGTTATAAATTGATTTGAATCCATGCCAAGTGTTTAAAGAATTGAGCGGAAATTTTTTAAAGATATAATTTTGAAGTAGAGTTTCTATGGCAAATAATACTTATGCTTGTGCCAGAGGACTTATTTAAGAAACACTTTCCTAATAAAATTACTTTTAACGTTAATAAAAATAAATTAAATACAGAAAAAAAACATACTTTCATTAAAATTCACAAAAAGTCAACTTATATTATAAAGCACAAATGTGTGCGTCACTCAATGATGTCATACTGATGCGGGCAGCAATGTGGTGAAAATGGATGAATTTTGAAACAATGGAGCTATTTTCTTTTTCAATTAAACAATCGTAATGTTATTTCTATGGGGGTAAATGCCATTTTTGTGCCGACGTTGACCGACCCCCATCCCCTATTGAAAACCCTCTTTCTCCGAAACACGTAATCCCAGCTTATCACTCAGGAAGCTATAATCAAACCGAAACTTTCTGCACTTGAGAAACCAGATTGCTCGTGACGTCAAAGCCATGTGCGAGAACTTCTGTAAACACTTAAAACTGTGAATACCCCAAAAATGGGCCTCATGCAGCCATAGCAACTATGTTCTTTATAGACTGTTTCAACGTCAGTGTAACATGATTTTTCCGGACTGAAAGACGTGACTTTTAATCGCTCCTAAAGCGTATAAAACTTTTATATTTTTAAACATGTAAAAAAATGTAAAATATACTATTAAATATTTTTAACCTTCTAAACCAATGAATCCATTCAATTTCATAATACTCAATTTTTTTAATAATAATTTTCTTCCTTCACGGTTAAGTAGTGATAAGTGGAAGAGAGAACGTGAAATGTGAAAACACGGAACCAGAGTCATAAATAAATGACACGATAAAATTGGATACACAATTCCTGAATCCCGAAAACAGAAGGTAAGAAGACTTTACCTATTTATATGATTTTCAACTGTTTACTATATAAAGACAGGAAATATATATATTTTTATATTGAAAGATTACCCCTACTTAAATATACATAAACTTAGAGTGGCCATTAACTGCACGTTAAAAGGTCCCACAGTAAATAAACTATTTTTACTACAATAAAAAAGATTTCGAGCCTGAAAAAGAATTCGAGACTAAATGTCTGAATCTGCGCTATATATAAAATAAAATAAAAACAAAAAGTAGTGTATAAAAAATATAAAAAGAAAAAGTAAAAGTAAAAGAAGAAAAGAAGAACTTAATGATGGCGTCATTTAGAGATACTCAAATGATAGACAAATTAAACGCCACAAACTACGCTAACTGGCGATTCAAGATCGAGATGATATTAACGAAAGATGATTTAATCGAAACTATAACGGAGCAAGCTCCAGCTAGCACGGATGCGGCATTTTCCGCTTGGAACAAAAAAGATAAGAAAGCGCGTGCTCTGATAAATTTGAGCATCGAAGACGCGCAAATAATACACATAAAGAATCTCGAAACTGCTCGCCAAACATGGGACAAACTGAAAGAAATCCACGAACGCGAATCCCTATCAAGCAAGCTCTTTCTCCTTAGGAAATTATACAACACCAAATTAAGTGAGAACGGAAATATGCAAACGCACATAACAAATATACTAGAGCTTATAGATAAATTAGCCGCGATTGGTGAACGCATAAGCGATTCACATATTTCAGCTATAATGCTATGCTCTTTACCAAGGTCTTATGACGTCTTGATCACCGCACTTGAATCGCGACCCGAGACCGATCTGACACCTAATTTCCTAAGAACGAAGTTAATCGACGAATACATGAGAAGAGCAGAAAACACAGATATTCCGCAAAATACATCAAAAGCGTATAAAATACTAAAGAATTCTGCATACGTAAATAACAACAAAAGAGAGAATAGATACTGCACACATTGCAAAATGAGAAATCACAATACTGCCCAATGCTGGTTCGTAAAACGACAGAACCAAAACAGCTACACTCAACAAACATCTAACCACCATCCGCAACCAAACAGACATTACAAACAAAAGCAATACTCATCATCACTATGCTTCGAAAAGACAAACCCGAATCATAAAAATGAGAAACACGAAACAAAGAATGATAAAATAAATAACGTAGCATTTTTAGCGGACAAAGCTCAAACAAATACATGGATAATAGATAGCGGCAGCTCAAATCATATTACCAACGACAAAACATTACTTTCAAACTTCAACGAAGACGCCGAAACAGAAATAACAGTCGCAAACGGTAACAAATTAACATCATATGGTTCCGGAGAAATAAAAATTCAAACGGAAAACAAAAGACAAGAAATTACACTCAAAAACGTCCTATACATACCTAAAATAGAAACAAACCTACTTTCCGTAAGCAAGGCGACCCAAAACGGTTGTGAAGTAACCTTTGAAAAAGAAAAGTGCAGCATAATAAATGACGGTAAAACAATATTAGAAGGAAAGTTGAAAAATAATCTATATGAAATAAATTTAACTAACGATACTAGAGAACAAAATTATGTAAACATGACATACAGCTGTCAAAATCCCAATTGTGTGGAATTATGGCACCGCAGAATGGGACACCGTAGTTATCAAACAATTAAAGAAATGCAAACAAATCAACTAGTTACAGGAATAACGATAAATAACTGCAGACACGAAAACAAATGTGAGGTATGCATAAGAGCGAAAACAACAGAAGCACCGTACCCCAAACACGCGTCATACAGAGCCACACGAAAAATCGAGTTGATACACAGCGACGTCTGTGGTCCGTTGCAGACCCCTACAATCGGTGGAAAAACATACTTCGTAACTTTCATCGACGACAAAACAAGATTTTGTGTAATCTATTTAATGTCCAGAAAAAGCGAAGTATTCGATAAATTCAAAGACTACATATCTCTAGTACACAATAAATTCGGGAGATACCCAAACAGTATAAGATCAGACAACGGTGGTGAATACACTAGTACCGAAATGGAAGAATACCTAAGCGAAAAAGGCATAGAGCACCAACTCACAGTACCACAATCACCCAGCCAGAATGGAATTGCGGAGAGAAAGAATAGATATTTACTAGAAATGACCCGCAGCATGTTAATAGAGGCGCAATTACCGCAAAAACTATGGGGAGAAGCAATATGCACTGCCAACCATATTCAAAACCGCTTACCGACAAGATCAAACTATAAAACCCCATACGAAATGTGGACAAATAGGAAGCCCAATATCCATTACTTAAAAGTATTCGGATGCTTAGCCTATGCACACATAAATAAATCAAAACGCGGAAAATTAGACGAAACCGCACAACAGGGAAAATTTGTCGGTTACGATAACAGAAGTAAAGGATTCAGAATATACACAAACGACGGAAGAGTCATACTTTCAAGATCCGTCAAATTCCTTGAAAATAAATGTCCTTACACTCAAAACAATAGCAACCCGGAAGAGGAAAAATCAAAACCCGTAGAAAATGAACAATTAGTTGAAAATAACTCAAAGGAAATATTGATAGACTTTACACCTGAAGAATGCGAACCACCCGAGCCCAAACAATCCACAAGTGAACCGCGAAGATCAGAGAGGACAAATCGGGGAGTACCACCCGATCGCTTCGCATACACAGTGAAAACAAACATAATTAACGAACCCAAAGACTGGTTAGAAATGATAAACACTAAAAATCCCATTGAAAGACAAAATTGGATAAACGCCGCGCAAGAGGAAATAAATTCGTTAAAGGAGAATAAAACCTGGGAACTAGTCGAACCTCCACAGGGAAAGAAAATCATAGGAAGTAAATGGACTTTTAAAGTCAAATATGACGATATGGGAAACGTGAAGAGATACAAGGCCCGCCTAGTTGCAAAAGGCTTTCTTCAAAAATATGGTGAAAATTATGACGAGACTTTTGCCCCAGTGGTGTCTCACACAACAATCCGCACATTTCTAGCAGCAGCTGCGTACCACGGATTTAACGTGCACCACCTAGACATCAAAACAGCTTTTCTACACGGAGAGCTAGACGAAGACATATACATGACACAACCCGAAGGTCATGAGAAACCAGACCAAATAAATAAAGTATGCAAATTAACGAAGGCTATTTACGGACTTAAACAGGCCGCGAGAGCCTGGAACACGAAAATCAGTGAAACATTAAAGGAAATGAAATTTGTGCAAAGCACTACAGACACTTGTTTATTTACGCGCAAAGAGAAAAACAAGGAAGACACAGTCTACATAATTGTATACGTGGACGATCTGCTCGTAGCAGGAAACAAAGAAAACATTGAAAAATTTGTAGAGAAACTTAAACTTAAATTCAAACTTAGTGACCTAGGAGAAGTAACGAATTACCTAGGAATAAGCATAAAGAAATTAGACAACGGCTACGCTCTAAACCAAACAACGAAAATTAGTGAAATAATAAATAAATTTAATCTTGAAGAAAGTAAACCATACAGCACACCCATGGACACAGGTTATCTAAAAATAAATAATAACGAAAACCTACTTCCAAATAACCACAAGTACAGACAAGGAATAGGTGCATTATTATACTTAGCGACAGTAACTAGACCTGATATACTAACGGCTGTAAACATTCTAAGCAGGAAAAATGAAAAACCAACCGAAATAGACTGGAAAGCTTTGAAGCGTATAATGAGATACCTAAATACCACCAAGAACTTAAACTTAATTATAAACACCGAACATGCACCAATCTTAGAAGCATATTCAGATGCAAATTGGGCACAAGATCCCGAAACGCGAAAATCTACTACAGGAAATGTTTTTATGATAGGCAAGAATCCAATCTACTGGATATCCAAACGACAGTCTTGCATCGCTCAATCATCCGCCGAAGCGGAATACGTAGCAGCAGCAAGCGCAGCCAATGAAATCGTTTGGCTCATAAAACTTCTAGACGATCTAGATTTACCGCAAAATTGTCCAATTACACTATACGAGGACAATCTCTCAGCGATAAAGATGACGGAATCCGAGAAACTTTCCAACAGGACAAAACACATCGAGGTGAAGTACCACGTCATCAAACACCTAACAGAAGCAAAGATAATCGCACTGAAGTACTGTCCTAGCAAATCCATGATCGCAGATCTGTTGACCAAGCCCACTCCCAAACCTGAACATCTGAGAAACCTTGAAAGACTGAAACTGCAAGAACTTCCTTCAACCTGGGATTAAGGGGGGTGTATTGAAAACCCTCTTTCTCCGAAACACGTAATCCCAGCTTATCACTCAGGAAGCTATAATCAAACCGAAACTTTCTGCACTTGAGAAACCAGATTGCTCGTGACGTCAAAGCCATGTGCGAGAACTTCTGTAAACACTTAAAACTGTGAATACCCCAAAAATGGGCCTCATGCAGCCATAGCAACTATGTTCTTTATAGACTGTTTCAACGTCAGTGTAACATGATTTTTCCGGACTGAAAGACGTGACTTTTAATCGCTCCTAAAGCGTATAAAACTTTTATATTTTTAAACATGTAAAAAAATGTAAAATATACTATTAAATATTTTTAACCTTCTAAACCAATGAATCCATTCAATTTCATAATACTCAATTTTTTTAATAATAATTTTCTTCCTTCACGGTTAAGTAGTGATAAGTGGAAGAGAGAACGTGAAATGTGAAAACACGGAACCAGAGTCATAAATAAATGACACGATAAAATTGGATACACAATTCCTGAATCCCGAAAACAGAAGGTAAGAAGACTTTACCTATTTATATGATTTTCAACTGTTTACTATATAAAGACAGGAAATATATATATTTTTATATTGAAAGATTACCCCTACTTAAATATACATAAACTTAGAGTGGCCATTAACTGCACGTTAAAAGGTCCCACAGTAAATAAACTATTTTTACTACATCCCCCCCCCCCTTACTGATCTAATTTTTAAAAAATTAATGTCCAATTCATGTATTTTCCTCAGGTATACATATATATATATATATTCCAAATTTCAAAGCTCTACGTCAACAGGAAGTGGGTGAAAAAATGAATCACAAGATTTGACTGTCACACAGATACAGAAATGTAAGATAAAAGAAAGCAGGTAAAAATGTGGCTCAAATTAATTTCTTTTATTTATTAAATATTTAAATAAAAGGGGGAAAATGGGTTGAAAACAACAGCAATATATTTAATTCTCTCACAGTTTAATAATATGTATTATTTTCCCTCTTTCAATGAACTTTACAGAAATACTTATTTTCAAAAAAACTTTCCACTTCTTTATATTTTCTAGATTTTGTATCAAATTTTGAGTAAGGCTGTGGTTTTCACTTAGATAAGGATGAATCGTTAAAGATTAGAATGAATTGGAAGATTAAACAGATTATTATTCATTAAAGTTAAATTACTATTATAAATTAAAAGCATCAAGTTTTGTCACTAAAAACCACTGACTTTGAGCCACGTTGCTATCAAAGTATTGCATTTTTTTTACAAAGTCTTCAAGTTTGAGCTAAGGTCGACTTTTACAGGGCGTCCGAAAAAATTTAAACTTGAAGATAAGTAGTCAATGTAAGATGCAAAAAAGTTTAAAATAAGGTAGGAAATATGCAGGGGGAAGAAGGGGACAACGACTATATATCAAATTAGAAAAGCTATGAGGTATTACAAGAAGGTAACAGTAACAGGGGTGATAATAAACATGTGCGGTTGACCCCCAGTTATGTATTGGAGCTGACGGAAAATACATAGAGCATGCTTAGTCAATTCTTCTTCTTATTTTTTTTATTTGTAAGTTTTAAAACTACACTGTCTCTTTACATGATTTCTGCCCGTGCAGCTTTTTATGTAGATATACACTTGTGATGCATTTTTTTTTCTTTTTCTTTAATATTTAATTTTGTTCTAAAAATGCTATCGCCAATATGTGCACAGGACCATTTTCACTGATAAAGTAATATTTAAATGGTTCGAAAAGGTTTTATAAGTCAGCTTTCTTCTTTCATTTTTTAAATTTAATTTTAAATATATGCAGATTTTTAATGATTTTATTGCAGCAAAAAGGAAATTTTTTTTGACTGACAAATTTTGAATAGAAGAGCCGCATAAAGAGTTATTGTATAAATGTTTGAAAATTAACAAGATAATTATTTCATTGACAATATTATTTCAATATTATTTTTTGTTTACTTTATTTTAAACTTTTATAATTTTTTTTATAATTTACGTTATCTACTTATCTCCAGCAAGTAACAAATTAAAGTGCGTGTCAACTTTTATAATACACAGACACACTGTATACCGGCCAATATATATTATATTCATTACACACAAATGTTTGTAAAATTAATTTGGTGCAACAATGTGTGAAGGAAAAGCATGTCTAGCGTTTTTTTTTTTTTTTTTTTTTTTTTTTTTTATCGAAAATATAATTTCGTTCAGTTTAAACACATACCAAGCAATAATTATCTATAAATGGTAACGTATTCATTCGAATTATTTTGAGTGGTCATGTATAGAAATTAATGATCATATGTTCATCACATAACACACTAAAATTTAAACCAGCTGCAAAACGCATTTCAAGAAATATCCGGCCATGACGGTAGTGTATTTGGATTATTTTTCTGTGGCCCTGTATAAGAATATCATTTACGTATCACTTAGCAAATAAATATTTTCTTCAGCTGAAAAATACAAAATATAATCGAAAACACGTTTCGAGCAACTGAACCCACGTCTGACAATGTGTCCGGATTCTTTGGTCTTGTAAAATAACTATAAATGTTTCGTGCACCGTTTTCCATGCATTGCAAACAATTACTGTTAATAGCTCATGGTGTTTCGAAATACTTTTTAACGTCCCTGTAAACGAACGATAAATGCTATTTTTGATAGGGAATATGTTGTAACGAATTTCAATACCATATGGCATTATACTTCATTTATGTGTATTTCAAACAATCTCCGCGCAGCAAACAATAATATGAAAGAACTCTTTTTTGATCACTCGTAAACGAAATACTGATGCTATACACATAATTCACAATAGTGATAAGGCTACATTGAAAAAATATACATAAAATTTTGTCGAAATTCAAGCAAACTTTTGGAAGTTACAAGTAGAATGCGAACAGATGGAGACAGACAAGCGATCTGACACCGTAAACACTTTCCATGTTGTTGAAAAGTATTAAAAATCAATGCCTTATTTTTTAAAATTGTTGATTTATTGTTGTGCTCATAATTTAAAAAAAAAAATTAGTAAGTTTGAAAAGATGGCGTCCTATCGCGTCTCTAGCGTCCCCCTTGAAAATAAAAAGTTAAGGGGACGCGCGACATAAAATAAAAAAGTGAGGGGACGCCGTCCCCCCGCGTCCCCCCTCGACTACACCACTGGTTATATTATTGTTACAAAGTATTCCATTGCAATGTGTTAATTTAGCGTTAGTACCGATTATGGAACCCTAAAGACATTCAAATATTACTGATTTTAAAGAAAGCATCGTTTAAAAGGAATTTTTATTTTTAGAAAAGGCAAATAACGGGACGCATGTGAAAGGGCGCCGAGAAAATCTTCAAAGGGCGCCATGGCCGCGTTATAGACAGCCCTGTAGCAAACAAGCTACAGACAAAACTTGTCAATTTTATTAAGACCGGATCATAAAAGCCAAAGTTATCATTTTTGAAATGAACAAATTATACTAATAAAAAAGTAGTCTGTAGTTAAGTACCTTAATTAAAATTAGCATTAAATTTTCGGAACCGCATAAGGATATACACTGTAAAAAAATTTCGTGAAAAAAACGGAAATTGTACTGGTAATCGAGACGCCGGTACTATTTCGTATTTTAACGGAAGAAAAATTCCGTAAATTCCAGGAAATTTTCCGTGATTTCTGAAATTTCCGTTTTATAACAGATATCTTCCGTATATTGAAAAAAAAATTTTATGTCGTTAAAATAAAATTTATAGGACCAAAAAATAAAAAAAGTTACTTCGCAAGGACAACCTTATAAGGCATACATATATTTCTGCTTATTTTTTCCATTCCTGAGTGAGTTTATGGTAATTAACCAACCCTTGCCATGAGCGGAATCGAACCCGTAATCTCCCGTATACTAACCTGACGACTTAGACCAACGCGCCATGAGTGGTCACGCCTCCTTCTCAAATGTTGTTAGTTATTTTAAGATGCAAAAACTTGAGGTTTCATCTGTAGATGGATTTTTTCAGTTCCAATGTTTTTAATATTTTCTTTTCATAATTTTCAATATTTTGCTGTATTATTTGGTGCCTTATAACAAATAAATTTTAATTTATTATCTATTATATGCGTAAAACATTGTATTAAGAATAATGATTGCTTCTTTTTGCAACAGTACCAACATTTTCTTTTTTCGAACATATACTTTTTAAAATTATTTGCCTGATTATCTATTTATCAATTCCAATAAAAACAACAATTATCTTAATCAGACGTGTTTATTACATGCTATTAAAATAATTTTTTTTTAATGTCTTATTTTAAAAATTTATATAAATAAACAATTTTATAATAAATTAAATTATTATATTTCAGCTATGCTGAGAGCTTTTGCGTAGGTTCTGTTAAACTGAATAATTTTACAAATATTAAAAAAAAAAGGAAAAAAAAATGATTTTTAGAGACAAATTTGAAATTAATGACTTTGGGTTAGGTAAGTTTAAATCTGGACTTATTGATTTAATTTTAATTAAATTATATTAATTTATAAAAATATAAACTAATGAAATAAATTAAAAATGTTATAAAGTTAAAAACTTTATTTTTTTTAAAGTAAAGAAAAAATATTAACTAATTTTATAAATTTAAGGAAAAAATTATAAACTTTGTAAAATTATACTTTATAAAATAATAAATTTTAGCGTAATTCATAAATTTGTAAGCCAAATCAGTTTAGTTTAATACCAATTTGCATAGCTATAATTTGCAAAGATATTACGTTATGAAACTTTTAAATAACAGAATATTGCCTCATGTTGAAAAAGTTAAAATAAATTTTTAAAAAATTAGAGGGAAAAAAAATCATAATTTTGAAGTACTATCAAGAAAAAAAAAGTAGATTTTAAAAAGTATATATATCTTTTTCTGTAATTTATAAAAATAAAATAAATATCTAAATATTTCATCAAAAAATATAAATATTACTATTCTTTTCCATTCTTTTATGTCTGAAGCTAAATTTTTAAATTAAAAACCAATAATTATGTTGGACATTATTAATTCAGAACAGCCATTAAAAGATAAACTGCCTAATGTAGACAATCAGTTATTTACTGCTTCATTAGAAAAGAATCTTTTCTGGTTTTGATTTAGTTCAGTTTAAACTGCACAAATTATGGGGAAAAAAAAACAGACAAACTTACATTTATGTTCGAATTTTTCAATTTAAAAATAAATCATTTTGTATTTAAAATTTTATTGTATAAAATATACTTTATACTTTATACTACATCCTATAGTTAGTTTTTTGATGAGTATATAAAACAAATTGTTTCTGTTTTCAATTAATTTTAAATTTTGTTTAAGTGAAAAAAAAAGAAAGGAATAGAAAGACATTTAGAATTGTTTTATTAAGTTTTCATGTTAAGTACAACATGTATTAATTTCTTATTTATATTAAACTTGAAAGTATTATTATCAGCAATAAGTTGACTATTTTGAAAATATGGGATATATACAGGATGTTTCACAAAGAACCCCTAACTTTAAAAATCAATAACCCGGAAACGGTGATAGATAGAAGCATGGAACCAGTCCAATGGTATGTTTATTAAAAAAATTGTAAGAACTTATGCACAAATCTCAATATATATGTCTTGTCTATATGTCTTGTGTATATGTCTTATACACAAATCTCAAAATTTAGTTAAAAATAGCACCGGTAGATGGCGCTGAGAGCGTTAAGAATCCTTCTAAAGAGAGTTCAGAAGCATAGAAAGACAACCCGTTGAAGATTTCGCCATTGAAATCTGACCGCTATTAACGTATAGTAAAAATAATTCGCATCGGAGACGTTGTCTGTCTGTTGAACTTTTTTGAAAAGCTCACGAATTATTTTCCCATTTGGGCCTTTTGTGACTTGAAATCACGTTTGAAAACTTCTCCTTGTGGCAGTAGGACTGATTTAATCGGTAGTACTCCAACACAATGAACACACGATCCACCACGGTATACATCACTTTCGGAATTATTTTCACTATACGCTAATAGCGGTCAGATTTCAATGGCAAAATCGTCGACGGCTAGTCTTTCTATGCTTCTGAACTCTCTTTAGAAGGATTTTTAACGCTCTCAGCACCATCTATCAGTAATATTTTTAACTAAATTTTGAGATTTATGTATAAGATTCTTACGATTTTTTTAATAAACATACCACTGGTTTCATGTTTCTATCTATCACCGTTTCCGGGTTATTGATTTTTAAAGTTAGAGGTCTTTTGTGAAACACCCTGTATATAAAAAATATTGGATATTTTAGATATTTTCAAAAATATCATGATATTTACAAACTCTAGCACTTTCTCTCATCATATCAAATCGCAAAATTTGCCTAGCTTGGCGCCATTTTGGACAGTCAACACAAAGATGAATTTATGACGTTTCAGCCAGATTTACGAGACTTTGAAGCAAAATTTCTTGATATGTGAATCGCAGGTGAATTCACCGCCCTGAGAAAAAATTCAGGCCTCCATGGCCTGAACACCCGATAGGAAATTCCATATCTAACGTATAATGTCATGTCAGAGTGGTAAATCCAAGATTTATAGAAAATAAATTAAATAAAGATCTCAGCTCTAAAATTTATATACAAATCTCAAATTTATCATTTAGACACCCCACTATAGGCCAAAGTGAAAAGTATAGTCGATCATGCTTAATGTTGTGCTGTGAAATAAAATAATATATTTTAATTTAATTGAAATAAGAATCGATAATTGATTATCAAGTATTAAATGCTTGGTTAATACCATTTAATGATTAATCAATTATATTATGTTTAAAACATTTAATTTCAAATAAGCAATATGAGATTAATCAATTGTATTATGTATAAAAGTATTTGATTTCAAATAAGAAATATGAGATTAGAGAAAGAATTGTTAAAATATAAATAATTACTTTATAGAATTAATTTCAGTACAAGTTTGTTATAAAAAGGGGGAAAAGATAAAACTCACCCAAATGAATAATATATATGTAGAATCATAAATAAATCATTCATTTTTATGCACAAATTTATTTTACTCAAATATAACAAACTATCAAAAATTATTAGCTTATATATTATATACTTCATTGGGTATCAATTTATTATATATTTTCTTAAAAATAATATTCATTCTTAATATATTGAAATTTATTAAGTATTTAATTGTAGATCGGTGATGATTTCCAAATTAAACGTAGATAATTTATTTTAAAAATACAGTTGTATTTTATCTGTCCTTAAGAAGAAAAGTTCCTTAATATTGTTTGCGACCTCACACATTCCAGCAACAAAACAAAAGAGCCCTGGTCCAGAGTTCCAAGATCTTGAGTCTTGGTGAAAAAGAGGATGATGAGGAGATGAAAATAATTTTTGGTAAAGTAGTTCTTCTAAACATGGGGGGGAAAAAATAATAAATAAATAATTTAAAAAAATTGCAATATAATTTTTGTGTGCAAAAAGTATGTGCAAAGAAGTGACACAAGACATCTTGATAGAGGAGCGATATGGACACCATAAAGAGCCAATTATAAATAATTATATATTTATTTAAAGCCTCAACACAGGTGAGAGAGTCCTTTTATCTAACACTTTTTTCTTATAGCTGCCCAATTTTATATTTAGGTGCAAATGTATAATAAAGTTTAATTTTGTATTTTATGTGAAAATATACACATCTTAATAATTAAATATTGGCATATTTGTTCATTTAATATTTATTCAGAATCGCTGTGATGTTAGATTTTGCAGAATTCTATTATTGTATGCACAAATTATAAAATGAGAATTCATATGTCAAAAGAAAACTATTGATCTAATTTTTACATTTATACAATATAACCTCGATTTGACAATTACCTCAATTTAACAATATTTTTATGTTATTTGATTCCCATTTTAATGATACTTTTCCTCAATTTAATGATAACTTTTATGAATTTGAAATATTTTAAACACCTTTTCTATAATTTTTTTCCTCTTTATTTTTTTTTTATCTATTGAATGAACAAAAGTCCAATAAATTGTTAACAGAATTAAATTATTCAGTGGGTATCAGAAATCATACAATACGAGCAGGGAAGACCGAGCTATGCTCGGTCAAAATTAAATTTGAGTTCAAATATCATGACCCATGACCAAAGTGACCCACTAATTGAATTTTCTCGAACATGTGACTTAGCCCAACAGTCTTCTCGTGCCCGAAAACCATAGGATGCAAAATTTAGTGTAAATAGTCTGAGCCGTTTTTAAGATAACATAGCTTGACCCATAATGACCCACTAATTGAATTTTCTCGAACATGTGACCTATCCCAACAGTCTTCTCGTGCCCGTAAACCATAGGATGCAAAATTTAGTATAAATAGTCTGAGCCGCTTTTTAGATAAATTAGCTTGACCCACAATGACCCAGAAATGACCCACTAATTGAATTTTATCGGACATGTGACCTAGCCCAATGATTTTCTTGTGCCCGAAACTCGTAGGATACAAAATTTAATCAAAATCGTTAGAGCTGTTTTTTAGATAAAATTAATTTGACCCGCATTGACCCAAAAATGACCCACTAATCGAAAGTTCTTGAACATGTGACTCAGCCCAATAGGCTCCTCGTGCCCGAAAATGGTCGGATACAAAATTTCTTCAAAATTGTTTGAACTGTTTTTTAGATACAATTAGCTTGATCATGACCCAAAATGACCCACTAATCGAATTTTCTCGAACATGTGACCTAGCCCAATGGTTTTCTGGTGCCCCAAAACGGTAGGATACAAAATTTCATCAAAATCGTTAGAGCCGTTTTTAAGATAAAATTTGCATATATATATATATATATATATATATATATATATATATAACCACACACAAGATTTGCTCGTATTAGAATATATGATATACATTTATTGTAGTACTTTTGGAGCAAATAAAAAAGTCTAAGTCACACGGTTTAAGGAAAAAAAGAGCAAAGAAATTATCGGTAAAATATTTTTTCTAAGTGATAAGTATATATTTAATACACTAAAACCATTAAACCTAATTAAATATTCTTGATAATTATTTTTTTTTTAAATTGAATAATCAACTTTTGTGCAATTTTGATTTATTTAGGATTTTTAAGAGAACCTTTGTAATCATAAAATCGAGGTTCGACTGTATTTGATAAAGTGTATAATAAATATGTGTCAAACTTTTATAATAGATTCTCATTAGTCAGAAATTTTAAAATGACCTTATTTTATATTTTAGATATGTAATTTTGAAAATATTCTTTAGATACAAATATACAATATTTAATTTTAGGTTATCAACTTTCTTAAAATTTTAATGCCCTCAGTTATATTGTGCATTTAAATATATTGTGCTTTTTTCTTTTTGTCTCCTAGCACACACATATTAATGAGAATCAATTATTTGATTAAACAAAATTAAAATATTTAGCTATAACTAGAACTAATTAGAGAAGTGCCATAACTAAAAGGTGGCTGGGGGTATCACAGGCTCTTCCAATAACATCCAAATATAAAATACAAAAGAAAAAAATCCAAAATTTTTACAAATTTCTCAATTTTAGGAACTACAATGAATTTTATTGTTTAAAAATGCACTTTTTTCAAAAAATTCTTTATGTATATTTTCTTTTTGTAACACAAAATCTCCGTCTTTCTTTTGCTGCATTCTTTAAAGTTCTTTTGATATAGGAAAAATTACTAAAAGAAATGCCACATAGTACATTAATATTCTATCGGAAACAAAGTATGGATATCAAGTTATACTTCCCAAGCAAATTTAAAGTTTCCATATTTTATCATTGAGAGAAAGCCCTAGAAATAAGAGTTTGGGGGTCTTAGGAAAGCAAAATCTACTAGTCTTGTACATGCATGCAAATAATAATGGGATAGGTAAGGTGCCCAGAACACAATTTTGCCATGAACTTCCATAAGTGTAGTCATGCCACTGAATTAGTGCTTTATTGTGTATATTAAGGCCTTTTCAAGGCTTGGACAAAAGATAATCCGACTTAAAATCTCAATATTTTGGCACTTTTTATAGTGATCATAAGATAGCTATTTCTCCCTCTAAATGAATCCATATTATAAAGCAAAAACATGTCTGTAAGTAATGCTGACGTCATATTGATGGTTGCACCAACCTGGACAATCAATTTAATTTTTATTACAAAATTATTAACTTTTAAACATCACAAAATTTTAATTTTTACACTATCGAATAGATCAGATGAGATTTGTTTGAAAGCTGTATCTCAATTTACTAAGTTTTTATGATTTTTTAAATAATTTTCAACTGAGATTTTTTTTTAAATCTACCCTATTAAATGAATTTGATTGTAGAAGATTAACATGTTTGCACTTGAAACAATGTAAATCGTTCAGTATTTGTTAGCGGCTAATATTCAATTAAAAATATTAAAACTTCACCAAAACATAAATAAAACACAAGTTTAACAGATGTGTAATCAAACTATGTGCTTAAACACTGAAATAATCAGAATTTTTTTTAAAGTTGCAATAATTAGTGAAATCTTTGACTATTAACCACTGGCATGTGGCTAATACAAAAGTAATACAGTTTCTAGTAAATTTAAATGTTCATTATTTGAATGCTTAATCAATATTTTTCATCTAAATTTTCTATTTGGTTTAATTGGTCTGCAATCTAAAATATATATATTAAATGTGAAAATACATTTAAAGTCTTTGATTGAAAATTATTTTCCCCTATGTTCTTTACTCTTTGTAGTATATGTTCTGTAACCCAGGAAACCTGGGTTGGATTCTTTGACATCTTTAAAAAGATTTTCTTATAAAATTGTATTATTGCAGCATAATATCTAAATCATTAAAGTATCATACCCATTAGTATATATTATATCAGTTTTTCTAGTGTAATTATTAGATCTATAATAAATAGTTCAAAAAACAATTAATCTAGGAATTATTTTGAAATATTGACAAAAAATTGTTGTATATGAAAAGAATGAATTTCATAATTTCCAGTAATTATTAATAAATAAGTGAAAAATCTTAAGTCTCTTACCACAATAAATATATGGAAGGATCATTAATTATATAATAGAGTGTGAAAGCTTGTACAATGTATAACCTCATTTTTTAACAACTGAAGAAAATAAACAAGAGTTATAAATATCTTTAATCAAAATAAGTTACCTTAAATGGAAAAAAAAAAAAAAAAAAGGATTCACAATTTTTCTTTTCACTTATACTGTCAATAACTTAAGTTTCAGACAATTAAATTAATCTACTATTAAACTACACTCTGCAAACTGAATTAATTCAAATTTTACTAGAATAACTAATTGATAAATATTTCAATGACAGTGAAAAATATAATTTTATAAAACTTGAGTTCAAATGAAAATAAAACATCAGCCACTTTTCAAATGAATGTATCACAAACGACTTTTATTGCATTTCAATCATATATAAATTCAAATACAAAGAGTGAATTTATACAAAAAAAGAATTTTTATATCTTATTTATCCATTATTTATAATTAAAATATCAATAATTGGTATTATTCATTTAAATAAGCACTTGATTTCATACACCTGTACATTAAAAATACAGTCTTTGAATGAATATAAAAAATTACTTGCAAATTCCATTTTTTTCTAGTTATATTTTCATGATAGCAATTAACATATGAAGTATAAAATAAGCAATTCCCTGAAAACAACTTACTAATAAATAATTACATAACAAAAAACATTTTTATAACATAAAAACAAAAAGCTTTAACTCTCATTTCTGTCATTCTTTTCAAAATAACAGTTGTCTTGGAATGGCAAGATTCTAACTACTTTGACCACTCATTTGAGAAAAAAGTTTCTTTTATCCATAGGTAACAAACACTGTGGTTAGAACTTTAACAAATTTGCTACTTCTCGAAGTACTCTCCGTAATGTGTTGTATGTATGTGTTTTGCTAGCACGTATTAGTAGTTGTTTTTGTTTTCATTTGGCTCTTATTTTTTTATCAAAAGTTGTCATCATTTTTAAGTAACTAATTGTTTTAAAATTGTCATGTTGGCACTTTAAGCCTGCTCATACTGATGTCACTTAAAATTTTATTAGATGATCATGGATTGAATAAATCGTGTTTGTTTTGACATTTTGGCTGCAAGTCTCCATTGTGAGCTTGCTTTAATATGCCATAAAAATGGTTTCGTTAAAGATTCCATTCTTTTGGGTGATGTCTTGCCGTGATCTGATGCTGTAATTTTTAACTTGCTAAATTTTGGAAAGCTCGCCCTAATAATTTTTTTTTTAAATTTAATATTCTCAAGATTTTTACTGAACGATTTTGCCAAATGTAATATTTTTTATTGGAATCTACAAAAATGATTTCCAAGTTTGGAATTTCTATTAATAGAATAGTGAACAGCAGTGGAATAAATTCCCTCCTCTTATGATTGTTAATAAACAAAAAGTTTAACCAAATTCAAGTTGTATTTTTCTGCCTATTTTATTGTCTTCAAAGAATTCATTATGATTAATTTCATTATTATTATTTTCTCTTCTTAATATCATGACCGGAAAGAACAATAAACATTGTGCAGGGTTGTTGTTGTTGTTCACGAGGCATTTCTTTAAAATTTCCACAATGCTACAATACTCTACTTATGATCATTGCCAATATATTTTTTATTTGGCATCTAAGATAATATTTTACTACATCACAATAGGTAACCATTTTTGTCGGTTGCCTTGCCTTTCCAAGTCAACAATATACTGAATAAACATGATTGCCTGCAAAAACTATTTTGCTATGCACAAAAAAAAAAAAAAAAAAAAAAAAACAGATACTAAACAACAGAACAAAAACATACTAAAAACAGAGAACTAAAAGATACAGCACTTGTAGACCAAGCAAACAAAGAAAGTGGCATCTTTTTAGTCTGTTTTTACAAGTTATTATAAATTCTTTTTCTTTGACATATTATTAATAAAAAAGAGGTATGGCATGATTATCAAATAAAGTAACAATAATTTCTGATTGAAATTTTAAGCTCTAGAACTGAATAAAACAACAAAAGCTAAAAAGATTAGATCTACAATCAATTAGCTATTTTAACTATGTCAACAAAGAATATTTTAACAATGCGAAAATAATTTCAACAAATAAATAAAAGCTTTAAATATATCACAGATAAAAGAAATACTGCAGTCTTAACAGCACTTTTTAAACAAAACCAAAACGAAAAAATATATATAAATACTGAATAACAGAAATATTTTTCTATAATAATAATAAACAATGGTTGTAAGTTAATTTATCAGTTTTAACTTTTATCACTCTGTTGTACCTGTTGCCACATGTTTTACAGATCCACTGCCTCTATAAAGGAAACATTTATAATTGATGTGATTATACTACATATATTTAGAATCATCATCATAGGGAACACTGAAGATAGTTAACTAGACATAAACACTAGATATTCTTATAGGTACTATTTTAGATATTCAGAAAAATTGAAATCCTTGTTTTATTATTATAAATAAAGTAATAAGGAAAGAAATTTTGAAAATTGGAAGCTGAGTGTTAATGACTATAGTTCTGAGATTACACATACTGGTCTACATTAGTAATAATAATAATAATGAGTTTAATAATAGTGAGTTTGTGTACTCTTTCGCACTCTGAATTGTGATTACCTTCTTCTCCCATACTTTTTTTTTTGTTGTTCATTATTGCATGGGTTATAAGAAGTGAAGCTAAATGTCTGTCATATGTTTAGCATTTTATTATAGTTAATAAATAGATCTACAATATATATAAAAAATACCTTTGAATTCAAAAGACAACGAACAAGTTCTTTTATTAAATCTGACCAAATCTTTAATTTAAAGATGGCATGTAATTAATTAATATATGCAGAAATGTATTGTTATAACTTGTTTATAATGGAATTTACAAAAAAGAAGTCTATACATTCTAAGACTAAACAAATAGACAATAAACTATGAGGCTGAATATTGTACAAGCAAACAAGACAACTGTCCCCAGACCCTTACTTTTAGGTAAAGTGGGGAGGGGAACACAAATAAAACACACGTTAGGGCCTTTTCAGGATTATTATTATTATTTTTTTTAAATGAATACAATTTGGTGTTATAAAAATGCTCAGGGTGCCCCTAAGTCCATATTTGTCGCAGGTCCCCGAGTGGAATTAGGTGAAGGCAGATAATAAATTAAATATTAGGCCATTTTTATTGGAAAGAGCACTTATATTTTAAATATCAGAGGTAAATATGTAAGAATATTAATTTGTTGTAAAATTTTCTTTCCCCACTTACGCTATTAATTTGTAATAAAATTTCCTTTTCTCATTCACATATTTACATTATAATAATATAGATATAACAAAAACTTTAAAAAACTGACAATACACTGTACATGCTTTTATTTTTCAAAGCAGAATTTTTTTTTTTAAATGTTATTATCGTATTATTGATTGATCGGCTTAATTGCCGAATTCACGGAGGAGGCGGCACGCAACCGTCCAACATCTCCCTGCCCTTTCATGTTTCATGACACTTGACTGGACTCTTTAAAAGCTGATTTCAATACCAAAAAAATTTAAACAGTAAATTCCACAAATTTAATGCAGCGAAAAAGGGAAAGGGTTGGGCTCGGGGCTCTGAGGCCATCGGACGCCTGTTGTAGCTTCAAGCTTAATGCTGTAATTTATGCAATGTCAATTATACAATTATGATATTGCTTAAGGCTATTGGTCAGTGAGATTTCAAATTCCCCTCATTAATGTTAAACATATGAGCATGTATTTTTAAAATATATCTTCGGTTAATTAATATTTTAAACTTTTTGTTCTGCATACTGTTTTTAATTTTTTTTTTTTTTTTTTTTTTTTTTTGTCAAGATATTTCTAAATTATATATTTTTTAATTTATAATAATTTTATGTGTTAAAATCTTAGCAAAACTAAGTCATTTTTTTTAGCACGTCACATAAAACTAAATATATATTTCAGATATAAGTTATTTCAGAATAAAGTTGACTTTTGAAAACTAAAAAGAAAGACAGAAAAAAGAAAGAAAGAAAAAGAGAGAGAGAGATGCAAGAAATTAAAAATATTAATTTCCCAAAGAGATATTTTAAAAACAGGAATGTGTTACACGTCCATAGGTTTAACATTAGCAAAGAGAATTTGAGAACTACTGACCAACAGCCTTAACTTAAAACTCTCAAGGGATTTCAGGTCAAACAATTAATTTTCTTTTTCTCAGCATAACATCAGTTATTCACCTACACCATGTCAAAAATTAGTTGAAAATATCACAGGTAATTTTTAACATTTCAGATCTTAATAATAAATTTTCGAAAATCTCCAATAACAACCAGCAAGTAAAAAGAGAAATACAGCTCAATGCCATATAAAAGCTGTATATGATGAAGATACTGCATGTTTAAAATAGTGCAGATAAACAAAATTCACTAAAATTTTTAACAATGATAAAACAGTAAACAAGTCATGATAACTTGTAACTTGAGAAAAACAAAACAATAATAAATTTAAAATTAAAAGTACGAAGATAAATTAATAAAGGGGAAAACATTGAAAATTTTATCATTAATATTCATCCGGATTTCCATATACTATTCTAAAACCAATAAAGAAGCTAAATCATACATTGAAAGTTTCCTTATTTCATAAAATTAAATTGTAAGAACTTTTTTTTAAAAGGAAGAAAATGAACAGTAAAAGATGCATAAGAAAAAACTCCAAAAAGTATATATATTTTTTTTAACTACAGTAAGAAGCCCCTCATTATATTGCTCATTTGGTACTTTTCCAGTATAGGGGAGCATTGGCATTTTTTTTAAAGCTTGGCATGATTCGAGCTTCAGAAAGTGAGGTTTGTAGCCAAATGATATAAACAGCTATGAAAACAAACCTAATGAACTTTTATACTTGTTTATATATGAATTTATTTATATAGATAAACATTTTATTTATATATGTATATTATTGTTTCTTATAAAAATAGATAAATGGCTCTGTTATATTAAATAGATAAATGGCTCCGTTATATTAAACAAAATTGTATAAAAAAATTGCTTGTATACATGAAACAGTGGGGGATTGCCAGAACATAGGGTTGCCAGAAAATACATTGTCAAATTTCCGTCTCATACCAAGCCCCCTACACTGGAAAAGCTCATTTAGATATATCACTCTTTTTCTTATATCTCAGGAGAAAAAAGTTCTAATGTAATGTAATACACTTTTTTAGTAATTTTATGAATATATCAATTACAATAAGCATCATTATCATTAGTTTTCTCAAGAAAATTGTAATATACATATAAGCAATATTTTAGAGACAACTTTGAAAAATTTACTTGTAGGATACAACCTTTCTTAATTCTTTTAATGCCTTTACTTATATCATGCTTTAAAATATATCATGCTTGTTCCCTGTTTCCTGACATGCATAATGTAATAAGAGGCTCCTATATAGTATACTTAATGAAATTATTGACAATTTTTCTAATTTCTGAATAAAAGAAATGATAATTTAAAACACAGCTAAAACCACACAAACAATTATTATGATTTTTACATTCATACAAAATTCTTTCCTCACTCCTGATTAATAAAACATTCTGACATTTCATAGTATATATGTTCTAATGAACATATTTTCCTTTTTTTTTTCAGTAACAATTTAAAAAACAGATGTAAAATACCTATAAATGTCATTAATATAAAATACTTAGTTGTTTAAGATTAATTTTTCGATGTTTTAACATTAGAAAAAGCTGTACAGTTGTTCTTCAGTAAATAAAGATTTAAATTTATCAAAATGCTAATAATGTTAGCTTTCTGAATTTAATATTTTTCATACCATGCATTTAACCCTCTGAGCGTCTGAGAACTTTCCTGCATTTTCATAAAAATGCTCATAAAACTAATGTTAATTTAAATTTTCTGTCACGGTTTGTTTCTAAAATACACTCCATGTCTCTTTATCTTAGCTGTATCTTAAAATACAACTCTGTTAAAAATATTTTTGTCTACAGCCGATTTAAGTTGTTTTGGGGAAATTGGAAAATACGGGCAAACTGCTTAGAGGGTTAAAGAGTTAATACAACTGCGGATAATAAATGATAATTCATGGAACGGAATAAATAAATATGTTAAAATATATTCTGTCAAAAATCATTCAAATATTCATTCCAAAAGCATGGTAAAGCAATATCAAAATTCTTAAGAACTCAGAGAATAATTCTTTGACATTTTTACAGATCAAAGCCTTATTTACTTTTGTAACTATTGATAATGGAGGTTATAATTTGAGCCAATGTAACCATAAAAACGGGTTACCAGAACTCTATATACCACAATGGCGCAGCATTTCAAAAATTATGGGAAGGGCTCAAACAGTCATTTTCAAATAAGTTGAAAAATTAGGATTACTAAGAAATAATAAAAATTTTTATGAGAATAATGAGTTGTTCAAACTAATTATTAATGTAATTATCACAAAATCAATATTTGAATTATTTTAGATAGAAGATTTAAGACACTTAATTCTAGATCAGTGTTTCTCAATCTTTTCACCTCATGGCATAAACCCATGGTCAAACTTCCACAAGCATAATTTTCTCTGAAATAATTAAACTTATCTGATGATGCAAGAACATTTTCATAATTCCCTTGCATATTCTTAGAAAGTGTACACTACCAGAGAGATAAATTTCCAAAGAATGCAACTTTATGACACTAAATCTCATTTTGAAGTAAAAGCACATAATATGAAATGTTGGATATGGAAGTATCGATTATTTCTGTTAATTATTAAAATCTTGATACAACCAGACTTAAAATTTTAGAAATATCATCAATATTTATATTTATAGCATTTCTTTATGTACAGAGTTGATTTTTCAAAGATGAATTATCAAATGTTGAAATATAGCATTTCTTTATGTACAGAGTTGATTTTTTAAAGATGAATTATCAAATGATGAAAAAAAATTTTTTTGGTACTTCTTTGTTATAGCAGCCCCCACAATTACGATTACACCAAGGTTGCAATCAATTTTGTCAAAGTCATAGCCAAGATCCTGAACATAGCGTGCATGTATAATAGAGATATAAAAATAAATACCATAGCATTAAATGTAATATTTTGTTGGTCTCAACAATTTTATTGGCATCTACATATAGTTTCATCATTAGTAGCATACAGTTTCATATCATGGCCATTTTTGCACAGTTGTTTGTCAAATAAAAGCCCTCGCTTAAAAGAAAAAAAAAAATGGGAGAATGCATCCATTTCTGTACTAGGTGAATCAAAGATTGGTTCCATATTTATAAAAAATAATTACAGGGGATTTATGAAAAAATAATACAACATGCAATTAAAAAAAAAAAAACACATATGAAGTACGTTTTGGAACATCAACGAAAAAGCAATATGATGATAACCTAAAAACATGCTGTTTCTTTATGACTGCAAACTATTTAATGAGATTTTACAACCTAAATTTGGCGATATGTCTCTGTCACTTGGCAATTCTTCCCCAGGGACCACTATGACAAAGAAGTACCAATTTTTTTATTGTCAATTTTAGCAAAAGTTGGTTTTTATCAATGTATTTGGATATCATAAATTGTTTATTAATAATTATTAAAATGTCTATTAAGATCTAATGAAAAATCTATTCACAAGCCACAATTCATAATATAGAATTTAACATACATAACAAACATATATATGTACATTAAATCTATGTTAATTAATATAGTCAAAACTGACTAATAGTAGAGGACATTTGGTTTTTAGCTAGACAGATAAAATATGGTTTAACAATAGATAAAATAAATTAAAATTAAAATGGACAATAAACAACAAAAGGCAGACAGACATACAAACAAATAAATAAACTTCCAAAAACAAAATAATAATTTACCAATTTAAGCTGTTATATTAAACATAACACCCCTACCTCTAAAAAAAAAATCCTTACTTTTATTAAGTACTGGTGCAGACTGAAATTATATTTTCAATAAAGTGACAATATTTAAATGTAAAATTTAGAATTATATTTTCAATAACGAAAATATCAAGTTTTTCTTAATTTTCACTTGATAATTTATTAATGGATTTATATAATATAATAAATTTTAATAAGAATTTTAAATATAATAATTATAATTTCTTTACCTTAAAATATCTTTTATAATAACATCATTTTATCACAAAAGAATCGATGCATTCAATATCTATGATTTAGAAAAATTAAAATCAAAACATCATTTTATGCAAATAGAAGTCACAAAACAATTTTATGTTACATTTCTAAGTTTTTTAACGTTTATACTAATTTTAAACATGGTATAAAAGATTTTTTTTCTAATTTTCAAATAAAATATATATAATTCAGTCATTGAAAAATATACACATGCAGTAATTATTACCAGTGACAACAATGATACACTGTCTCTGATTCTCTGAATAGAATAAAATAGTGTGTTACCAATTTTTTTTTCAAGGGTCTGATATAATACTGATATAATATCTGATATAATATCATAACAATCAACATAATAAAACATAATTAATTTATTAAAATATATTATTCTTTAAAGACATATCTAAGTCATTTAGATATGATATACAGACTAAATGTCATAAATTAATATAAAATAATCAACATAATAAAACATAATTTATTAAAATATATTATTCTTTAAATACATATCTAAGTCATTTAAATATAATATACAGGCTAAATGTCATAAATTAATATAAAATAATCAACACAATAAAACATAATTAATTACTAAAAATAAGGTATTCTTTAAAGATATATCTAAACCATTAAAATATAATAAATAGGATAACACACAAAATATCCCAATAAAACATCCATTTAAGAGATTAGACGACATAAAGGGTGTGTCCAATATGTCCATCTTCTTGGTATATAACTAACAAGAAGATGAATTTTCATGTTTGCAAACACTTTACAAAACAAATCCTCAGCTAGTAAAAAAAAAAGTCATAATGGTCACTTTTTTTTTTTTTTACAATTTCTGGTTTTTGCAGGTAGACACCCTTGTTTTGTAACCAGAGGTAGAACTTCTTTGAAAATGCTATGGGAATAAACTGTACAGATTTTAACTATGCAGTTGACGTCAAGCATGAACAAATCATTAAATTTGATAGATCCAAATCTAAAACTGGATAACTGAGTATTTTCCGTGTGCGATATTTTGTGCACTACCTATGCATTTTTTGAAAAAAATATATATATATAATTTTTTTCATTTTAGATGAAGAAATATTGCAATCTAAACGGACGTTTCATAAGTAGCTTTATCTTCCTCAGAAGACTCACTTTTCAAAGAACTAGACACAGTAGATGTCCTAATACAATTTTTAACTGGCTCAACTGGCTCTGTAGGTTGTGATGCAGACACATCATTTGCTGCAGTGTTATTCACAGGATGCTTTGGACTGTAAGGTTTTGTTGTTATACTGTAAAAATGAAAAAAAAAGGTCCATCAATATACACACGTAGAGAGAACAAACAGCACAAGAATTGATTAAATAGCTGTTAAGAGTTTTAATTTTATAATTTAATTTTACAATTTAATTTTATAATTCAATTTTACAATGTTGGAAGTAATGAAGTCTAAGATTGCAACTGAATTCAAGATATATATTTATTTGTATAACAATTTGTCAAAATTATAAATCTAATCCAAATGGATGATTTTTATTTTTAAGATTCAAAGAAAAATTCCTTTGTAAAGTAAAAGTTTTCTGAAGCTTTAAATTTGCAACACAAATGTCACTCAATGATGTCAGTAATAGCCACATATAATGAGATAAATTTCTCAATACATACTTTCTCAATATGTAGTTATCAATAATCTAATTTAATATAAACTAGCAGTGAAAAAAAGATAAAAAGAGAAAGAAAAAGCAGCCTAATCAGACATGCAGGTCAAGCAAGATCCGTGAGTACTATAATATATATATATATATATGCAAAAAATGTAAAAAATATATACAGTAAAGCCCCAATTATACGTCTTTCAGGACTATTCTAAAACGACATATAACTGAGAAAGACGTACAATCAAAATTGTAGTCACCTAAGGTGTAAAATCTTTGACTGTAGAAATAAACTGCTGCAATCATACAAATTTAATTTTGCTACCATTTTCGGTTGTTTAAGATGCACTATATATTAAAAAATATATTAAATAATTCTTTCTAAAATTGAAAAATAAAAGTGAGAATTATCAAACCTTACATCAGTTGCACACTTCAAATTACACTTTTTTATTCCATTATTGAATGTATAAACATATTTTAATTAAAATAATCTTTAATCGTTGTCTGACGTGCTGATTAACTTTGAGACTTAAGCATTTTGTATGGAGTTAAGTTCCTAGAAAGTTTTTCCATTAGTATTGTGAGAAACAAAAAAGGTTCTAAGTGTATCTCAATGGAGTTTAACGCATATTTGAAAGAAGGTGGGAAGGTCATGCTCAAATATGATCTAAATTGCAATGAAATCGGGAAATGAAGTGATGTTTACTAATCTCAAACTTGTCTTGTGAGCAGATCACCCACTGTCCATTCTTTTAGTCCCACACTATCCACAGGTTCCACAAACTTGAAACAACCCCTGAAACAGTTCCACATGTCCTTTGTCCTTAGTCTTTACCCAAATATTGCAAGCAGAAAAGAAAAAAAAGAACGATGCTAGGGGAAATTTTTCTGAGTAAATCGATTACGACATGAAAACGACAATATAACTGAAGTTATGTGTCATATAAATTGAACATTACAACATTAAAATACATAGGGCTGAATTGGGACTGCACTGAAATGACATGATGTATAAATATAAAAGACGTATAAATGAGAAACATATAAACAGTGCTTTAATGTATAAGAAAATTTACAAGTAAACTTTCAGCCTAAACCTTATGAATAAACTATTCTGACATTCTGGCACCTAATTATCAAAACAAAAAAGAGATGAATTTAATTGGGAATTTTATCGCCCATAAATCTAAATGAATCATATAAGTTTAGAGCACCATATTAAAATAGAAACAGTTTAAAATTTTCAATGACATCAACATGTAATTTTAACACGAGAAATGAAACCCTATATCAACTTAGCCTAAATCTAATTTTTCACAAATTTTCTACAAATATTATCCAGTAATTAAATTTTATCTAATTTTGTGGGTGATCTTAAAACTAAATACATTACTGTAATATTAATATTTAATTAAAATTTTGTTAATATTTTTAAAATAAAAATATAATTAGTGATAGAAAAACGCCATCTCTAAAATAACTAAAAATTACGAATGCAATGTACACATGAGGAAATCATGACATCTACCACAGTAATTATACATATAGCTATCTAGAATAAGATGATAAACTGGAAAACCAGTTCATTTGTCCCTAAAAAAAAATAACAGTAATACCTCAAAATTGATTTAGAAATATAGCTAAAACTGAAAAAACCAGAAGAAAATTTTCAAGAAAAAAACATAAATTTTAACAAAATAGGCTGAGAAATAAAAACATAAATGGAAAAAGTAACTTTAACATCATAAATAACACAATTTAAAAATAAACATATGTACAAATTTAAAATGTAAACTAATCATAAATACTTTCCTTGAGTATCACAAATAAAATACTATCTAAGTTTAAAATAAATAATTAAGTTCACGAATCCACTGCAGCAACAATTTCAAAAGCAGATCTAGAATCTTCAGGAAAGGCGGGAGGGGAGGAATATTCTGAACTTCGGGTTTCCATGTAAGGAGTATTTACAATCTCCCTGAACAAAGAACAACTTCACAGTACATATACAGATATACAGTCAGAGCCGGATTAAGCATTTCTGGGGCCTGGGGCTACTGAAAATTTTGGGCCCCTCCCCCTTCTACTGGAACCCCCCCCCCCCCCCCCCCCCACACACACACACACAATTTTTTTTTTTAATCCTTAAACACAAATTTTTAAAATTGATTATGTTACTCACACTTTCTTTTTTGTATTTTTAATCGTGCTCTTAATTATTTTATTTAAATACGTATATTTAAATACCCATTTATGTCCCAACTTATGAAATAATAAAAATTTCATCTTCTAAAGTATTTTTGCTGATTTTTTGAAGATCAATAAATTTTAAAAGGATATTGTCAATTAAAATTAAAGAACGAAATATTTATTTATAGGGATTTTGAAGAATATTTATAACTCTACTCAATTTTTTATATAAAATTTTTTTAAAGTATTTTATAGAACTAGGGCATGTACAAATATAATTCCCTTACAATAAAAATACGAAAATATTTAAGAACTGAAACCATCCACTTCCAACCTTCAGACATAAAAAAAACTAAACAGATGCAATGAAAGATAAACCATTCTTTTAAAAACACTTTTGTTTTATGCATCATCTTTTGGAAAAATATAAAGTAAAGTATCTGTAACTCATTGTAAATTGTATTACTGCTAATCGATGTATTAAAAGAATTTTATAACAAGCTTTTCTAATGGTACATTAAAGTACCGTCAGGGCATAAAGGGTTAAGAGCGATTCTAAATAGTTGCAACCATTAAGGAGATCAAGCATTATTTTTTTAAAGGATGCATCTACTTTGTCAAATCGCTCTAAAATATCGTATCAAAGTGTACACATTAATACACATTCAAATTTGGAAAACTTCTTTAATAGGGATTTTTCCTCTCTTCTAGTATCAAGTTTCTCTTCACAGTTCGTACTTATATGACTTGTACGTTCTAAACCACACAAAATATTGTCATAATTTAAATAAGTGCTTTTACTCATTCGTAATGGCAGCATCATCGAGCGGAGTTTGCACGGAAGTTAGCGAGTGGAACTTGTAATTGTGCAGGCCGCCAAATTTTGTTACAAAATGCAATTGTGAGATAAATTTTTATTACAAAAAAACATTTTTTTCTGATTTAAAAAAATTTAACACTTTAAACTTTTTACAAAATTTACTTTCCTAGTTCAATCCGTATCTTGACAGTGAAATAAAAGTTCTAAATATATATGCTACAATTTTTCGTTTTTAATGAAATAAGTTAATTTTGTGCAAAATATGATAAATCTAATTAAGACTGTACTTAAATACAAAGGAACTACTTTCTGACAATTTTTTTAATTCAATTTTGTTTAAAATAGCCAGGTGTTCTTATTCAAAAACTATGTAATCGAATAACGTTTTTCACTTTTGGGTAAAGCAGAAAATCTTTCAGAAAATATTGTCAAAGTAAGTGTTTTGAACCAAATTTCAGGATGCAGCAGCAAGAAAGGGGTAAAACTTGTCGTCACTTGACAATAATAGCTTATTACTCAATAAGTATTATTTTCAAAAAAGAAAACTTTATTCGATTCCAAATTGCTTCAACAGTCAGGACTGTCATTGTTAAGCTCGTTTGAAAATTTGTCAGAAAATGCATCAGAAAGTTTCGCGTTGTTGAACTGGGAATTTGAGAACCATTTTAAATAAATTAATGGGAGCATTTTTTAAACAATTTAACCCATACGCATAGAGTTTTAGTAAAAGGTACAAAAGAAAAATGCATAAATAAGGAAAAAAAGAATAGTGTGTAAAGCTGTTTAAGTAATGAAATTCATAAGAAATCAACTAAAATAAATTAATAAGGTAACAAGATGACGATGAATAATTCACAAACAATCAAACACATTTTTTTCCCAATCCATTTAAAAATATACAGTTAAAAAATGGTTTTCTTCAAGTCAAATTTTCTCATTCTCAAGCACAAGCTGAAATAAAAGCATTTGTTAACACTTTGGGTCACGTATACATGCTGCTGAATGTGCTGAGAATCCTCGATTATTCCCACCAGTTATTTTTAATTGTATACTTTACCTCATTTAGTCTTAGCATTTCTGCGATTCAATTAGGTGAAAAATTCTGTTTTGATAAACAGATGGCAAAAGATTAAAAATTCTGTAAAGGACTCTCGTCAAAAAGGGGTTAAAGATAAAGGAAAAATAAAACAATTGCATTTTCTAAAATCTTCTTATGATCTATACTAAAAAAGAAAGTTTTGCTCTGTCTATGTGCGTTTATGTGTGTCTCTGTGTGCGATGGCTAGCGAAATCTATCACACGTAGAAGTCTGAAAATTCGGGCGAGAATAGTCCAAGACAGGTCTTGGTGTACCTGGGGCTCAGATTTTTAATTTTTTAAGGTGCGATCTCCCTGGGCCCTTTTAAGTTTCTATGCCCTAAATTGGTAATAACTTTTCCCCTTTTAATCCGATTTTCTTTGTTTTCGGGACCCATTCTCCATTTTATTAGTTCAAACTTTCTGCATTTCATTTAATACACTGGCGCCCTGGGGTCCGGTCCGGCGTCCCTTGGACATTTTGGACGCCATGCATTTTCAGCCCCTAATTATGTGTCCTCTCACTGCTTAACTTTTAAAAAGTTGAGCCTAGGACTCCTCTCCCTGTATCAACACCCTCATATTTTTATTGGTACCGTAGCACCTTTTTTTAAGCATCCCCCCTTTTTTTTTCTAATTAAAAAAAATTAATTCTAATGATTAATTCTCACCCTATGCTTAATTCCGACTAATTGAAAATGTAAAGCACTAAATACCAAGACCTTTTAACATGCTTTCATGTTAGGGCCCTGCTCTCAACTATCTGTTGGACCTTTTTGGGCCCCATATTATAGCTCTCTTAAAAATGGCCCAATTCACTTTTTTTTCCTAACAACTGCTTAAGTCCTTCGAATTTTTCACAAATATATTCTATTGAATAGATATTTCGCATTACTTTTATAATTTTGAAAAGTTTAATTTTAACAACTAAATATTATATGTAGAGATATATATAATCTCCAAAAAAATAATATTATATATCGAGAATGTTGTATTTATATTTTGGCAAAGGAGGTCTGGAAAACAGATGTGGAAAAAAAATGTATCTAATAGTACAATATAATAGCTTGCAACTGCTTTTTGATTCCAAAACACAAGCCACATGCTAATTTGAGAATGTATTTTTTCGTCACAAAAATTATCAATATGTGTATACATAATTTTTTTTATAAAACAGAAGAAAGAAACGTGGTTGATTGTATAAATTTGGCGCCCCCTCAATTTCCATGCCTGGGACAACCACCCCCTTCGTCCCCCGTTTTGCACGGCTCTGATAACGGGTCCCAGACAGATCAGCTAGTACTCAAATAAAAGCTTACGAAAAACATACCCTTCTATTCTATGTTTTTTTTTTTTTTTTTTTTTTTTTTTTTCATGGATTTTTCGGTCCTGTGCTCGTTAGTAATTTCTTGGAAAACTTATGCTAAGCACATGTGTTTTTGAGATTGCAAAGTAGAAGAGGGAAATAAAATAAAGTTGTTTTTCTTCGTTTGTCTCGGGGAAAGAGGGTTAAAATACGAAAAGGATAGCAACAGTTATATCGGATTTTCAAAGCTTTAGAATTAGAAAAAGGAAAAAGACTTGGAGGACTAAGTGAGGACTAAGTGAATATTTTCTCGCCACTTCTATGTACTATTACCTTTTTTTTTTTTTTTTTTTTTTTTTTGTAAATTAAGTCATTTTAAAAACGAAACTTTGATGCAACTTAAGCCACTGCTGAGGGCTCCCTGGCAGGTTGGGGCCCGGGGCTGCAGCCCCCGTAGCCCCCCCCCCCCTTAATCCAGCTATGTATACAGTAGACTCTCAATATAATAACCTACTATTATAGGAACATTTTCATTATAATAACCAGTCAAAAAAGTCTGATGCATGTAACCATTTGCCCAGCGTTTTATTTAAATCCATCTGAACGACTGATGAGACCCAGCATTTCAATGTAACAAGCTTTTCCTGCAAGTTCTAATTTTCCAACTGAGTGAAAAAGTGTCCAAGCCAGGATTCGAATCAAGTACCTTTGGCATAAGCTGCTAATGCTCTGCCAACTGAGCTATCCTGGACAAATCTGGTTGGCACAACTTGACTGTACCTTTCTTACCTTTTTCACTCAGTTGGAAAATTACAACTCATATGGTTTATTTACCAATAAGAATAATTGTCAAACTAAAGATGCAGTTAATGCTTAAAGTGATAAAAACATTGCACAAAAAGGCTTTTAAAAATACCTTTTAATATAAAGATGACATGTTTCATATGAACGGCAACATCTTCAAGATCAATAATTATTAATATTATAATATAATATAAAATATAAATTAATCAATAAGAAAAAAAATATTGATCTTGATGATGTTTGCCATTTGAGCATATGAAACATGTCATCTTTATATTAAAAGGTATTTTTAAAAGCTTTTTTGTTCAATGTTTTTATCACTTTAAGCATAAACTACATCTTTAGAAAATTGTGTTAAAATGAATCAAGCTTTTTCTGCTTCTCTACCAAAAGTTGTTTTAGACAATGTGTTAGAAATCTTCAAAATGTTTTAGAAACTTTTAAACAGAAAAAAAATTATTTTTCTTAAATATAGAAATTCTTTCTGAATACATCCGGGGGAAATATCGCAGAGACTTAAATATTGCAGAGTCTGTGAGATGAATTCTCACATGTTTTGTTTGGCTGGTAATTCGTTCGACTTTTCTTTCTTCCAGTTGCGAATTTTTTCTACTTTCATCATGGCACCAAGTTTAGCCCACCTATTATTGTGTGCGCATTCCTGCCTCTCTCGGCGCTGGCTTTGTAATCAGAATGGCCTTTGAAATTCGCCTCTTTGTACCTACATGTTTCAAATCATTGTCGCTGTTTGTTTTCGCTGTATAGGGATGGTTCTTGTTTTGTTTTTCCATTCCCATTCGCTTGTCCCATTAGCTTCAAATTGCAATTAATTAAATTGAACATCCCGTTAAGTCAGTTTGGCCTTCACTGCATTCATCGTATATATACTTTGACTTACTTTTTCAGCATTTTTTTCTGATGGGAGCTTCAAGAGATGTTATGCCGATCTTTTTATAATTTTATTTTGCCATTTTTCTTCAGTTAAATATTCTTTAAGTGCTAATTCCTTGATGGATTTATAATGTTTTAATATGGTGACTTGAGTGTGTTTCAAGTATTTTTGTTAGTGGCAGAGAGGGAAGTCATATTTTCTTCGCTTCATTAATTATGAATAAAGAACTTTTTATTTGACTTCAAGAATTGTTGTGGTTCCTGTCTCAACCTCAACATGCTTTTATTAGACGAGATCTTTTCATTTTTCTCCCATAGTGACAAAAAAAAGAACAGACTTAAATCATTAATTTAAGGGGTTATTACCCCTCTAATTGTAAACTACAGAGATATGATTTTTCACAACTACAAAAGTACTTCACATACAATCATGCAAAACTTCGACAAATTATCAACATCACAGAGTCTTCTATACCTATCATGAAGACAATGAACTTTCTGAGTCCAGAACTATTGCTACAGGTATTTTATAAAGGTTTACTGCATATAAAACGGATCGTTTCTTTATTTCTAAAGTAATTTAATAAAGAATATTCTGAAACTTAAACATTCATTTAGTATCTATGGATAGCTGGTTGAAAATTGGATTCTTACCCCTTTAAAGCTAATTTCTGGCCATCTGATTCATTCACAGTTGCTAATTTTCATTAATTATATATAACCAGAAAAGTTGTAAAAGAATATAAATAAATAAGCTCAGATTTTTTTATATTATTATTTTTTTAATACAACTTTTCAAATCTGACATGATCAATGAGATTCTTCCCCACCCTTTTCTTTCCAATGATAGATAAATAACACTAATAAGAGCAAACTGCAAATCCAGATGATATTTTGAGTAAAAAGAAGGGGGAAAACATATCTTTAAACAACTTATAAAGAATTTATTTTCTACAGAATTCAAATGATTAAACATATTTAAATAAGAAAGTGATAAGCTCTGTTATAATTCTAACATGAAATAATAGAATGAACTTACAATAAAGTTTATCAATCCTAAACATAATTAACAGCAAATAAATAAATAAAATAAAGCTTTTACCTTTCTTGTATTTGAGTCATTAAGTTTATAAACTGTAGGTACTGCTCTTTATCAAACTCCTAAAAGGAAAAGAAAAGTCTCACAAAATTTGCAGGACAGAAAATTTCAACAAAATGAGAAAGCATAAACTAAATTAGGGATGTAACAAATATCCAGCCACTGTTTGGTATTCAACCCTCTTGCTGAATATTTATTTGGTTGAACATCTGCAGCCAAATACTGTTGGATATTTAGCTGAATAAATTCAGAATTTTTTTTTTCCAACGTTTTTCTGAAATCCAAGCTGATCAGTTTTGGATATAATCATGAAGTCATTTCAATGCTTTAAATGCACTAAGAATTTCTTTATTTCCTTTATAGGCTAAAAATCTTTTAAAAAATTGGTGTCAAAGTTGAAGATTTAAGCCGATTTTAGAGACACAACTATTGGGAAACAATCATTTATAGATATAATATACAGGGTCATTCATAACTCCCTCCGGGGTTTCGAAACGTTATAGTAAAAAAACGAAGACGAATATGAAAAAAAGAAACATATGAAATTATTCCGAAACTATTCAAGTTTTACTTACATACATTACAGGTGTTCTATGTGTGAACCCTTGGTCACACGGCATACATCCATGCGATAGTCCAGTTCCTGCCATACTCCGTTTCTTTAAATCTGAATCAGTGGTGTCAGTTCAACGGGCCTTTCGTAATAAATATCGAAAACAGGGACCAACTGACAAAACAATTCATGTGTGGTACCGGAAATTTAAAGAAACGGAGTATGGCAGGAACTGGACTATTGCATGGATGTATGCCGTGTGACCAAGGGTTCACACATAGAACACCTGTAATGTATGTAAGTAAAACATGAATAGTTTCGGAATAATTTCATATGTTTCTTTTTTTCATATTCGTCTTCGTTTTTTTACTATAACGTTTCGAAACCCCGGAGGGAATTATGAATGACCCTGTATTAATAAGAAAATGAAAAGTCCTATTCAATTTTAAATAGCTTGAATATTAATGTCTGCAAATTTCATGCACATATAAACTAGTCGTTGGGGGCCACCGTAATACTTACCCATCATGGATATGCATAATGTAAAATATTAAAATAAAAATGTGTAAACTACTTATAAAATACATTGCAATTCAAATAAAATCGTGGTTTGATGACGTCATAAACTTTAAAGGCTCGATTACTGAATTGCTTGAAAGAAACATCCTTATAACTCCAAAAATAATAATCCTATTAACTAGCGGTTTATTGCATCTGATTAAGCGTCAAATTTCCAATTAAAATATATCTTTGAAGTGAAATTTGGATGAAATACAGGGTCATGAAAAACAGAAGAGTGTGGAAAATAGGATTCTAAATATCTCGGCAACTAATTATCCAATCAACTTCATGCTTTATGCAAAATTTATGTTTTTTAATTGCTTTTATATTCATTTCTTAAAATAAACAATTTCGAAAAATTTTATATACCTTTCATCAAAACGAATATTTCGAGAGTCCGAAAAAAAATAGTTCCGGTTAATCGAGGTTATTGAAATTAAATAGGCTTCTTCCCATTATTACATACTAAGTACATACCAAATTGCAAGTCTCTATCTCAATTTTTTCGGGAGATAGAGCGTTTACAGACACACAGACGGACGACAAAATTTTTTTTTCTAAAAATATGTTTTTCGGAATCTCCAGTGTCTGAAACGTGTAAATCCGTCAAAAAAAATTTTTCGATTTTCAAAACAATTACAAGACTTACCCTATACTACGTATGATGGGTAAGTAAAATGGCTTTGTTAATGTGTCAGGAAAATTCGCACTATTCAGCAGTATTATTAATTGTTGTTTAAGAACAGCCTTAAATATATTCAATAGAAAATATTGCAGAATTATATTTTGGTATATTATTAAAAAAATCTCCTAACACTAATTCAATTTTAAATTGTATATAAGATTAGTCATATTGTTAGGTTGTTTAAGTTCTAAATAAATTCAAATAATGATACAATATTATATAAGAAAATCACTTATTATCATTAAACTACAGATGTATATGCTTAAAGCAATAAAATAGAATACATAAAGGTTTATAAAAACCTTTTAGTAAAAAAATCGACATGTTTCAAATCCACAAACGGCAACATTTTCAAGATAAATTTTTTGAAAGAATATTTAATCTTGAAAATGTCGTTGTTTGTACATGTCGAACTTTATATTAAAAGGTTTTTATAATAAAGGCCTTTATGTATTCTGTTTTATCACTTTAAGCATATACATCTGTAGTTCAGATAAAGATGTTATATAAATAAAAATATTTTTCTCGTTGCATGTTTAACCTTTAAGAACATGGATGGGTTGGAAGGTAAGAAAAAGATGGTTATAAAAAAATGGTTGGTGTATTCTGTACACCGACTTCATTTAAAGTCTAAATATCGATTTTTAATGATATTCTTGTTTCATCCAATGTCAAATAACTGTATAAATGTCAAATTGGGAAAAAAAAAATATTTAGAATTATTATGACTAAATTTTTAAAAAATCAAAAAAAATCTGGTGTGACTCTATTTAATTTTTTGAACACTTTACAGAAATATAAGCATAAAAAACAAAGTTTTTAGTACCAGAACATTTACTTAACTTTAAAATGTTCTGGTGCTAAAAACATTGTTTCATCAGCTTATATTGTACTGTGCCAAGTAAAATCTTAGTTATCACTTATAGAATACTTTGAATTCAAATGCCAGGTAAACCAAAACTAACTAAAAAATATGTAACATAACATATGCAATGTATTCCACTAAGATACTTCAGAGTTTCCCCCAGGCAGTTTCAGAAGGGTGCTGCACCCTGCCTGCCCTTTGGGTTACAAAATAGCACCCTTCTTGCCCCTCATAAAAAGAGTTAGCACCCTTCTTGCCCCCTCCATTAAAATAATTAGCAACCTTCTTGCCCTAATAAAAAAAGTGCCATATCTCCTTTTTGCATTAAAAATTTGCTTCTATAGTAAAAACTGACTCAATGTTGTCTTAAAAAGAGTGTTTTGACTTTGAAATATCAAAAATTGCTTTAAAAACCAAAAGAATACCTTAACAATTAAAAAAAGTGCCCTTAAGAATCTGAAAAGTACCGTCAAAAATCCAAAAAGGGCCCTTAAAAATAAAAATAGGGCCCTTTTCTCACCAGCAGCACACTGCCATTTTTTAAACCTGGGAGAAACTCTGATACTTCAATTATAGAGATAATCTTCCCTAACCAAGATTCACAGTCCAAAGTTGGCATCAAACATAAGCAATAATGGTAACAATTAGTTTCAAGTGTATGAGAATTACAGCCCTATTTTAATCAAAAAGGGGTCATTTTAGTATATTTTAGCATATTTTGCAAAAGTATTTCATTTGATTTTTTAAAATGTAGATATCGTCTTTTCTTTCTTCTTCAACAAAATTAATACATAAATTTTCATACGCTTTTATTTAGTATTTTTTTTTTCTTAAAAACCAAATAAAAATATTTTACTGAGATAATAAATAAATAAATAAATAAAATAATAAAAAAAGATTTTACTAAATTTAGTCACATTCTGGTGAAACATACAGTAGAGTGCCGATTATTCGAACCCGTTGGGACCGGTGCAAGTTCGGATAACCAAAAGTTTGGATAATTGAACAGGTAATTTTAGGGATGTTCTTGACTAAACCAAAAGGATTAAAATGCATTTTTTACATGTAACAGGTTTTTTTTTTTCATATAACAAATGTGGGTCTTGAAAAATATAGTAGTGGATAGGTAAATTAAAAAAATTCTTCTGTGTGTACAGAATAGTCCTCCATATTTTAACCAGGCTTAGGACTGGCAGCTAGCTGTTAGTGCAGGTATGTTTAATTTTTTTTTTTTTAATTTTTTTTTTTTTTTTTTTTTGCCATTTTTTTAAGCTTTCTAAATATATGTTTTTGTCTTTTTTACCATTTTCTGAACTGCAAAATTTTATATTTAAACAAAGAAGCATTGGATTGTTTTTTGTTTTAAAGAAGATATTTTTTTCTATGCTGCCATATCACAAATTCTTCTTAAATATTGTATAAGTTAAATAGGATTCCTGTAGGTGCAACCATTTCATAATTGCTTCCAAACATTCAAAGGCTTCATTGTATAATGGGCCTGGATCATTTTCATAACACTCGTTTTTATTTTCCTCAATGTCTTTTTCATGTTGAATAGATGATACAATCTCATCATCATTTAAAAAGTTGCACAAACTAGAGTTTGACCCCACCGGTCTACTGATCTGGAAAACGCTTCCGATTTCAAAGGCCATCCTGAAAATAATTTCAAACCAAAAACAGGTATTTGGATAATTGGACAGTTCGGTTAATTGGAGTTTGGATAATCAGCGCTCTACTGTAGTTATTGTATCAACATAAGATGAAAGTGAGCAATAAAAATAATTTAACTGAGATACAAGAGATAATGTTTGTTTATTGTCACAGAATGGTTGAAAAAAGGTATCAATACCAAACGACCCATTGGTTAATTTCTTCAAAAATATATACAGTTCTTGTGACAGTGGCCTATAACATATTCACCAAATAAGAGCTCAACCGAAAGCATAGTTATGGCACTATCGTGTTCACTCATGCAAATACATACATAGTGAAATCATCGAAAAAACACCAAAAAGAAACTCTGGGAATCTGAAAACATGACAAAATTGTAATATACGCGTACACATAGATGGAATAGGTTTAAAAATAGCGAAAATGGATTCAGGTAATCTCAAAATGTAAAATATACTAATATTTCCATAATTGTTTTTTTATGATTGCAATACTTTCCTTACACTGTATGTGTATGGAAAGTAAAAAATATGGTTGACAATAAATTTGCTGCATTATGAATTTGAAACAAAAGCAAATAAGAAAATCAAAATTCCAAAAATGTCTCAGTCACTTGAACAAATTATTGGGATTCGTTGAACAATTACAGAAGTATTTATTCACAATTTTTTTTTTTTTTTTTTTTTTTTTTTTACAGTAAAATTAGAAATATAGGTCACATTTTCCATGTGTCAATAGTGACTTTCCAGAAAAAAAAAATGAAAGGGCAAAAACAATTGTGTCCTGCAACTCACTAGTTCAAAATTGAAATGTCTTATGGGAGAGGGTAAATAAGATGCCGGTACTGACCATGTGATTATTACGGAATTTGCAACTATTTTTTCACCGAGTGGCACATACAATAAGCCATCCATAAAGGTTTTGCATTGTGCATTTAAAGAAGTATTGTAACTTTAAGAGGCTACCTCACTCATGCGAAAACACCTGCTCACTAATGTTAATCCTATGGGGGAAATTTTTTAAGATCTTGTTCACATTTCAATATTTTTAAATGATTTTACATTGGGTAACCGAGGTCGATATCTATGCAGGAATTGAATTTGTGACATGGCAGCATGAGAAAGGGGAAAAACTTGTAGTCATGTGACAAGAATCGCTTATAACTCAATAAGTAATTTATTTATCAAAAAGTGGAAAACAGAATTAGATTCCAAATTGCTTCAATAGTCAGGCCTGCTAATTTTACATCTTAACGTTAAAAAATGAGCAGAAAATGTGTCAGAAAATTTTGCGTTATTGAGCAGGGAATTTGATAACCGTCTAAATTAATAAAATGCAAGATATATACCACATTTCATTTTTTAAATTATGAGTGAAATGTAACTAACTCTCAAACTCCTCCCAATAAAATTTACTTGACCAAGGGCTATTCCAAAAAAGTATGAGAGGTAAGTATTATGAGGGATTCATTAACTTTAAATGTAAGAACAGATAAAAGTTTCACTAGATAGTCGATAGCAGAAATAAAGAATACACTTTAGATTTTAATGGAAATGACTTATCATCCTGGCTTACAGAAAATCAATTTGATAAGTTTAAATGATAAAATACAAATTTTTAATTTTTTGTATTGAAATAAGTTTTCTGAAATAAAAATCAATAAATTAAAAAGTACATTTCACAGTTGTAATAATGCATTCTTATTTTGGCTAAAATGTATATGAATGACATGTATATACAGATAAAATTATGCTTTTAGTAATTTAGATTTAATAAAAGTCTTGTTTTATTATTAGCAACAAAGTCTTTGAAATATTACAAAAAGTACATCCAGTTATTAAAATATTTAAATAGATAACTAATAAAATATCAATTTTAATATGTATTTATTTTTATTTTTATTTGAAAATAAAATTATAATCAGTATGTACTTAATTGTTCTTTTTTAGGAGGGAAGGAGGGGACTAAAATTTGACCAAATATTCAGTATTCAGTCAGTATTCATTATTCATTATGTCCCTAAAATAAATTACATAGTTTATTTATTATTTTTTTTTTAAATAATAGGAAGAAGACATCATAATATACTATATATTTGTAAATCTTAAATAAAACAAATGATTTAAACAAACATACATCAATTTTCCCTGAAATTTTTAATAATAAATGGTAAATGATTTATTTCTTGCTGAATATCATGAAAAATCGATTTGCCAGAATTTTAAGGAAACAAAACCCAAACAGACACTTAATCAAACAAAATAATTTAAAGTAAAAAAAAAAAGGGGGGGGGGGGACAGGAACACAAAACCATGATAAGATTTTGTACTGAGTTCAGATAAATACTAAATCTGGAGAGTATTACAATTTCTAGATTGTTTTTGGTTTGTTGGGGCACTATGGTCACCTTTTACACACAAGGACTGGGATCACCATTTCAAAATGGAATCTGGTCCACTACAAACATCCGTGCTTGCGTCAGGATTTGAACCTGGCATCCTTTATCCAGAAGCCAGTGCCCTAACCATTAGACAAACAGGTGAGCTAATATTCTAGAAAAGATAACAAACCTTCTGTAATGGTAGGTTAAAACAGCTTACGTAATTTCTAGCTATTTTACTTTAACTGATTTATGTTTAAAAGGAGGAACTTATCCAAAAATCTGTAAATTCAGATTAAATGAAAATCACATTTAATGTATTTAATGAAAGATAAATTTTGAGGAAGGTTTATTTTTTATTTATTTATTTATTTGTTTTGGGGTAGGGGGAGAGAGAGAGGATAAAACTTATGGCTTTTTACTTTCTTTAATTTCACGGTTTCATATTTATTAGGCAATTTAAATAGGAAGAAATATAATGCTAAAATTCTTTTGTGCTTGCACTGAAATCATGGAAAAATCTTTTGTTTAAACTCTAACGGAAAGAGATTTTATATTTTACAAGCAGGCTTTGCCTGCTACGCTGGTTAGTTCCTCCAAGCTAACCTTAAATCAAATGAAATATATCGATGAATTTGACCTTGTGTTTTAAAGCAATATGGACCTTTATCTGGAATGTCTGCATTGCTGAAAACAATACAAATGCTGTTGCACTATGATATTTTCTAATATGTCAGGCTAAATTTGAGCTGTTAAGGTCTAACTCTTTTAGATGATCATTTACAGTACGTTTTGGTAAAGAACGATAGCACGATATGCAATATACTAAAACCATCCCAAAAAATTATCTAACTTACAATGCAAACAAACTAACAAAATTTACCCAGTAGAACATTTTAAAAAGACTAATCTTTCATAAGCAGGTTCCCTGATTATAGAACTTTCCTCTATAATTAAGCAACATAGAATGATATGCAATATACCAGAGTTTCCCCCAGGTTTAAAAAAGGGCAGGGTGCTGCTGGTGAGAAAAGGGCACTTTTTTTATTCTTAAGGGCACTTTTTTAATTGTTAAAGGTTATTCTTTGGGTTTTTAAAGCCTCTTTCGATATTTAAAAGTCAAGGCACTCTTTTTAAGACAACAATGAGTCAATTTTTACTATGAAAGTAAATTTTTTAATGCAAAAAGAAGAAATGGCACTTTTTTAAATAAGGGGCAAGAAGGGTGCTAATTATTTTACTGGAGGGGGCAAGAAGGGTGCTAATTCTTTTTATGAGAGGCAAGAAGGGTGTTATTTTGTAAACCAAATGGCAGGCAGGGTGCTGCACCCTTCCGAAACTGTCTGGGGGAAACTCTGATATACTAAAACCATCCCTGAAAAATTATCTACTTAACAAAGTAAGACTCATCAAAATCTGTGCAGTAGAACTTTTTAAAAATCTTTCATAATTTTTTTCACCTGATTATAGAACTTTCCTCCATAATTCTATAATTCAGCAATGCAGAAAACTATGTTACATACTAAAAGCTTCCTTGAAATATTATCTAACTAACATTGCAAGTCCCATCAGAATCCATTCAACAGAACTCAAGCTATAAGCAGCCGGAAAGAAATTTCCATTTGCATTTTATAGATATAGTAGAAGCAGGTTGTAAAATGATTTCTATTCTCTAATTAATATCAATTCTAAAAAAGCAGTAAAATAAAAATATTAAACTATACATCTAATCATTTTCAACTTTTTCTTGAAGAGACATTTGCTTTAAAGCTGGTTGTTTTATTTATGTGCATATATTTTTATTCTTAATTTTATTATTTCTTTCTGCGACAGTGGATGATGACATTTACGAATGAAATATGCTTCTTAAATGGAAAGAGGCTTTGAAGCAATAGGTTTACCTATCATACTATTATATATTAATAAGTTTATTTACAAAATGCTAATATTTAATTAAAAAATTATGACAACAGACAACCAGTTTTAAAACATCCTTAAAATTTTTTAAGACATACTAAAATTATAAGAGGAAATTAAAAAAAACTTACCCCAGGTTCATGTCTTGCAGCTTCATATAAATCCGCAAACTTATGAATTGCTGTCATTTCAATTTGTCCAAATAAGCCACTCTGAGCCAATCGAATAAGATAAACTCTATAGTCTTGATGATACGGACGAATTTTAGAAGGATCAGCAGAGAGAATGGCAGCATCTAAAATTGAAAAAATATATATATGTTACATAAAATATATTTTGAAGCACAAAGTATTATTTAAATATATATAGATTAAAAAAAAAAAAAAGACTTGTCACTAAATAGAAACCATAAAAATAATTTCACATTAGCTATTACAGTAATACAACTATCAAAACCCCTTTTACTAAAATGCATTCTTTATATACTAGCTGGGCTTCACCTATATAAATAGTTATTCAGTTTATAGGTGGAAATTACTTTTCGACATCAGAGAGCAGTGGATTTGAAAGTGAAAGGGAGGTGTTAACTTCAGTACCACATCCATAATACTCCCACATCTCTGGAATTCCAGAATAGTGGGCCCTCCCCCCTTTCAGATGTTTTTTTTTTTTTTTTTTTTTTTTTTTTTTTGCCACTCCATTCATTTACTGATTTTATCGATGCTCATTGGACTGGGAAAAAGAAAAGAAAGAGGCAGTGGGCCTCTTAGCTGTGAAATGGCTAATTTAAATATATTTGTTCTTTAAATAAATGTTATTATAGAGGCAGGATTTAACTTTTACCAGTACACAAAACATGTATCAGGAACTGACTCACAGGAAATACGACGATGACATTCTTCTTTTATATATATATATATATATATATATACATATTAATAAAGAATGTAGCAATAATAAATAACATTTTATATAAAAATTGGACAAATGTGAAATATGGAACTTTTGTTACATATTTCACAAAACATTAAATAAAGACATTATTAAGCTTATTTACCTAAAGTTGGTAAAGAATCCAATGCTTTCATTCTATATAAATGGCATGGCACTAAAAATTGAAAAAATATTATATAGAATAAATGACATTATATTTTAATGCAAAAGATTCTATTATCCTGCTATTAATTTTTTTTTATTTATACATATATATCATAAAAATATAGCACTAATTCATAAAAGGAAAATATTCTACATTATGATATACAATAATGAACTTTTGAAATGAAATATTAATATAACTGACATAAAACCTCATTTAATATTTTTTAACCATAGTATTTCTTTATTGACATTGCTATTTCAGAATACATTGCATCATATATAACTTCAAGAATGATTACACAACACACCTATCAACTTTTTAAAATGACACATGAAGAGTATTTCACACAATGGACAATATTCTCATGATGTCACAGTGGGTAAAATGGAGGCACGATCGTTTGTTTACATTTTGTATTTTCTGCTATTTCTGATAGTCAAGTTATTTTATTGACACATTTATGGGCTCAGAAACAGAGTGATGGAAATAAAAACATATTCTTTCATTCTTTAATTTATAAATAATGAAAAGTTTGATAAAAGAATTATTTGCAAAAATTAAATGAAAAATTTCTAAATTACTAAAATGTAAGATTGAAAACATGAAGTTAAAATATATGTAAGTGAAATAAGTTAAATTTATGCAATTTATTAACAAATAATCAATTTAATTTTTTTAAATTTCACCCTATTCAATGTACATTAGGGTGGAACGAAAAGAATGGTTAATTATTTTTTTTTCAGTTAGAAATTTGCTATAGTCGGCAAAAGTTGCCTTTTTGGATTAGAATGCAGAATATACAATTTTGTTGCTGTACTAAAATATTTTGAGATGCCGCAAAGAGCTTCAAAAATGACTTTTCTATGAAAAAAACGATAAAAATTGCCTTTTAAAAAAAAGTTCTTTTCTTGATTATTAACATAATATACATGTATTTTGTAAACAGAATATTCGAAATATGATACTTTTGCAGAAAACTTGCACATTCTATGTATTACGAATTTTTAGATGCCATTACAGAAAGAATTATTTTGTAGAATTTAGTGATTTTCACCATATTAATTTTTATTAATTTTACAGTAACATATTCTTATAGTACTACATTGAAATGAAAGAAATGCAATCTTTAATTATCGTATCTTAGTTAAACAAATCACACTTATTTAGAAAAACTTTAAAAGAGTGAAACCTCTGATTAACGGACACCTATATGACCAAAAAAAATGTTTGAAAAAATGAGGTGACTGCAGGAGATTGGTAGTTAATTATAACGAGAGGTTAATGTTCGCTGAGAAATTCTAATTTGGCCGTAAGAGAGGGGTGACCGTATATAAGGGTGTCCATTAAAAGAGGTTTTACTTTATATTGTTTTTAAAGGCAAAACGTTATTTTTAAGAAACATTAATTTTTCTCTAATGCCCATAGTAATCACACATGGTCCATAATAATCACACTGACACATTGGATTGTTTTTTTTTTGGTTTTTTGTTTCAAATCTTGGCATGATCTTTTGAAAATTTATTTTGGTTTTTATCAAAGCATCTCTTGCAGAAGTGCTGCAAACTGAAAATGATGACTCGGTAACTAATTTAACAATCCTTTTAACTGCTTGTGTGTGACATAGGGAAAAACTGAAGTTGACTCTCATGATCACTTCTTCTACTTGCTTTATTTACTGCTTTAGTTTGTCGTCAGCAATATACATAGTGATAGGAGGTTATATTACTTCAACATCATGCCATTGAATTATATCAATATAATCCGTGACATCAAAGTTTATACATACAGGAATTAAAAAAATTCTTATGCCAACTTCATTTCCAGCCCCTGCTTTTACAATTCGGCGTAATGCAAACTCCTTAATGAATACTATCACCTGATAGCATACAATGGAGTACATTTTCATGTGCAGCAAAGTGTGCATTGCTTTGGCTAATTGGATCAATTACATTTTTAGGAGTGTAATTGACGTAACGTAAATAGCTGATACTTTTTCACAAGTGCTTCGTCCATAGATAGAAGATGGTTTCAACTTTATGTTAAACCAAACAGTTGCATACACTTTCAAAATGTACTCAGTCAGTATTTGGAGATTTTGTGATGGATATTCTGTCCCCACGTACAAGCGAATTATTATGTTTGCTAAGGTAAACCATAGTGAATGACAATTTTTTTCTGGTTTCTTCATAGACAAATCAGAAGAGTAACTTCTAACGGAGATTGTGTTACCCATTTCTAAATAATATATTTGGTCCATACTTAAATTATCCTTAAATTTTAGCAATGGAATATTATTTTCAATAGGTGAAAACTTAGTCACTGGAAGTTCATAACACTTTTCCAGATGTTTCCTTACTTTCATTCCAAATTCATTTGGATTTTTAGTTTTTCCATCTAGGAAAGAAAATAGATGACGAATGGGTAGTTCATTTGCATGAAACAGACAAATCAAGCACTGTAGTGGCTTTCATAATTCTTTTTCCAATAAAGCAATCGCACCATTATTCAATCCAGTGTTCGAGGCAGTTCCACCATATCCAATTGTAATAATGTTTAAGTATTGGTTGTTGCCATTTAAAAATGTCATTATGTTGTCTTTTAAACCTTTTCCAGTGCCAGAAATTGGTTTTACGTGTCTTGAAAATTTTGATCCAAGTTCTGGAACAAGTGATATATGTTCTTCGATAACAGTTATTTTGTAATACTTAGTTCCTTTCTTCTCTTGCACAATAGTCTTGTCTTTTCTTACATAAAAAAAAAACAATTACTTTCTGTAACTAGTTTTACAGTTTTTTCTACATATCTTTTTCGGTTCTTTATTTGTTTTCATCTAATTTTCATTCTTTCAATACATTTCTGTCACACTTCTTTCTTCATCACTTATCAGACCAATATCCTGCAGAGCGGCGCTTGGAATTGTTGCAGCAATTTTGTCTGATACTCAAGTTCGATCGCAAGTAGAAGCCACAAATCGCAATTTCATACGCATTTGACTATGACTTTGATGACTTGAGGTTTCAGAGACACTGGACGTAGAGGCAATAAAAAAATTGGGATAGTATAGTGTTCTCTTCTGAACTTTGTTCTATTTCTACCTCATTGTATACTATTTATGTTTCATTATTTTTGTAATTAAAATGTATTACGCAGTAAGTTTACCATGTTTTCTAATTAAAAAGATTTAAAATTGATTAAAACTGATTTAAAAGTTAACCTATGAAAACTATAGCCTATTAAAAAAAATTAAACATAATTGCAAAATTTGTCAAAATTTAAATAAAAACCTAAAGTTTGCCCTTCTTGCAGCACCTCTAAACATAATCCAATTACGCTGATATATAATTTCCATCTTTATTTTGATCAAAAGCAACTTTTGAAAACTATAGCATATTGAAATTATTATTATTATTATTATTTTACATAACTGTGAAAATTGTCAAAATTTTAATAAAAACCTAAAGTTTACCCTTCTTGCGGCACCTGAAAACATAATCCAATTACGCTAATATTTAATTTCCGTCTTTATTATGATCAAAGGCAACTTTTGAAAACTATAGCATTTTGAAATTTAAAAAAAAAGTGTTTTCGTTCCACCCTAATGTACATCAGCTATCGTCTGATTTATTTTAACACTAAACTAGTCGTTGGGGGCCACCGTAATACTTACCCATCATGGATATGCATAATGTAAAATATTAAAATAAAAATGTGTAAACTACTTATAAAATGCATTGCAATTCAAATAAAATCGTGGCTTGATGACGTCATAAACTTTCAAGGCTCGATTATTGAATTGCTTGAAAGAGGTTTTTCCTTATAACTCCAAAAATAATAATCCTATTAACTATCGGTTTATTGCATCTGATTAAGCGTCAAATTTCGAATTAAAATATATCTTTAAAGTGAAATTTGGATAAAATACAGGGTCATGAAAAATCGAAGAGTGTGGAAAATAGGATTCCAAATATCTCGGCAACTAATTATCCGATCAACGTCATGCTGTATGCAAAATTTATGTTTTTTTATTGTCTTTTAAATTCATTTCTTAAAATAAACAATTTCGAAAATTTTTATATACTTTTTACCAGAACGAATATTTCGAGAGTCCGAAAAAAATAGTTCCGTTTAATCAAGGTTATTGAAATAAAATAGGCTTCTTCCCATTATTACATACTAAGTACATACCAAATTGCAAGTCTCTATCTCAATTTTTTCGGGAGATGGAGCGTTTACAGACACACAGACGGACGGCAAAATTTTTTTTCTAAAAATATGTTTTTCGGAATCTCCAGTGTCTGAAACGTGTAAATCCGTCAAAATTTTTTTTTTCGATTTTCAAAACGATTACAAGACTTACCCTATACTACATATGATGGGTAAGTAGAAAACAATAAAATCGATAATTAACACAAAATGATTGTGATATTAAATGAAGAGCCCTTATATTATTCAGATTTATTGCATACATTTTTATTAATTCAGTAGCAAATTTAAAAAATAAGCGATTTTTTCCAAAACATTAAGCTTTCAAATGTAGAATTGTTTAAATGTTTTCCCAAACAGTTGGTTTTTTACAGCCTCAAACCCAAAGAAAGAATATTGTCTATTGTTTTTTTATTGGGGGGGGGGGGGGGAATGGAGAGTCATATGAACATATGATCCCCTTTTTTTAAGTAATACATAAACATTTTAAAATAATCACTAGACGAATATTGTTAAATAATACACTAATGACCATTATAAAGATATTTTGAGGAGGGAATTTTTTGAAAAACATTATAACACTCATAAAAAAAAGATTTTAAAAACAAAAACATAGCATTTTTTAAGATTAAATTTTACTTTTTAAGAAAATGTATAAGCAAAGACTTATTCAAAACATGACTTTCCTTTACATAAAATGAAGATTAAGAGATTTCCTACAGTGTTTTTTGACAACCCCCCCCCCCCCCCTAACAAGATTTCCTTACATTCAGTATTTATTATTGTTAAAAGTAGTTTGAAAAAAATAATAATTTATGGAAAGAAAAATGGAGATAGGGAGAAGCTTTCCTAGGTATCCTCAGTGGCGTAGCTATGTTTTTCGGCGCCCGGGGCAGGAAGAAAATCTGCGCCCCCCCCCCCTCCCCTGAAAACATAACCACATTATTTTCCTTCAAGACGAAAAAAAGGGTCCTTCTGATTTGTACCGGGAGGAAAAGATAGCTTGCCTCTTCCTTGTTTTTAAGAATTCAGTTAATTTTACTCAAACTTACGAACCTAAAAGGCATGAAACCCGATTATAGAAGATTCCTGGTTTTCGTCAATACTGAATTTGAATTTCGAAAAATTAGTCAACAATCACTAAGTTGGCTTCCTTTATGCCGACCTACTTTTATCACCATATTTGGATATATTTAGGTAAATATCGCCCAGCTTGGCGATATTTTGACGTTAGCGGATATGATTACGTAGTTTTAAGCGTATGTGAGTAGCATCAATAATTAGAACAACGAAAGTAAATTTGCAAGAAACCACGTTTGCTAACCCCATAAATTAAACCCGATTATGGAAAAAAAATCTGCTGCCTTGTATTAACTCGCTGTTTTTTTTTTTTTGTGTGTGCGGGAGGGGTTGGGGTAATCTTTAAGGCGAATTTCATACAATTAAATATAGGATTTTCAGCAATATAAATAGTTAATTTTCTATAAATAAATTTTTAAGTAAAACGTCATTTTTATTGTATTTTTAAATTTGTCATGACGTTTTAACTAATTAACTTTTTGTTTTATAAAGTTTTTTGCTCTATTAAAAAAAGAATATTTGTGAAGATCTAATAAAACATTTTAGTTATAAAATTATCTATGATTAGCGTTATCTTTACCTTTGGAATGCCTGTATTATGTTTGTGTTTTTACTCAATAAATAAAGATTTAATTCTTAATACATGAACCAACGCTTTTATTAAAGTTAACTTCGTTTTTGTATGTAAAGATGGAATTTTCTAATTGATTTTTCACTCACTTCCTGGATAGGCTAGAATTATAAAAATTATGTACGCAGGTGTATTTGTGATGACAATACAGCATTTTAATATTTTAAGAACTGAATTATAAAATAATAGTGATTTTAAGGCATTTTTCCATTAGCTGGCCACAGGCAATAAATTGCCAAATAATCATTAAGGTTACAATTGTTACGAGTTACAAAAACAATGGCGTTAAATATGCGCCAAATCAAGCTTGCCAAAATATCCCATCTAGCTGTGAAAGCAACAACGAAATATTTTAAACACTAAAATGTAGAAAATATAAATAAAAATAGTGAGTGTGATAATTAAAGAAAATATCTTTTGTCATTAAATCAATATTAAATAAATTATGACTATACGTTTAGAAAACAGTTTAGAATATATAGTTTAAAATAATGATATGAATATCTAGTTTAAAATAATGATATGAATATATAGTTTAAAAAATACTTTTTTTCTATAACATATCTTAAAAAAGAAACAAAGAAAACATTATAATTAAAAAGAAATAAATTCACCAGTTCGGACTTTCGACCAAGCGTAAATCAAATCGGCGAATTTTCAATTATCGGGTTCCATGCCAAATTAATGTATTGTAACAGAATTTTTTTATAACTGCATGAATTGCAGTCATGGAATTAATTGTGTTTTTTAAGAAGTCCGAACTGGTGTGTGAACTTTATGGAGACTTTAAAAAAATTATTTTTTTATTTTTAGTATTAATAAGTAATTTGCATTAGAAATCCGATTACTCCATGAGAACAACACTGTCTGTCACAAAAATAACAGAAGAAAAAATCGACCTTTCAAATATGAAATGCACGCTTCCTCGTTAAGGGAACTATGTACTCTTCTTTGCAAAAAATGACAAATATAAATTTTCCAATTTTTTGTTTAAAAATGTATTTAGACATCTCTAGTATATTCTGGTGAAGTGACCTAAATATCTGATGATTATAAATGTGTGACAATAGCTTTTTATTGCCTTTTTTAAATTAGTCTTCTCTCAGTTAATTTTTTTTTCTTTTTTCTTTTTCTTTTTTCTTTTTCTTTTTCTTTTTTTTTTTTAGATATTGCTACTTTTAAAATCATTTAAAAAAACAATATCGGAAAAAATTCACTGATTACACTATTTTTTAAATGCAATAGATAAAAATATTTTTTAATAAAAATACTTAGAAAATAGTTCCCTGTTCTTTTTTATTTTTTCATTATATTTAATTTTCTGCAATTTTCAATGATAATTTTATAGTCAGATACTTTGAATATTTGTTTTGTTTGTTCAATAGTAAATAAGTATTTAAATTATCATTTGAGGCTGTATGTCGTAATACTGCTCGCGAAGGATTTTTTAAATCGTCAAAACCTTCTAAAGATCACACACTCTTATTTGCATTTAACAGTAATCAAGATCAAGAGAATAATTTTAATATTTCTCCATTTCCACATAGCCATTTGTACTGGTTGTTCTAGGAATAAGACTGAAAAGTCCTGCTTCGATTTTTATACGGTTAAGAAGGGAAAATGAGGGTGTAGGTCTCCCACATTTTATTATTTGGCTTTTCTTAATGCCAGTTCGACGAAAAAGTAGAATTTCCAATACAAAACAAATGATATATTTACTTACAATCAGGGCCGGCGCAACCATCAAGCAAACGTGCAGGCTGTGCGCCAATTCGGGTTTTGTTAAGGGCCCCAACGCTCTCTATACAATTCGAAATAACGTTTCCTCTGTATAAAATTATATTTTTGGCTCTAGAGTTGTCTTTAAATATTCCTTCGTGAGGAAAAAGTGAGTATTAACATTATTTCTTACAAGCAAAGTTCATATAATTATCTGTGACTGTATAGATTGTTGATCCTGAAAGTAATCACAAAAGCAAAAAAAAAGTATTTAAAATATCGTAAAGAATAGAAGATTTTACAAAATTAAAAATAATTATGCACATTAAATTCAAAAATAGTGGTATTTTTCAAACATTTTATTATCTTTATTAGATATTATTCTTGGATATATACAATTTAAAAATAAATTTTATTTATACGATATTGCAGTATACGTTGGCCTCCACTAACTGCTTTGCCAGGGTTTCGCGCAACGTTGCGCCGGCCCTTCTTACAGTTCCTCCAGCTAAATCCATTTTGCAGTGATTAACAGAAGCCCCCTTAACACGAAAATATTCATATATAATGCTAAGAACTCAAAAATCAGCGTGAAAACCAATACAGAAATAAAGAAATGTTCTTTTGATATAAGAAATGCGACGCCAGCAAGGCCCTTTATTTTATAAGCTAGACAGTGAGGAGTTTCAATCTGTGATTTGCACTTATGGATCTCTCCACTGCCTCCTCTTTCGCCGATTTTATTCAAAGCATTCACACACAAAAAAGGTCAACAATTCTTATTTATTGTCAAAATATGCGAGATAATTTCGGTTTAAAGCGTCTCTCAATTTGGCGCCCCCCATTGAATCATTTTGCACCTCCTTTCAGGTACGTAATCATGCAAAGTACAAAGTGTGTTCAGCCATCCCTATAAACATTTACAGAAGCTTTCTTCTTTTATTATTTGGATATAATAAAATGTTTTACGAAAGAAAACATTCACACACACATTTAAAAAAAAGTCTACAATTTTTATTTATTGTCAAAATATGTGAGATAATTTCGGTTAAAAACCTCTCTCAATTTGGCGCCCCTTGGCAGCGCGCCCGGGGCGACCGCCCCCCTTGCCCCCCCTTAGCTACGCTACTGGGTATCCTAAATAATAAAGTGTAAAATTTACAACTAAAGAGTAAAAGTTGGGAAGTATGTGATTGCATTGCCCATTATGATTTGCATGCAGGCAATTTTAAATTACTTTTAGTAAATGAAAAGTGTACTCAAACATGCATAGAAATTTAGCCAGAAATGAAATGATATCATGAATGTTTTTTTTAACCAATTTCCATTAAAAAAAAGAAGAAAGGAAAAAAAAAATCCAATCAAGCAGTTTAAAAGTGTGATACATAAATCAGAAAAATTTCAAATGTACAAGTTAAAACACATTCACTCACATACACAATGGGAAAAAAAAAATCAAATTAAATTAAATATGCTAGCTAACATCATGCATATATATATAAACAATAGAACTAAAGCAAGGAAGAAGTAAGTGGCAGTATCAAATTTCAAACAAATGTAAGCTAGTTTTTGTTACATCATTATATTTCAAAACAGGAAAAAACAAGGGGAGCTAAGACCTAGATAGCTTCAGTTTAAACAATTTTTCTTTATCATCAGGCACATAGCCATTTGAACAGATTGTGACATGTTGAAAATTTCACATGCTCACATGCTTGGAAGATAAAGATAATCCCTTGCGAATGAAAGGCCTTTTGTGAATTGTCACTATTCAAGTAAGAGTACTATACAGAAGGTTGACAGGTGGACGTGAATCGGATAAACACTTACTTGGAGAAATGGGATAATCTCCTAAGAATGAAAAATAGAACTAGAGATTGGGGTCTTTCATTGTCCACGGGAGATAAGAGACTGGTGCAGGTGTGGGAGTGAAAGAATGCTTTCTGCAAAAATTCCTGGAATGCAAGGAAAGCCCCTAGGAAGTGAAATTGCAGACGGCAGTGGGATGTTGAAGGGGTTAGAGAGAGGTTCGCTTTGAGCGGAGGTCAGAAAGGCTTGTTTCTGAAATGATGCTTATACAACGTGGATATGTTCATCGTATTTTTTTACTTATATTTTTTTAAATGTTAATTTAAAATAAAGTTTTTTTCGTTTCAAACGATAAACGGATTTCATTAATTATATATACATGTGTTCACGCTACCACAGCTATAGTATAGTATATATAAATAATTGGTGGCAGCAAATGGGATATGTGATCTAAAGTAAATTAGATTACGGATCTATGCGTTAACCTGATTAAACAGATGATGAGCCAGTGGAAAACGGATAAGCAGAATTGTGGAGTTTTGAAGTATAATTGGAGTCGTGGTTTTTTCTCGGAGTTCTAGCAAGCAGAGAACTGGTAAAAGAACTTTATCGACAAAAGCTGTGTAGTGTATGGACAGTCAACTATAGATTTGGTGATATGTGTTTGTGCTTCTTAATATATCCAGTGGAATGAAGATATGCGGCGTACCGTCTAAGTTGTCTACATACGGATCTAAGGTGCAATTAGTGCCTCATCAGCAAAATTTAGTGTCTTCAAATCTTCAAACATCTGTGTGTGCCATCTTTAAAAGTGCTTGGAAGCCTGGTATCAGTGTGGAGGAAATATCTGCATCTGGAGGTAAGCTCTTTTATGATATCTTCTATAGAGGTCTGTTTTAAATTAAATTTTGTGTATAAATTTTAATTTTGGGGAACAAAACTCTATGTGAAATTTAAGAATTCTAGGGAAGTTATTAATTTGGTATTTAAATTTTAGTTAGAATTTTTATGTTTGTTGATTTTCTGGTATCTGTTTGGTATAATATTGGGTTAAGAAAATTATATACTTATGTATATGTTAAAATTTACTTGGGGTATAGTAAATTGTTATTGATTAATTGAGATTATTAATCAGGGTATTTTAATCATAGTTTTGTATAAAACTTTTGGAAATAAGAGTTTTGTTTATATACATTTTATTTCTTACAGTAATAAAGTTATAGCTTAATTTTATGGGTATACTGTGGATGATTATGATTAATGTTACAAAATAAATTCATGTTATACTGTACTGTTGGGTATAAAATTTATTTTGGGGGATATACTCAGTTTGAAAGACGTCACTGTTGCATGAGAATTTGCTATATTAAAATTGGGTCGTTTTTGAATACATTATTATACGTATAGTGAAGAAAATTCTATTTCTGTGTTTATTGTATTATTGTAAATTGAATATATCTGATATTTTGAAATTTATTATATTTTGGAGGAAAATATGGCAGAATATTTAGGAAAATATAATAAAAGTGTCTTGCTGTTATTAGCAGAGGAATTTGAGACCAGTGTGTCAAAAACGTGTAGAAATAAAGCTATAATTCAGGCTATCGTAGATGCAGAGGATTATGATGAAAGTTTCGCTAAAATTCGATTGCAATATTTTAGTGAACAGGAGGCGGAGCGGAAAGAGCAGGAAAAACAAATCGAAAAAGATCGTAAAGAAAGAGAGAGGCAAATTGAATTAGATAGGATTGAGCAAGAGGAAAAAGATAAACTTAGGAAATTTGAGTTAGATAAACTTGAAAAACAACTTGAGGCAGATAAACTCGAAAAACAGCAACAACTGGAATTACAAAAACTTGAAAAACAACTTGAGGCAGATAAACTCGAAAAACAGCAACAACTTGAATTACAAAAGCTTGAAAAAGAACAGCAATTTGAATTAGAAAAATTGCGTATTCAAAATTCTGCGGATATTGTTAGTGTTTCATCTAATGAATCAAATGTAGATTTTCATAGAACTCCTAAGGTAAATTTAAAGGATTTAGTTCCGCGCTTTGATTCTAAATTAATTGATATAACTCTTTTCTTTATGATTTTTGAAAGGCAAGCCGAGAAAGCTAAAATTTCTCAGGAAGATTTGGTCAGTCAATTAATTCCTTTGTTACCTTCTGATATTGCCGAAATTATTGTAAAACAACCAGCAGATAAATGTGATGATTTTCAACATGTAAAGAAAGTTTTGTTAGATAGGTTTAGGCTAAGTACAGGCGCCTTAAAACAAAAATTTGAAACTCATCAAAGAAAATCTGGTGAATTATGGGTGGATCTGATTTATGAGTTAAGAGGTTATCTAGATAATTGGTTAGAGTCATTAGAAGTGAGGGATTTTGAATCCTTAAAAGAACTAATGCTCACGGAACAGTTGAAAAAACGTGTCCCTTTTGAAATAAAAGAAAAATTTATGGATGAGTGGGAGGAAATAAAGATTGCTTCTAAACTTGCGGAAAAATCGGATAAATTTGAGAGTATAAGAAGAGAATTTAACAGGTCGGATAGAAAACCGTGGGAAAATAAATCTTTTCAGGATAAGCAAAAAGACAGCTTTAATTCTAAAAGTAGAAAGGAAATTAAACCAAAATTGGAATTTGAGAATACGAAAGAGTGTGGGAAATTTGATCAATTTAAGAAGGACAATGCTTTTGAAAAGCAAAGACAAGTCCAATGTTATAATTGTTTGGCCGTGGGCCACATCAGACCAAATTGTCCTGAATTGTTAAAAAGTAAATCTAATTATGAGGATAAAAGCATAGCTTGGATTGTTACTAGTGATGGGAAAAGTGTAAATAATAAGGAAGGTGTGGAAACCGAATTACCTATGGTTGATTTATGCGTGAATGGTAAGAAAGTAAAAGTGATTAAGGACACAGGTGCGCAAATTGCGGTTTTTGATGCTAAAGACATTCCGTGGAGTGCTAAGAAAGTGGGAAATGTTTTTCTTATACCGGCCCTCGGAAATAGACAAAAAGCGGATTTGGTGACCGTGCCGATTGCTTTGATAGAAGATGAAAAAGAGTATGTTAAAAAAAATGTGGTGGTTGCAGTTGTGAGAAAACTAAATTCTCCGCCCCTTATAACACCAGCTGTTTATGACTTATTAAAGTTAGGAAATATGGAAAAGCAAAATTCGGTGTATAAACAAGTGGGGAATCAAAGAGAATTAAATGGGCAGGGAACCCTCAGATTATCTAGCGATCATGAGCAAAGGGTTGTTAGAAAAATGGTTGTGAATGAAATCTGTGAAAGGGATAATAAGTCTGTTAATGAGATAGAGGTAAATTCACTGGAAGACGTGACTGATAGGTATTTGGAAAAAGGGTCTAAATTGATCGATACAAAAGAGGGTGCGTCTAAAAAGGATGGTGATAAAAGGTCAGGTATTGGAGGTCAATTTCGGGAAAAGAATTCTGAGCATGATGTAAATATACCCAGGTATTTTGTCGGTAGTATGGGATTTATACATGTTAGAAATAGAATTAGAAAGAAATTGAGTTCATCTATGACTGTGGCCAGTAAATTTAACTCTAGGATAAAGGAAAATAATAGAGTAAATTGGGGGGCTAAATGTCAAGAAGATGTGAATAAGAAATCAAAGTTAAAAAGAATGGAGCATTCTTCTTTTAAAACGGATCACAAAGAAAGATTTATTGAAATCAAACAAGATTTTGAAAGGAAAAATCATGATTATGAAGTTGTGAGGCGAAAATTATTGTCAAAAAGATTTTCTGATAGAAGTAATATAGATATTGGTTTTCGGGAGAATTATCTAAATTAAGTTTATTCTAAATTTGGGAGTACTCATTATTGTAATATCTGTATTGTGTTTATGTATCAGTTAATGCTTAATATTATTTTCGTAATAGTAAAACTTCATTAATTTCATAATTGCATAATTTAATATGCTTTCTTTTTGTTTGTAGAAGTGTCTAAATTTAGGCTTTTAAGCAAGCTTTTAAGAGAATCGTTTTAGGCATTGTGTTGTATATAGATTTTTTTTTATTATTACTTTTTTTTGTTAGAGTCATGTAAAGTGTAATCTGTATTTGGTATTATATGTATGTGAAGTATTTCAAAATTGTTTCTTAGGTCATCAATTGTATAAATTATTCCTGGAATTATACTTAGGTATTGTAGGTGAGGGAGTATAGTAAATCCTATTGACAGTGTGGTCTATCAAATACTGAGTATAGGAATGTGTTTGTATTCTATAGGGATTTCGTGTATTATTTTAAATTCCTTTATACTTTGACCTCTTTAGAAGTTGATTGAAGGAGCTTATTGTATTCATGTATATGCCAAATTTCCTGTAGAAATTTTTCCTTAGGGGGGAGGAGTTGTGACATGTTGAAAATTTCACATGCTCACATGCTTGGAAGATAAAGATAATCCCTTGCGAATGAAAGGCCTTTTGTGAATTGTCACTATTCAAGTAAGAGTACTATACAGAAGGTTGACAGGTGGACGTGAATCGGATAAACACTTACTTGGAGAAATGGGATAATCTCCTAAGAATGAAAAATAGAACTAGAGATTGGGGTCTTTCATTGTCCACGGGAGATAAGAGACTGGTGCAGGTGTGGGAGTGAAAGAATGCTTTCTGCAAAAATTCCTGGAATGCAAGGAAAGCCCCTAGGAAGTGAAATTGCAGACGGCAGTGGGATGTTGAAGGGGTTAGAGAGAGGTTCGCTTTGAGCGGAGGTCAGAAAGGCTTGTTTCTGAAATGATGCTTATACAACGTGGATATGTTCATCGTATTTTTTTACTTATATTTTTTTAAATGTTAATTTAAAATAAAGTTTTTTTCGTTTCAAACGATAAACGGATTTCATTAATTATATATACATGTGTTCACGCTACCACAAGATTAACAACAATGAATTTTTATCTACAAACAATAAGTAATTATTATTAATTAAAAGAACTCAATTCAGCGTTTGCATTTCAGTTAAAATTTTATGAGTCAACCTGAATCACTGATGATAAAAGTGTGAGTCAGTCAGTAATAAAAAGTGAAACAACTGAAAAAAAAAAAAAAAAAAAAAAAAAAAAATCAGTGAATCAGTTTTAACAAATAATAATTTAAAAAATATATTTTTTTATCAGGACATATCACACATATGTTAGTGGATGCTGAAATTTTGTTAGCAGCTACCATAAATAAATAATAATATAGCTTAATTTTTTTTTTCTCTCGAAACTTTTTATGACTTTTAGATATGACAAACTGGTAATAAAAGTTGTGTCACACATATTTAAAAGAATTAACATAGATAAGTTTTTGCATAAGTCTGCAGCATTTTTTTTTTTTTTTTTTTTGAATGTTTAAAGTTTTATTGTATGCTGTATTTTTCAGTGATATGACTAAAGCACACATTGCTAATACATAAAAATTCTAAAAAATATATATATTTCTCAGTAAACTTGAGACATGTACCTTTAAATCTCAGGGCTTGCAGCCTTTCACTCATCTTTAAATAGACAAAAAAATCATTCCTTGCTCTATACCTCAATACTTTCATTTTTTAACAATGGAATATCTAAATTATCTTTCTATACAAACATATATTATTAAAAAAGATACTGTTTTGAGATAGTGTATGTATAGAATATGTAAAGAAGTACAACACCTGTACATTGTCTACTCGTCTTTCATTAAAATTTTGTAAAAGACTATCACATAAAAGATTTTACTTTGTTGTACTTGAAAATAATTTGATTATAATTATGAGAATTTTGCTGCAATGTAATGTTTTGATATTTATAAACTTCTCCACTAACCACAGATTTTTTTTTTTTTTTTTTTTTTTTTTTTAGTAGAAACTGATTTGATTAGCTCTCTCCAAGATTAAATTTTAGAATGGCTCTTGTAGCATAAACAATCGTAGGAATCAATAATAAATTAATGAAATCACTTTGAAAAAACATGCACATATTTTTATCATGGAAAGTAAGATATCAATGACTAACTTTAGAAAAGTATGAAAATTGAAACAAAGTCAATTTTTTATAAATATAAATTTGCAATCTGTATTTATAAAAAAATAATAAATAATAACTAATTAAAAAATACTAAAAATCAAATAATTTATATTTAAACATTACCTTATTGGCTTATTACAAACAATTTGCAATTTGTATTCATATGGTAACAATAATCAATTACATTTGTTGAAATATTTTTTCTTCTCAACTCAGCAACTAAAGTTATCCATAATTTTTTAATTGCTTTTATTGTTGGTAAGAGAATGGCAGGTGGAATTGTGGGGAAAGCAGAGAATAACACTGAGATGTTTGTAATAGAGTATTCTATTTATTTTTATATTTTTAGGGGGGAGGGGGGAGGGAAAGAATCAATTTATGAGTAAATCTATATTATAAAAGCAAAAACATGTCTTTGAGTAACACTGAGTCTACATTGACTGTGGCAATAACCTGGGTGATAATTTCTCTTTTACTACAATTTCTTAAAGTTTTTAAATATCTCACAGTTTCAGTTTTTACACCATTAAATTAAAAAAAAAATACTTTCAAATAAATACAATTTTTTGAAAATTGTACCTCAATTTAATGATTTATAAAAAAAAAAAAAATTCATGCTTGAATATTTTAAATCTGCATGAAACCCAATTATGGAAGATTAACTCCTTTGCACTTAAAACAATGTAAATTATTCAGAATGTGTTTATTTCCATGCACTAAATTGCAAAATGAAGTTAAAAATTCACAAATAAATAAACAAAACATCAATTTAACAGATATGTCATCAAACTATGTGCTTAAACAATGAAACAATCAGAATCCCAAAGATTGCTAAAAATAATTAAATGTTTTGCGGTTGACTGCTGGCATGCAGCTTATATGAAAATACCAAACATGCTTTTTGATGTAGTTGGTAGGCAATTTAAGAAAATAATGTAAAAATTCTATCAAAGTTTTCAATTAAAAATGATTTTCATCTACATTCTGTACATCAGGCAACATCAGCATCTTTAACCTGGGTTGGAGGTCTGCACGGGATGAAATTTCCAGGGCTAGCCCAACCCAAATCTTGGCCCTGTGCCAAAAGTAAAAGTTCAACCTGGGCCTGGCCCACACAAAAATCAAATCAGGTCCATCCCGGCCTGACCTGACTCGATTTCTACAAAAAATTCTCATTTTTCTTAGCACACAATTAAGGTTCTTTTAATGAATACTGCATACATAAATTTTACCATATATTTTAGATTACTGTATGTTCATAGAATACAGACTAAGCCATAGAATACAGAATAGCAACTAGACTCTTAGACTATTACACTCAAATAAAGACATTAAAAAAATTAATGTCGTTTAGAATAAAAGAAAAAAAAAATGGTTAAAAGCATCTTAACTATTGAAGTTGCATAATAATAAAAGTTAGATTTTTGAAAATGTTTCTCTATAATTAATTAAAGTACATTTCCAAAGATTTTGTTAACAGAAGTTCATTATTGCTATTACTATTTTTGCAAAACAAATTGCTGGCTCAACAAACCCTGGGAACAATTATGTCCAATTCTGGCCCGGCTCGAGTATGTAGAATAAAATGTAAGCCTGATCCCGACCTGTCCTGAAAAAATTACGCCTGGGCTCAGACACAATGTAACTGTCCAATTATTGGTAACTAGCTGCATGGCAACCCAATGTATTGAATTTAAGTTGCATGAGATCATTCGATTGGTTGGAGGAAAGTGAAATCTAACTTTATTGTTAATTTAACAGACAATTATAATTTTATTTTATTAAGTATACTATATTTCATATATATATATCCTATTTACAATTTAGATTTAAAGCTTTCCCAATAAAAATGCACATTTTCAATAACTTATGCTTATCAAAAACATTTCATTCTTTTAAGATTTGGTTTCTACTTTCGGAGCTTGTGGAATAAAAATGACATCATTTGGGTGAACTTAAAAATGATGTTGTAATTCATTAATTTATTATTTTTTTATATTTAGGAAGTGAAATAAATGCTAACAAAAATGTAATTTTTCTCACTAAAACATTTCACTTACAATGTCCTTGTGAAAAGTTTTATCACCATCTTAACCCTTTAATGGACATTGGTTTCCCTATGAAACCACAAAATTTTAATTACGAAATCCAACAATGACAGCAGAATTTTAATAGAAATGTTTTCCATTTATTATGTATGTGAAATATCGCTTTTTTGTTATATACAAATAAATTTGTTCATAATTTCCGGTGTCAATCATTTATTTCAACATTTTAGCAATTGAAATGCTTTATCCGTTAAAGGGTTAAAGAAATAGTTGAAAATCTGTGTTCTTCATTAAATCCTTTTTTTTTTTTTTTTTTTTTTTAAATAGGGAGAAATAATTTTATGGTTAAATGCAAGCAGATTAATTTTATTTTTGTTTTACCTCCTTGGTTGAATATAAAATCCAAAAAAGCTACAATGGAATAATTTCTTTGTGTTAATTTGTTGAAAGACTATTTTTTGCTTTTAAGATAAATTGATTCCTGAAGCTTAAATATGTGAAAATAAGTTTTTATTACTTCCAAATTTTCTTGAAAAATATAATTTAATCACAATACTGTTTTCACCATCAATTAAAATAAATTATTTATTCACATAAATTTTAATGACAAAATTACATTGATAAAAATATAATAATCCCTATTATTTTCTTTTCCCCTCTTTTATCCACAACAGCATTATACAAAAAATTACGTCATTTGTATGAACTTAAACAAACCTATTTCAAGTTTATGAATTAAAATGAATGCTTAGAAAAATGTATTTTCTTGCTAAAGAATTCTCCTTTAAGTGCTAATTGCCATCTATATGTAATAATTACTTGAAAAATTGTGCTTCTTCTTTAAATTCATTTCTTTTAAATAGGAGGCAATAATTCTCTATTTAAATGCCAGGAGCTCAAATTTATTTATTGTTTAACATACTTGTTTGGAATGATTTGGAACGATGGAATAATTTTTTTATGTCAATGTCCCAATCGACAGATGATGTTTTGCTTTCTAAAATAAACCGATTCCTGAAGCATGTAAAGCTTTAATTTATTTAAATTTTCTTTAAAAATATAATTTAATCCCGATATTGTTTTCACCATCTATTCAAATAAAAGAAAGTACCACATTTCAATTTTAATGAGAAAATGACATCAAAATAAACCTAATAACCCCTATCATTTCCCCTTTTCTCTCTTTTAGCCACAAATATGGAGTAATTCAGTGGCCACCATTACAGAAATGTCATTAAAAAAAACAAAAAACAAAACTAATATCTCGGAAATTAATTCGAATTTTTAAATTCTTAGCCCTTATATGACATCCTTGAATACATGCAGATAAATTATGTTAATTTTATTGCCCAATGTTCGATATTCTAGAAGTAGTAGTGGAGAAATACAAACAGACTGGCAGATTTTAAAATAATAGATCCTTGCTCAATTTATTTGAAAATGACTACTTAAGTTCCTCCCATAATATTGAATTGTTACGCTACTGCCTGGAGAACCAGAGGTAGAAGTCTGACTTATTTCCAAATTTTGCCTGCAGACTTTAGCTGAGCATAGTGGAACAACCACGCATGGGATGACCCTACCAAAAAGAGTACTTCTCCAGGCATACTTTGCTCATTCTACCTAGGAACAGCCGCATATTGCATTGAGACAGCCTGAAAAACTTCAAAGGGATAAAAGTACTAAGTAAGCTTTAAATAAAACTGTAAAAGATTTTCTTCAATTAGTCTATAAATTAAAAAGAAGAAACTCACTGTGAGCACTATGTTCATCTTCCAAATATATTTCATCCGACTTCTTCAATAAGGGTGGTTGATAAGTTATACTCTTTATAACATCAAGACGACGATTAATTTCATTCTGTAAACTCTGGAAAATGTACAATATTAAATGAGATATTTAAATTAATTTTTTTAGGTGTAATGAAATTCTTTAACAATAGCTAAATTTTAAAATTTAAAATAGACAAAATGCTTGTGTTAGTTTTTGGTCTTATGTATAATTTCTTGACCCCCCCCCCCCTTCCCCCCCCCCCAAAAAAAAAAGTTTTTTAAAATCAGAATGAGGTTTTTTTTTTAAGAAATAATTTCTCCAGGGGAGAAAAAGGGCATATCAAATGTTGTTGAGCGATCATTGGACATTGTAATGTTCCCACCACTTTAATAAGTAAACCATTTATTACACAGATTATATTAATTTAATGAACAGACTTCATACAGATTACCACTGAATTAAAAGAATGATAAAACATAACATTTAAACAAGAAATATTTTTAAAGTGATAAAAATGAATAAAATAAATTACCTTAGGAGCATCGTGTGCAATGGGTGTGTGAGGGCAGTACTTCGACTTCAAAGAAAACCTTTTAATTTGCCGATTGGCAAAAATAAACAGGAGTACAATAGTCTAAAATATTAGAAAAGTAATTAGTAACTTCATATTAGTTTAGTGAGCATAAAATAAAAACTGCAGCATCACAAATTCAAAATCAGATCTTATTAGCAGTAGACCTTGAGTATATGCTGAGATAATAGCTATTACAGAAATCATGGAAAGCACAGCACAACAGTGTCACAAGATGAGCAAGATACAAGGTGTGGCTATTAATTTCCAGGACGGGTGAAATATGAATGTAGTTCATAACTGTTTAATGCGTTTCGAAGTAAGTTCCGTCCAATGTAATACACTTTTGCATGCGGCTATTTAATTGTTTGTAACAACTTGCAAAGTCATCTTTGAAATCCTCTTAATTTCGGATATCATGTTTTCCTTGATGTATGATCCAATATCCAGAAATTTTATTCCCTTTAGCGATTTTTTCAATTTGGGAAACAGGAACTAGTCTGCAGGTGCCAAATTTGAAGAGTACGAATGGTGCTTTAATTGTGTGATGTCATGCTTCGCTAAAAAACTCTTAAAAGGAAACATCACAAAAATGTTGAAACCATTAAAAAAGGCAAGAACGTTATAATGCATCATCAAGGTACACTTGCTGCAATATTTTACATGTTTTGCAATCACTTTTTCACGATTTGAAGCAAAATTTAATGTTTATTCTCTGTTCAATTATTTTCACTTCAACGACAATGCTTTAACAGCGAATGTTTGCTTGCGTGTTTCAACACCTGAAAATAAAACCAGAATGACAAGTAGCACAGATACATGTCCGTACAAATACAATCATTAACAGGGTTCATACTCTATTTGAATAACAAAATTCCCTGATTTTTCCAGGTTTTTTCCACACCATTTTTCCTACAATTCCATGCTCACAATTCACTACATTTTTAGAAATACGAATAGCAATTCTAGATCTTAATGATTAAATATACCTCTGAAAATAAAAGTAATCTATAAAATTGAAACTAAAAATCTATTATTTGATATTTAAAATATAAAAAATTAAAAACAATTAAAAATATACAATTTGGATGGATTTAAAGTAATATTTTATTGATATAATTAGATTTCACATATCAACCATTCAAATATTTTTTGACATTTCTACTACCATGTTATTTGTTTGTGTTGTTTCAGAAACAGTTTGTTGTGTAACTTTCATTTTTTTGTCTTTTAACAATTTAATTTTAGCTACAGCTTTTCTTTTTTGCTTGCTTTAAAATTTTCTTTCTTTTTCTTATTTAAATATTCATGATATCTCATCCTAGCCACCTTAACTTGGCTCAATATTTCTTTCGTAGAAGTATCACCTATTTAGCAACAAATTTGTATGGCTAAAACATCATTATGTTAAAAATATGAATGTAACAAAAATACTACTTGCTAGTAAAAAATCTGAATTTTTTGCAGACTGAATGCGGAACTCGGAAGAATCTTGACACATGATAGCACATAATATATATTTTTTTCAATCCCTGACTTTTCCAGGTTTTAAGGAAAAAATGCGATTTTCCCTGACTTTTCCATGACTTTTTGAGCACTTGTCATTTTCCCTGACAATTCCCTGTTTTCCATATTTTCCAGTCGCGTAAGAACCCTGATTAACCAACTAACAAACTTTCAGTTCTAATAGTTTTTGCTACATTACTGGAAATTAACAGTCACACCTTGTACATCTAAACCAAATCAGTACCAATTTCTATCAAGGTCTAACTTACTACAAAATTTCATCAAATTTCCAAACCCCAACTTAAAATAAACTTTAGGATGAACAGTTATTTAAACATTTCTATAAAGAATATACGTAATATATTTGGAAGTTTTAAATAAAAGTTTAAGTACAATAAAATTTAAAATTACTTACTAAGATGCCAAATGCAATGCAGATGATGATTGCGACACCTGACAATGGATCAGCCATTGTCAGAAGGATATGCAACTATATATAAAAAGGGGTTTCTGATTCCTGTCATTTAATTGAGCTAAATTAAAATAAAAAGTAATTAATACACCAGCAATTAAAATGTAAGCAGAAAGATAGAATAAAGATTTTTCATCAACTGAAGTGTAAGAATCAACCCACTTGCTCACCTGAGCCTTATATGAGGTTCCTAGGTCAAATGAAAAAATACAAGTGTTTTAAAAACAGTTTTCAACTAATTTTAATTTGAATAAATCTCTTAAATATTCAATTATCATTTACTGCATAAACTATTTTTTAACACAATTTTGAATATAATTTTAATCAGGCCAATTCAAAGGATGATTAGTGAAAAAATATATAAATAAATAATTGTGAATGAGATTCGTTATCATTAATTCCATATTGTTTGTTTTAATAACTGAATATTTTATTCAATTAGAATTTAGTCATGAGGATAACAGGATGAGGAGGTGATACATGAGGAAAATGTAGGATACATTATCAAATTAATATATATATATATATATATATATATATAATGTGATAGTAAAGAGAAACATATATAGATAGGAGCATAGCCAGAGGAACTTCAGCACCTTGAAATCAGTGTTTAATATTTAGTAATGGGTTATCTCAGATTGTTTCTAAGTTTCCATGACAGAATATATTAGCCTTGTTTAACCTCCTCCCCAAAACAAAATCTTGGCTACTTTATTCTGCACACATCCCTTAACCCCTTAATCGTCGCGCCTGATACATTCACGGGCAGTGTAGGTTACTTTTTTAAAATTCAGATATTTTCATTCCCACCAGTTTTTTTAAATCGTGTAATTGGCTTTATGCTCGCATTATTTTATCTGCCATTTAGTAATCCGAATATTTCTACCTAAAAAAAATTGGTGGGAATCAAGCAATCTGAATTTTTAAAAAGTAGCCTACGCTTATCAGGCACGACGATTAAGGGGTTAAGAAAAAGTAAAATAAATCTTTATTGTCTTGACTCAAAAATTATAATTTTTTGCTATCATTGGTGTTTCGGCATGATCTACTTTTTCAGGTAAATTTAGCTAACAAAGAACTTCAATGCAAGGCAACTTGATGAAACACAAGCTCATAAAATTAAAGTTTTCAACTCAATAATAGACAAAACAATGCATTCTCTAAACGACAAAAAAAAAAAAAAAAAAAAAAAAAAAACTGTGCATTTATTTATTCAGATTTTTATGGACATTTAACAATATTTTAATAAAAGCTGTGCTTTTAGAAATTTAATTATAGCATGATGAAGCATGTCAATAAAAATGGATATGCATGTTATCGATTCTTTTGATAACAGGGTTATGAGTCTTTAAAAATATTTCACTAACAAAAAAATGTTTATACTTCTTTTTCAAATTTATTTGTTCCTTTATGATTATTTTTAACCATACCAGTTATGATATAATCAAGAGAGAAAAGTTTCTCAAAATTGTGATAAAAAATTTAGGGAAGAGTTTCGTATCCTGTGCTGTTTGGCGCTACTGGTGAAAAAAAAATTCAAAATGGCTCCAAAAGGCTGTTTTAGCATCTTACCAAATTTTTAATGTAATTGTATTTATATTATTATATATTATATAATATTATATATTATTTATATATTTATTATTATTTATATTATATTTTATTTATAAATTTACCAAATAATCTTACCAAATGGCAAAAGATCGCAACAAACACATCGAAACATTTATCGTCAAATTTTCCAGTACAGCCCAGTGGCAGAACTATCTTCAAGTGTCTTCAACGCTAATAATGTTTTCAAAAATAGTCTGCAATATGCAATATATCATATAAATCTATTCTTGCTGCTGTTGTAGTTGTAGTGCTAATTAATTAAGGCATCAGCATTTATCAGCCTTTCTGAGTAAAAGAAAATTGCCTATATTAATAAGCATAGAACTTTGTGTGTCTACTGTTTTCTAAAGGAATGCTGCATCTTTTCCGGGACTATTTCACAAAATTCGTTTTTTTTTTGTGTGAACCTTTGATGAAATTAGCGTTTCTTTTTTCCCCCGCGATTCTTTGGCGAAATTCATGGTTTTTTTTCGTAGCCTTTCAACGAAATTCGCATTTTTCTGCGATCCTTCAACGAAACTCATGTTTTTTTGAAGGCCTTTCGCCGAAATTCAGGTTTTTTCACAGCCTTTTGACTAAATTTGTGTTTTTTTTGCGATCTGTCAACAAAATTAGCCATTTTTCGCGATCTTTAAATGAATTTTGCATTTTTTTCCGTGATTCTTCGACAAAATTCGCCGTTTTTTTCGCGATCCTTCAACGAAGTTTGCCCTTTTTCGCGTAATTTAAGCACTATAGCGCGTCTGCAGCATCGCTGTATGTTTTCAGTCTGCAGGTGACCTAAAAAGTCTGCGACGCCCATCGCAGCATCGAGTACATTCTGCCACGAGGCAGTACAGGATATAGAATTTTCCCCAAAATGTATTATGTTCAACTATTTAAAAAGAATGCTTGAATCTGTAAGCAATAATGTCAATTAAAAATAACATAATAAACAATAAGTTTTCTAAAGCAGTGCTACAATTTTTATTTTTTAAATATCTTTCTAAAAAGCAAAGCTGAATATATTTTCGTATATATCTTATGATTAAAATTGCATTTCTTGAAGTATAAAAAATGAATGAACAAGACATATTACATGAAACATTTAATTTTCATTTTAAATAGGCCTACATTATTTTTAATTGGGATCCATCCTTCAACCTTTTTAAATCTGCGATATTTTTCATTATTAGAAGGAATGTTCTTATTTTTATGCCTTTTGGTTATCAAAACACCATTTGATATTTTAAGCAGAAATGCTGGCTTGAAATCTAACTTCAGATTTTATTCACAGAGTCTAATAATACATACAATTTAATGAAAAACAAAATGATTCTTTTATTACGTAGAACATATCACAAATGAGAAAAATACGTACTTCTCCATTATCCCGTCGACCACTTTTCATAACAAAAAACTATCGCCAAACTATAGGATTTAATGCCAAAAATGCAGTCTCATTCACTTGACGTCAGAATCATGATACATGTTTGTTATGTCATCAAGTGGTTTTTGTTTCGTTATTTATCTGCATTTTTCATTATGTTTTACGGATTTATTAGTCATTTCTTTAAATAAAGTAACATTTGCATCCTTAAACGGCGGTGCCAAGATATTAAAAGAGAAAAAACGTTGAAAAAATGTTACACTGGATAGTTACGTGCAATAGATAAGTTTCAACTGATGTCATGAACATTTATTCACCAACCGAGAAGAATAATTAAGAAAAATAATGCAAATAAATAAATCCAAAATAATTTTTTTTTCTGTTTTCATTAATATATTGTAAATTTTATTTTTTAAACTTACTGATAGTTGACATTTTGGTGATTGGGGCTTTTCCGAATTTAGTGTGTTTTTATTTATTTATTTATTTTGATATTCCAATGGCAACATTCTTTCATTTGTTTATTTGGCGTTTCAGTTTGCTGATAGTTTTTTTATGAAAAGTGGTCGACGAGATAATGGAGAAGTACCGAAAAATGTATTACTTTAATAAATTAATAAATGGTGATTTTTTTTAAAATTAATATCAGTGACTGTTTTATTGCAATTCTTAAGGGGAAAAAATAAAATAGCTTTTCTCTTCTTCTTTTTTTTAAAGATATCTAAAAATCTAACCTACATTGCTTATCTTATGAACAGGGCTTAATTTCTAACAAAAAAAGTACCGGAGCCCTAATAATCTGCAGTACTAATAACCGTAGAGTGCCCCCCCACCTCCTCCACCGTCACTCCAATATGCATATTTATATTTCATACATTATATGTATTTTCAAAAGTTAAAGCAATTTTTTTCTTTAGCAAAATAAAAATTTTAAATATATCTATCTGCATTTACTTAGCTGTCAATTATTCCACTTTTTAGTTATCACTCCTGCCTAGAAATCTTTGCCTAATTTTAATGTTAATTAATTGCAGAATTCTGCAATTAAATAAATTAAAATTGTGATTCTGAAATAGTGTTAACACAAAAAAAGAATAGTTCGCAACTATACATTTTTATAAAAAAAATAAATGAAATTTTCAAAAATTAATATTTATATGCTGAAGAATCGAACAAAGCTTTTTAATTTCCTATAAAAGGTGCATATCTTAAACTATAATCGATTTATTCTATTTTTAAAGATATTTCGAGTTTTTATTGTCCGACCGTGATATTTTTTTGAATTTCTGAAAGCTTGTTATATTTCGCGTCTGGTGGTATGATTGTCGAATCCGTAGAATGGCTAGAAAAAAAGTAATCGCTCCTCAAAAAAGTCCCTAGTAAAAAAGACATGAGAATAACCCGTAATATCTACGCAGATTTTCATTGGTCCATTTCCAAATCGTTAGTTTTTTTATATATAGAGAGAGATGAATAAATAAAATTTTTAATTTACAGACAGATTGAGTTCGAGCACGCACAAGCCCAAACAGAGATATAAAAATTGAGCCCATTTCATCTCCATTTCCTACGAGTGCAATACATTATGTCACATATAGTGTATTGATAGAAAATAATGCAAAAGCTTCGATATGGGAGGAAAAGGAAAGGGTAATTTAGGCTTTGGTTTTTCGGAAGCGTTTGCATTGGGTTCCGGAGCCCAGTATTTATGGACTCCGGTGAATTCCGACCCATATTTAAATATTTACTAAAAGCAGAGAAGTACCGGAGCCGGGCTCCGGCACAATTTAAGCCCTGAAGTATGAGTATTACCAGTATTATAATACCAGAGTTTTTTTCAAGGTTTAAAAAAAGGTAGGGCGTTGCTGGTGGGGAAAGAGCAATTCAAATTCATAAGGGTACTTTTTAGATTCTTAAGGGCACTTTTCTGTTTGTTAAAGGCACTCTTTTAATTTCTAAAAGCACTTTTAATATTTAAAAGTTGGCCATTCTTTTCGAGTCACAACAATGAGTCAATTGTTACTAGATGTAATTTTTTGACTGAAGGGAAAGAAGGGTGCTATTTTTTAAACGACAGGACAGGTAGGGCACCCTTCTGAAACTGTCTGGGGGAAAACCCTGTAATACATAATATGTTGTTACAGAAGTGATATACAGTTTAATGATACTATTGCAACATTGCACAGCTACTTGGTGAAGGGAAAGAATCAGAACAACACACTTGGCAATAGGGTCAGGTGGGATAAAATAAGTAATGGGGTAAAAGAGGTAGGTTTAAAAATAAATTTATAAAAAATACAAATTGTAATTCTTTGCAATTGTTTTGCCAAATTAGTGTGTTACAAGTATCAATTATCATTTTTCAATGGATTATAACAAAATATTTGTTGCTATATTATTATACTTGGTAGCAATTTTAAAATTTTGGATGATATGACTTGGTTGTAATAATGATAAAAACAGTTTATTAAAAATGAATTTAATTTGAAAAATTAATATATAGCAGGGTTGGCAAAAAACCAGGTTTTTTTGAAAAAAACCAAAAAACCGGTTTTTTTGGTTTAAACCAGGTTTTTTTGGTTTAAACCGGGTTTTTTTTTTAATCTTTTTTTAATATATGCACATCAGTAAATAAAATTTAACATTGACAAGAATGATTAATATTACAATAACAATATATATATATATATTCTGAAAACAGTTTAAACAAAATAAATAAACAATTGTTATTAATTATGTACAAATTCAAATCATTAAATTTTATTTAGAGCTGAGCTAACATCATTTACATTAAAATTCAAAACAGTTATTATATATACAAAAGTTTCCTATGTAATACATAGAACATGATCACTTGTGCCGTCAGGTTCTACAGTAATGGTGATAAGTTTTAAATAATTTTTAAAGATTACTTTTTAAAAAAGTTGAAGAAATAATTGCTGTTTTATATATACATATTTCCAAATGCAACCTGTAATTCATGTTTACCAAATGATTCAGCACACTTATAAAACATATTAATATGTTTATGTATTTCATATTGCATTCATAGAATGGATTCTGTATCTTAATGTTGATACTTAAAAGTTTTTAATAGTATTTAATTGCAAGATTTATATTAAATTCTTTAAAGACTTAATCTATTGCCTTCCTATATTTTTTCATTTTAATAAGCAACACTTAGTTGTGTTACATAAGAATATAAAGATATAATGTAGAATTTTACCTTGGTATACAATACTAATTTTTTTTTAAAATAAAAATAATGCAAAGAAAAGAAAGTGAGACTTACTTTTTTATTCAATTTAAAAAAACAAATTGAATTTCAGTAAGAAAATTAAATTGAAATATATTTAAAAAATATATATAAAAGAAACATTTTAAAAACATGGAAATTGAATAAATTTTCAAAATTTTAAGAAAATGGAAGTACGACACATGTCTATAAAGATTCTATGTTAATAAACAGGATTATTAGGGTTTAATGTTTTAAACAAAAAAACAAGTTTTGCCGCTTTTTGTAAACCCAGTCTGTTGCGTAACTTTGATTGTACAACACCAAATGAAGAAAAAATTCTCTCTACATTTGCAATAGTCGCTTTTGCAGTAAGAATCGTTTCAACTTCTTTCAACACACCATCATTGAACTTTTTGATTTCATTTTCTTGAATATGCCACCCTTCTATAGCTGATACATCTTTACTAAAATCATTCTCAAAAAGATATCTTTGAAATGGAGAACTTTTGGCACAAAATTTTAGTATCAGAGATAATAAATTGTTTTTGGGAAATTTTGTTTTAGCATATTCCAACGCTTCTTTTTTTTCCTCCGATGACAATTCGAGATCAGCATCCTTGGCTCTTGGATCCAACAGATAAGCAAGAAGATGGGCTGGTGTTATTGCCATTTTATAACGAGTATCTAGTTTTTTCATAATGTCTTTATTCAGTTTCAAATCTTCCATCTGTTTTTTTAAATTTTTAAAAAGAAAAACAGTTTCTCCAATTGTACAATTTTGGCTTTGTACTTTATCTAAAGCTACACTAATTGGCTTTAATTGTTGAAAATAGTCTTCAGCATTTCTTTTCAATGAAATGTTTGAAACTAGACTTTGGATATTTTTATCAATTTTGTCTTTATTATTTTCGCATATAGTTACAAGAACTGACCATGATTTCAGATAGCTGTCTAAAGCGTTAGCAAATGAGTTCCAGCGAATTTCACAAGGCATTATTAGTTTTGATGTACTTGCATCTTTTCTGAAGCACGCATTTTATAGGTGCAGATTCTCAAAATTTGTAAGGAGCCAGTGGCTCCTAAACCCAAAAAATCCAGTGGCCACAATTGTAAAACAAACGCATAAAAACAATAGTGTTTATACGGGGTAAAAAACTTTTAAAAAAAAACAAAAAAACTCAAGAATTCAAAGTGTAAAGTAATTTGTATAAACATATGCACAACAAAATTTGAATATTAATTAAATCTTAAATCATGTACATTCAGAAGATAAAGTTGGGAAAGATACGGTTTAAAAAAAATATGTATAAGCTAAGCAATCATGATAGTGGGGAATATCAGAAAAATAATATTTCTTATTTGGATTTTGCCAGACAAAAGTACATATGAAAGAAAATCCGAATATGTGAGATTATATATATATATTTAAATCACAGTCTATGTAAAGTTATCAGATTCAAACTGTTACGAATAACATTGCTATTCGAATATATTTAATAGTTTGCTGTGTTAAACATATCATTCTGAAATGTTATTAAAAGATAATAATAATGTTTGTTATGTGTTTTGGCCTTAATCTTTCAAAAAAATATCAACATTTCACGATGGGGACTGGGAATACCAGAAATTGATTACTTTTAAATCACATGGCGACTTAAACGCCGAAAGTTAGTGGCCACAGCAAAAAAATTAGTCGCCACGTGGCGACTGGCGACCGTGAATCTGCACCTATAACGCATTTGCATATTGGTTGTTTCTGAAGTATTTGATTACATGCAAAATTTGTTCTTTTACATTTGGATAACTTATATCATTTGCCAGTAAATTTAAAATATGGGCTGCACATCCATAAGTAATAATATTAAACTCTTCTTTTTCATCAAACATATCCCTCATTTTTCGGACATTTCCAGTATTGTCTGTCACTAATGCTTGTATTAAACATTGAAATTCCGATTGGCATTTATTAATGGTTGTAGTCGCAATATCATACAGATTTTCACTTGTATGAGCAATTCCCGATGTATCAATAGTGTCTGCTAAGTATGTATTCCCGTCTTTTGTTGTTAAAGTAACACAGATCACAGGTTCGTTGTGAATGTTTGACCATCCATCTAATCCTAATGTGACAACTTCATTTTTTAATATATTTGCACATTTTTCTTTTTCTTTGCTGTAAGTATGATCTAATAAATCCCCAGCAATTTGTTTTCTTGATGGTGGAGAATATTCTGGGCAGAAACTCTGAACCATTTTAATAAACTCAGGATGCTCTACAGTGCTAAATGCCGTATTTGTAGCATATATAAACCTAGCAACTTGTTCATCAAACATTTGCTTTTGAGATGGTGTTGATTTACTGACAAAAAAGTCCATAGTATCTCTTTTTAGCACTTTCCAACCTAGTTGAAAAGTGCTTATGACTTCGGTTTGTCTGGCCGTCTGCCGTCTGGCCGTCTGCCGTCTGTCCGTGCTCTAACTCCCGTAAATATGCTCGGATTGCTCTGCAATTTTTATATGTTATTATCGTTATCTATAGCATGTTCCCTATTTCAACGGAAGTGTGTAGCACTTATAGTTTTTTTACAGGGACACTCAAAAGAATTCCGTTACATTGCGGTCTATGGGGAAAAATCATTTGCTGTTTATTTAAATAATGTTTCACTATTTTAAACGCATTGAAATTTATATATATCACTAAGGTGCATTAGAAGAAGCTTAATATGGAACAGGGTGTGCATAGCACTTATAGTTACTTTACAGGGACAGTAAAAATAATTCCGTTACATTACGTCTATGGAGAAAAATCGTCTGCGGTTTATTTAAATAATGTTTCACTATTTTAAACGCATTGAAATTTATATAGATCACTAAGGTGCATTACAAGAGACTTACTACGGAATATTGTGTGTATAGCAGTCATCGTTCATTTACAGGGACACGCAAAAGAATTATCTACTGTCTGTTAACAATAATTCCTGGAAGTGCGTTTTAAGTTACTGAACGCGATTTTAATGTTAACTTGCTTTTTGTCTATTACGTGGTGTGTATAAATTCTGTAGATCCTATACAGGGCAGCACAAAAGTTCGCGAACACATTTCTGTTTATTGACAAACTCCAGACGGAGAATTTTAAAATGTGCTACACGTTTCCTAAGTGAACTAAAATTTAGCATCCTATGTAGTATATATACAATTCTATATATCCTATACAGGGCTGAATAAAAGTATTCGGATATTTTTCCGAATATTGTATATGTTGGAAATTCCTGAAATTATGTTTTTAAATATGTTATGCGTTTTCCAAATTGTTTACTTAGAAGTTATCTTTTAGCTTATTAAACGGTATGATTTGTAAAATTATTTTGGAAGCGTTGGAAAGTGCTACATAATCTATGCTTGACGCATGATTTTTCGTTCTTGTCCTTTTTAAAGAACCAATTTCACTTGTTGCTCTTTGTGTTATTGCTGAATCCAAAGAACTTGAAATACTGGATAGTGACACTGACACATCATCTACACAAAAATAAAAATAAGAATTGCTTAATGATACAGAACATATTACTTCAAAAATCATAATCATATAATTAACAATAATTCAATACAAAGACTTTTTTTTTCTTTGTTTTACTGCAAAGTAAACATCTCTATCATATTGATATATTTATTTTTGATAATTTATTTAATACTCGAGATAAAATTACCATGTCTTTTATAATTTTGGATATTTATGATTGGTGAAAACTTAGTTAATCTCTAAGAGCCATGCATAAATTAAAAATTAACAATTTCATTTAATAACAGTTCTGATCACATAATTTGTTCTTAATAATATGATTAATTTGTAAAACTTTCAAACTTTTATCAAATGTAATTTTAAGATTATCAAAATAAAGTTCTCTAACAAAAAAACGTCTATTTAAAATTTTCTTGTTTTTTCCAAAATTTCATTACTTAGAATTACATAAATATTTTTTATTTCATAGAATATAACTTTCTAAAATCAAATAGCATATGCAAATTAAATAATAATATATGTGATTTTTATAATTTATCTTCTCAATCAAATAGCATTTCAAATAATAATGTAATTTTTTATAAGAGTTTAGAATCATCTGAATGAAGATATACATAATGTGTTCTCAATATGCATTACTTGTAATTTTACAGATAAATTAAAAATTTTGAATTTAACAAATATTTAACTTATTAACAAATTTTTAACAATTTTCTTTCAAAATTAAAAATAATAGCAGCAATAATAATGATAAAATAAGTACTTACCATTATCAACAGAATCAGAATCAGAATGATGATGAGAATTATTACAAGTTTCAATGTGTTTCTTCATCCTAGCTACTTGACCTTCCATTTCTTTATTACAATTTTTGCATCTAGCTCTACAACCTTTCCTTTTATCATTTTTTACTTCATTAAAATATAACCAAACTAAATCTTTTCTTCTACCAAAATTAGACATTTTTTGTTCTCAAATGCTAACTCTTGGACCATTCATACACAGGTGCATACACAGGTGCAACTATGATGCAACTGTGACTTATGCAGGTTGACTGCTGAAATGAGTTGAGCTGTTCATTTAGAAGTAGAAGTTATTTGTACATCAAATAATTTGAAAACTTAATTATATAAGAAAAAAATCTTAAAAAAAATTAACAAAAAAACCAATTGGTTTTTTTCAGAAAAAAACCATTTGGTTTAAACCGTGCCAACCCTGATATATAGTAAACAAAACATACAACTTTCAGCTTTATGCTTGCTTTGTACATACAAGTTATGTTATGCAAGAAATTTAAAAAAGTGAGAGGGAAAAAGAAGAGAAATAGAAGCACGAAATAACTAAATCATGGTCTTACCAACAAAGTTATTGATCATTTAGAAGAGGAAAACACATTTAATTTGAATAATAATAGTAGTGGTCAAACTATCAGAATAGGATTTTAGATAAGAGTATTTGAACAAGACAACAAATTAGATAGTCTTGTGATCACAACAATCAGGAATACATAGTTAAGTTCGCAAAAGAGAGTTAGGGGCACGCCAGTAGTATACGGCGCCTGTGTGCAGAAAGTCAGTTGCCCCTCTTTGTAAAAGCATGTATGAAGAAATAAAATTTGAATTTTGGTCAAATATCAAGAAATAAAATGCAGAGACGGTTAGAAGTGCTGGAGAAAAATCTTGGCCAGACTGTGTGTGTGAGTGAAACCACCTCTGAATTTATTCAATAAGAGCAAAAATAATGGTTTAATTATTCTAAATTGCCTACTGGAACACTAGGATAACACCAACCAAAACTAGGATAAAAAAAATTGCATGAATAACCCATTGATTACGTACATGTACATGATTGAAACTACGCATGATTAGTTCGGTATTTTAATTTGAGTACCAGTGTTTTTGCACAGTAATATTCGACTTATTTAATGTCAAAAATTCTGCATGTTTAAATAACAAGAAGATTACTATTCCAAAACAATGGTATTAAAACGTATAAATTGAAACTACATGGGTTTTGACGGCGATGTAGTGAAGCGGTTAATAGGTAGTTTGTTTGATGTAAACTTATAAACTATAATGTTATGTTATTATCTTTCAGGTACAAAATGAAGAAAAAAAAATCTGGTTAAATCCTAGAACAAGTGAGACAGTTGGCGTCGTCGAATTTTGCGAAACGATAAATGAGCTTTTCTTGCTACCGGTTTATTTCTTAAGTTTCTTCCACACCTTCTATGGTTGATTGTTGTTTGTTCTGGAAGTTGAATTGCATTTTAAGCTCAGAGCAAAGATAGAAGAAAGTCTTGATTGGTTTATTGTGTGTCAGATTTGTTGAATTAAGTTTCTGGAATGTGTTTTGTGAAGTTTAACGGTTTGACGTTTTGTCGTATGTCATAGAAGGATAATTCCTGTGAAATAATTTTAAAAAAAACGAAAGATGAGAAATAAAGGTGTTATATATATATATATCAACTAATTAACAACAATATTAAAAAACTTATCTATGATGCATTACAACATGGTTTTCCAAAAAAATTCATATATTCTTTAATATATAATTAGTACTTAAATGATCTTTGCAACCAAATTAACACATGTGTTAAAAATGTATAAAAAAACGTATAATTTTAGAAAATAAAAAAAGTAATAAAAAAAATAGTAATAAAAATATATATATATATATATATATATAATATATAATAGGACGGTTGGGTGGGTAGATGTTGGATTGAGGAGATGTGTGGCGGAGTTGTATGGAAAAAACGCATGGTTAATTTATATATATATATATATAAAAAAAAGGGCATTTTGATTTACACACACGTTTGATATTACACATTTTATAATGGACTGTGATGTGATATTTTTATATGTATATTAATTTAGTTATATTTACATATTCATTATTTAATTAATTTAAATGAATTTATATTCATTAATATTAAGAATGTTTTTGATCTAATGCATTTAGATTAATGCCTATGGTGGACAATATCATATTAACTTCTAATATAATGTATACTTTTCTAATGTGTTAATACAATACATGCTTTAATTTCTATTAAACGCTCTACCCTTATCACTTATATCAAGTGTATTTAATTTTTAACTTTGTATGAAGAAACATTATATGTTACTAATTAATTTCAATATTTAATTAATTTTAATTTTAAATCCTTTGTATCTTAATTCAAATATTTAGCATTTTAATTTAATTTAATTTAAATGATGTTGCATTTTTGGCACAGCTATTTAATAGTTGCTATGTCATTTCATGGTACATATATTTTTATGTTGCTTTAATTATTAATTTTTCCATCTTACATCTTATTTTTAACATAGAATTATTCATTAATACATCCATTACTTTTAATGTAATTGGATATTCTATTTATTATTTATTAATTAATTTCATTTATTTATTTATTATTTAACTAATTGCTATCCTCTTTAGATAGTATATGGTTGAATTTTTAAATATTAATTTTCATCCAATTCTATTTTTATTCAGCATATATTCACTTTTTACCCTAATAGATGGCAGCACCATGGTTTCTGTTGCTTTACAATAATATTCATATTATTCTAAAACCTATTCTGGCAACATGGTAAATCATTTTCTAAAACTAAATTTGGCAACATGTAATGATTTCTTGCAATTCATTCCCTCTGTTTGGTTGTGTTCATGTGGTGCACAGGTATCTTTTTTAATCCAAATGGATTATGTACTTTATGACTCTATTTAAGTTTTATCTGTATATTATAGGTATGGTTTCTTTCCTTTTTAATATTGTATTTATTTTTTCACAGGTTTGATTCATTGTTTATGAGTAGGTAGTCCCAAAATCATATTCTTTAGCAATGTTATGGCTAATATGACGATGAAACCCCTCATTTTATTTGTGGTATTTAGGCATTTGGGACTTGATAATTCTGTCTAAATTCCACAAATTTCATTTCATTCATTCAATTTCATTTATTCAATTTTTAATTTAATTTCTTCTTCTTTTAAATAAGTTTTTGGTATCTATATTCAGTGTGTTGGGGAATACTTTCATTGTCAACTAATTATTACATACTTATTCATTATTTCATAGTTTAAGTTGGTGTTATGGTAATGTTTCATTTATGGTTATATACAGTGGAACTTCCCTTTAACGAAGTCCCTATTTAACGAAGTTTTCTACTTAACAAAATTTTCTGCAGAACTTTGACTTTGAACACCATTAGCATGTAAATTAATCTCCACATTACGAAAAATATATTCTATATAACGGTTTATTGCACTTTTGTATGTGTACAGAATTCAAATTAAGCAATTGCTGTTCGAAGGATATGAAAATTTATTTCTGCGGATTCGATTGTATGAAAATGAACACATCTAAATAATTTCCATTCTGCTTGGTGCTAAATAAAACAATTTTTTTTTCACACTAAGAAAAACACTTGTTATCACTATTCTCCCACTCAGAGACTCCAGTGCTGACAGTTGGGGGAAGTCAAAATCCCCTTTTTACCTTCAATGATATAGAAGATGACGTGTCGCAATGGCGTTAGATGCATTGAAGCAAAGAATATCTATTAGAGTCAGATAGGTACCATTCTGACCTACCATTGCTGATAGACAATTGCTTTGTACATCCAAAAGAACATGCTTCAAAATCAAAATACTCATCGAAGAACATCAAAGTTATTTTTGTTCCTGCCAATACAGCTAAACTTCAATCATTAGTCTAAGGAATAATGAAAAATCTTGAAGTATATTATCGAAAAAGACAGAAAAAAGCCGATGTAGTGAAAACATTAGTTTGAGATTCTGTGCATCAGAGTTGACGAAAGCTTGGGAATGTGACGTGATTTCATCGACCGTACACAACTGTTTTGTAAAAGACGGCTTCATAATTAAAACTGAATCAAATGCTTTTGAATCCAATACCTGTTTGTCATATCTCAAGAAAAAATTACATGAATTTAAGTTAATTTCTATTTAACGAATTTTCTTCATAACGAAGAGACTTCGTTAAATGGAAGTTCCACTGTGTATAAATATATATATATATATACATATATATATTATTACAGTGACAACACTATTTTTGTACAGACGTTTTGGCAACAACAAGATCGTTTATCTCAATATTCGATACATGCCGCTATGTTTGCTTGTATACATTTATTAATGCTCCAGTGGTGTAGTCGAGGGGGGACGCAGGGGGACGGCGTCCCCCCACTTTTTTATTTTATTTCAAGCGTCCCCTAACTTTTTTTCGTCAAGAGGGACGCTAAGGACGCGAGCGGACGCAAGCCTTTCTGATTTATCAAATGTTTAAAAGAAGAAACACATTAATAAATTAAGAATTTTAGGAAGTAAGGAATGGATTTTTTAAAGTATTTTAGATTTCTTTAAAAAAATCTTTCTTTTGCATTAAAATACAAATTCAAGGGAATTGGGGAAAAAATGGATGTTTACTTGTTCCGTCAACTTTTTGCACCAGTCGTAAAATACAGTGCTAACATTAGTTTCTGCAGATACAAACATCCGTTTTACTTGGAATTCTTTAATGGAAAACTATTATCCCCCCTCCTGTTCCCAAATGAAAAACCACCCTAGCTCTCTGGTCTGTATACACCGCCAGTCTCAGATTGAAAAATATATCCAGATGTCGCAAGTTTTTCTATTCTGAAAGCCTGGACATGCTTTTCTTTAAACGCAATTAACAAAAGGCCCCTTTTTAAACATATTCAGGGTAATGGTAATTGTCATAGCTGTCACTACCGTTGGTTCGTATGGGTCGTCAGATGGATGGCCATGGACCGTAGGGAGTCTGTAGGTAGTCGAATCTAGAATAAATCAACAACAGGTGACATCAATGCAGGCCGACCACTTCTGATGGTGTACAAGAACCTCATAAACAATTATCTCCCCCTTTTCTACCTAACATCTTCATTTATCATTTACTTTGACAATTATTTCCTGATTAGAGGATTAGGAATAACTATTGCACTATTGGTGATTAGGAAAAAAACTAGAAGTATTGGATTAGTTTGAGTTAAAACAAGTATCTCTGCAGTATCTCTTTTTTTTTTAGTTTGTACTCTTTAGTTGTTACTCTTTTTAACACTTTCCAACCTAGTTGAAAAGTGTTTATGACTTCGGTTTGTCTGGCCGTCTGGCCGTGCTCTAACTCCCGTAAATAGGCTCGGATTGCCTTGCAATTTTTATATGTTATTGTCGTTATCTATAGCATGTTCCCTATTTCAACTGAAGTGTGTAGCACTCATAGTTTTTTTTTACAGGGACACTCAAAAGAATTCCGTTACATGACGGTCTACGGGGAAAAATAATTTGCGGTTTATTATAATGATGTTACACAATTTCAAACACATTGTAATCGATATATATCACGAAGGTGCATTAGAAGAAGCTTAATATGGAATAGGGTGTGCATAGCACTTATAGTTACTTTACAGGGACAGCCAAAAGAATTCCGTTACATTACGTCGATGGAGAAAAATCGTTTGCGGTTTAATTACATAATGTTTCACTATTTTAAACGCATTGAAATGTATATATATCACTAAGGTGCATTACAAGGAATCCGTACCTCCTAACGAGAAAAGTTTACTGAATTATGGATACAAAGACTGAAAAACTTCTAATACAAAATCGCAAGAAAAAGATGATAATTTCCGTTTTAGACAGGTTTTTGTCTTAGCAGGTAAAATTTTAACTTATTGAATATGAAAGTTTCCAGTTATAGACGGGTACCGTTTTTTCATGTATCTTTTAAGACTATTAAAATTTCCAGTCTATAGTGCACCTCTGAATATTAAAGTAAAACTTGTCTGTATACGAAACCTGTCTGTAAAAGAACTCTTTCTCAAACGGGAAAAAAACACCATGAATTATACTTGCTAAGACGGAGACCTGTCTAAAATGGAGCTTTTTTTTCAGTTCCTTTCAACTCTTTCTTTGTAAGTTTTACTGTAGGGGCGCCATTTCAAGAGTTTATTTGCGGGGTGGGGGATTTTCTTTGAGGGACAGATTTTGAAATAGCGTGCAGGATTGCGCAATTCGCGCCCAAAATGGGAATAAGCACCCACAATAAAAAATCCCTGACTGCTCGGCTTACACGCACAGGTAGATTTCGAAGACATAGACCGTGGGGCACCTGTTTATTGAGAATTGCAGAAGAAATGACTTTTTGCCATGATGCGGCAGTTGGAACCGCCCACTTCGAAATCTACCTGTGTCTGTAGGCGGAGACGGCAGGGAGGTTTTTATTTATTTATTTATTTTTTGCTGTAAGGGTTGGTCCTATCAAAAACTTGTCTTTATAAAAGTTGTAGATAATATTAAGAGGATTTATAATAAATTTAAGCGGATTTGATATCTTGTGAATTGACAATATTACAATTTTTTTTCTTCTTAAACCCTTATTTCCCCCCTCCCCCTTGAGGCCATTTTTAATGATATCAAAAATCTGCCATACATAAATTTTCGGCCCTTTTCCTAGAAGTAATAAAAACTTTAAACGGATTCGATACGTATCATAATTAAGAAGTTATTGTTTTTGTTTGTTTTTTCACAACCCCCTCCATTTCTCTCCCCCCCCCCCCCCCCCCCCCGTGGTTCGATTTTGCCCATTAACGAACTTGACGGAGATTTGTTATCAGTTTGGAAGAGATTTGTGCAGAATTATTGCAGTTATCGTGTCCATAAAAAAGTGACATAGATAGATAGATATATAAAGTTTTGAACTGGGGGTGGTTTTGGATTCTGGAGTCATGATTGGCGTAGATCCTACAAACATTTTCCAGAAATTCAAACATAGGGAGAATGTAATAGGTAGTTTTTCTTACGAAATCTGCCTAAAAATGCTGTGTGGGATTTTGTCCTCTTAACTTCGCTTAACAGGCATTGATTCTTCAGCGAATATTTTTAACACTTTCCAACATTGTTGAAAAGTGTTTATGAATTCGGTTTGTCTGCCTGTCCTCTAACTCGCTTAAATATGCTCGGATCATCATGCAATTAATATATGTTATTGAGGCATACTATGGTATGTTCGGAATTGAAAATGAAATGTGTAGCGCTTATAGTTTTTTTACAGGGACACTAAAAAGAATTCCGTTATATTGCGGTCTATGGCGAAAAATCATTTGCGGTTTATTTTAATGATGTTACACAATTTCAAACTTATTGAAATGGATATATACCACTGAGGTGCACTACAAGAGACTAATTATAGAATGTGGTGTGTATAGCACTTATAATTCCTTTACAGGGATACTCAAAAGAATTCCGTTACACTCCGTTTCATTACACGAAAAATCATTTGCAGTTTATTTTAATAATGTTTCACTATTTCAAACATATTGAAATTGATATATATCACTAACGTGGGTTACAAGTAGAGATCGACCGAAACAGGTTTTTAAAACCGGATTTCGGTGATCTGTCCACTTTCCACCATCTCATATTCAGTAAATAAAAGAACACAGTAAATAAAGCATACATCTCCCTCCCCCCCCCCCTCTGATAATGCATGTTTCGGATCCATACTTTCTAAAACGCATCCATTGTTTTAAGATAATCAATTTTTATGTAAAGATGAAGAATTATTTTTACAATAATAAATCAATCTGCAGATGAGGGAGATTTTTAATGTTTTCAAGTGTAATTCATTTGTATCGTTTCTTCGGTCCCTGTACATAATCAGGATGATTATCCATCACAGTCGGGGATATTTTCCCTCTTACACAGTTAAATACCCAATGGATCGTTAAAAAAAATAAAAAAAATACAGTTTCTAGCATATTCTGATGCAACATATACATCAACGAATTCAACATATCAATTTTATGTTAAACATAAACTAAAAATAGTTTTTTTTTCTGATCTTAAGATTTATCAGGGTTTTTTTATTATTTTTTTTTTCACTTTTCATGATGGTTAGGGAAATCTATTTTGAATTGTGGCAACTTTCCCAGGGGCTATTTTACATTATTAAAGCAAACTGGTGGTCATTGTTGAAATAGAATTAAAAAATATTTCATGCTTGAAAATTATTTAAAAAGTCGTTAAATTAAGTGGCAGTTTTAAAATAAATTTCAATCGAAAACTAATTTTTTTTTCTAATTGATGATGTAAGAATTGAAATTGTAAAATGTAGTAAAAAAAATAAATTTGTAGTATTTAAAAGCGATATTTAAGTGCGATGAAAGCTAAAGCGATAGCGCCGTTTGTTATCAGAACCGTTATACATTTCTAAAAATTTCCACTGCGTTTTGGCTGGCGTCCGTCCAAAAGTAGACTACCATTTTTTGACATCAAAAGAGAAATTCACAGTGTAAGAAATAGGACTTTACCGCTAATAAGGAACTGTTAAATGTACTTATAACAAACTTACCAAAATAATTCCTATAAAATATTAATTAGCCTTACATTGTTTATTCTAGGTAAAAAAAAATCATTATTTAAAGGTTTTTTTTAAACCATAACACTATTTTTAATAATTTTAATTTTCCTGAAATCCTTTACTTTTGTAAATTTTTTTATTAAAAAATGAAGTCGTCTAACCTATAATTAAAAAAAAAAGTAATTGGTAGCATGTAATCAAGATGAAGCACCCAATAAAAGCTCCAGTTCTAATCTTTAAAATTAAAAAAATTGAAAAATCAGTTAAAATTACGTCATGTTGACACAATCATATAAATTTTTCTTTTTAGTTTTATAAATGTTAAAATGCATTTCAAGCTAAGCATAACGTTATTTTCACCGGCTCAAACTTTTCACACGTACTTTGTATACGTTACTTTTATGCTTAAACACCATGTATACAAATAAAAATATATTTTGTATTTAATTGTAATGAAAAAATGGCATCAACAAAGTTATAATGCATAATGATAAAATAAACCCAATGGACAATATTCCCGTGACGTCACAATAAATATGAATTTTTATTCTCTTATAAAACACGCGGATAAATATTTTTACCTAAATTTAACTTGCAAATTAAAAATACCGCCTAAAAGCCACGTGCTTTTAATATTTATTGTTTCTATTTTATCCTCGCAACCACAGAGTTCAGATATTAAACTATGCGCCTCGCAACAGTGGGCGTATTCCGATTGCCAACTTTATGACGTCCTACGCAGATGTAAAAGTTTAATTTAAAATTACGGCTAATTAATAAAATTTTCGAACAAACGAATGTACGATAACAAATCTGTGTCCAAATACCTTTCATTTAAAAAAAGAATGATGCAATTTGATGCAGTAGTTTGTTCTCACGGATTGTCGAAAGAAAACGCTTAGCGTTTTAAATATATAGATATGTTTTAACCATTTTATAAATATAAATATTATTAATTTAATAGACGTTTAAATATAGATATATATTTAAATATTGCTGAATATTATTATTAATTATTTAAAATTTTGTACAAACATTTTTATGGTATATATGTTTAAATAACGTGTATACTTAAAAAAAAAAGCTTTGCCACTCCCTGCTAGAGTCCTGCATCGGGTCGGTTTACCCGCACCCGACCTTATCCACGATTTGGGTCGGGTCGTTGCTAAATTTTTTCGTTGCGGTTAGGGTTCGTGTCGGGTTGACTTCTTTTTTTGTTGCGGTTCGGGTTCAGATCGGGTTGACTTTCATTGTTTTTTTTTAGTCGGTTTCGGGTTGGGTTTGAGTACTGCGGGTCGGGTTCGGGTTGAATCGCTTTTGTAAAAGAATGTCCACAATATTTTTGTAGGTTAAAAATATGTATAAAATAAGACCTCCATAATGGACATTCCCGAAAAGAGACTTTTTACGCTACTATGAAAGGAGGAAAAAATGCCATTCTTCTAATTACTTGATAATAACTCGCTTTCTTTTTTTTTGTTGTATTAGTGGATAACTAGTGTAATGTTGTTCCCCAACAATTTTCAAAACTAAAAATTTCAGAATAATTAATCAAACTTCTTGTTGAGAGAAAATGTACTAAAGCATTCTAAAACTATTCCACATTGTATTATAGAAAAATAAAACAAATAAACCAGTCATCAAAGTTTTTAATTTTTTAAACATGGTGCCAGCTAAAGGATTTACATGTGCAGAAATTTAAACTAAATTAACTTTCTTTTTTACTCAATCACCTTTTTTAGGTTCATTCAAAATCACGTTTACCCCGGGTATCCTAGACCATTATGTATAGTTTATAAGCGTCCCCCCACTTTTTATTCTAGGACTACACCACTGGATTAAAAGATGAATACAAATAAAAATAACAGAAGGTAAATGAATTTTTCTTGATTTTATTTGATAAGATGTATTTCATGCGTTCTAGAGACTGCTGCACCGGGAGTTTTGTGCATCCAGTGGGGTTTTTTTCGGTTAATGCATGCGAAGCATACATACATGTAAGTTACTAACTGCTGCTTGTATGAGTTTCGTGCATTCTAGAGACTGCTGCATGGCGAGTTACGTGCATCCATTGGGAGGTTTTTCGGTTAATGTACGTGAAGCGTACATACATATATGTAAGTTACTGACCACTGCAAAGGCTATATGCAAAGGCTCCGGGACTAATCGACGCACCGGCGGCAGACGCGGACCGAAAAATTTGGAAAAATAGCGCGGTGCTCAAGTTTCGATCGGGTCGGGATTCCGACCCGGACCCGGGGATTTATTAATCAACGAAAGTGTTTTAATTACGGACCGAAACCGAACTTGGAAAAGAAAGGAAAACCACAAATTTTCGCCTCCGGCAAGGGTTGCCGGTCTCTCGGGTCGGGGAACGAAAAGGCAGCGGGTTCGCCGCAGAGCAAATTAAGCGCCCCAAACCACAGCGCGGGTTTTTAAACCGACCGGTATCTTCGGAAGTCGGGGGTTCAGAAATTCGGAAATCGGACAGACAGATTCAGGAGAGCATTTGCTTTCATAAATTCGAAAAATCATTTCAGTACGACGATTAGAACCGAAAAAATCTTTTAAAAATCGATCGATAAGAAATAATTTTTCATTTCTTTCGGCACTGCGAACGCCAGATCGCAGACACGTTGCCAGACGATCGTCTGGATCGATTTTTCAGAGTCGAGGTGCATTTTCTCTGACTGAGGTCACGTGGGTTTCAACTGGGTTTTTTCAGAGGGGCGCCCCATCTCCGAATTTAAGGGGCGCAGTAATTCCTAACTTTTACAGGGCGACTCAAAATTGTTTCTGCTTTCAGAATATCTAAAAATTATTCTCATATCTGCATTACGAGCCGATATATTATTTAATTGTATAATTAATCATCATTATTCGTATAATTAAAGCAAAAGAAAGATTTCTATGACAGTGCCAGCTAGATATTATGATTTTAAGAAGTAGGCCGCGCCTAAAAACTGCATTACGAGTATTTTTAGGGAAAAGCGGGCTTCGGCCATTACAGATTTTTTTTTATTTTTTATTATTTTTTTTTTTTTTAGTTTTAAGTTTTTCTACAGCTCACTGTCTTTGAACTAGAACTCAGGTAGTCTAAATAAGTTGTTTAAGGAAAAGCAGTGTCATCCCCCCCCCCCACTTTTTTCTTTTAACTGTGGTCCGTTTCTATAACAAAGAAACTATGTTACGGATTTCCACCAAACTGATTCCAAACATCATAATTAAAGTAATCTAACGTATACTGCAGCGCGTGCGCAGCACGACTGCTATACGGTGCCGCAAGCAGCGGGGACCCGAGCCCGAGGTTCGTTCAGTTAGAGGTTTATACTATTCTATGTGCAATTTAAGGGATTATCCGGTGCGTGCGTAGCACGACCGGTATACGGTGCCGAAGGCAGCGGGGACCAGGGTCGTAGATTTGTTCAGTTAGAGGTTTATACTATTCAATGTGCAAATTAAGGGATTATCCGGTGCGTGCGTAGCACGACCGGTATACGGTGCCGAAGGCAGCGGGGACCAATGTCGGAGGTTCGTTTGGTTAGAGGTTTGTACTGTTGAATGTGCAAATTAAGGGATTATCCGGCGCGTGCGTAGCACGACCGGTATACGATGCCGAAGGCAGCGGGGACCCGGGTTGGAGGTTCGTCCGGTTCGAGGTTTTACAAGATTCGAGATTTTCTACAATTCGAGGCACCGATGTAAATTAGGGGCCCGCTAGCGGGCGGAGCCAGCTAGTAATATAATAAAATCTCATTCATACTTACTTATACATATTAGTCAGTGCATATTTAACCCTCTTTTTCTTAAGATAAAAAAAAGCATGTCAGTAACACAGGGGATATACGGTAACACAGGAGACACCAAAGTAACAAATTGCACACATGTTCAGCACTAAGAATGCAAAAATCTTAGAAATGTGTTTATTATTAATTAGAAATTTATTTTTCATATACAGCAACAGGTAGATCAAAAAGCTAGAATATTCTGTTGTTTTTCATTTTTAAACTTAGATTTTCAACCCCATAATAACAAAATAGCAAAATCAGAAATAGGAATACTCCAAAATAAGCACTTCTATGCACCCTGTATATAAACAGGCACATGTTTTCACTAAATCGCTGAATACAACATGTAGATTAAGTATTTTTATAAATCTCTATGAGTATAGTATAGGTCAAAATTAACATTTTTACCCAATGGCCATTGGCCAGTACACTGATTTTTTTCACTGGCCAGTTTTTTTTAACCACTGGCCAGTAACAAAGTTACGATCAAATTGGCGAATTAAATAATAAAATAGGAATAATACACTAAACCACAACACTTGTGTTGAAATTAAATATACATATTAAAATATAATTGAAATGTAGTACACAATAGATAATAATACCTAAAACAAATTTTCATAAAAAATATTCAAATAAAAATAAAGCATTTTTCAAAATCTCAACTAATAAGGATTTTTTTTTTTTTTTTTTTTTGAGTTTAAAAAAATATTTCAGATTAAATTATTTAACCATTTCTTTTATTGCCCATCATAAGAAAGAAAAAAATCCACAAATCCAACTAGCATTAAAAAAAAAAAAAAACTTATTTTTTTTTCTTTAGAAAGAAACAAAATTGACTGAAACATCGGACAATGTACGCATCAAGGTCATAGGGCAATGTGCTACTATAGTCTGTTCAGGGAAACGAGATAACGAAAGTAAACAAACGGGTTGCAGAAAAATCGTCAAGGAGCCACACATTTGGCACAAATCCCTAGGTTGGCAAATTTTATTTTTTATTTCGATTTGTTAATTTTTTAAACATTTATTTTGATAAGTATATGAAAACAATACAAGTTGCTAACTGACTTACATCGAGATTTTAAACAAAAATGTAAAAGTTTAAGATGTCAAAATATAAATTATTCTCTATTTATTTTAAACAGCGTTGAATTCAGAGATATTTTTTCCTGGTGGGATTTCTGTGCCTCCAGGCGAGACATTATATATTTGGGGGGGGGGGGGATTATACTTTTTGACCATTAAAAGTATAAAATCTGAAATATTCCGGGAGGGGACATTTTAATGCCCCGAACGGAAGTTCCTCCCGGGGCAAACCGTCTGAATTCAACATTGTTATAAACCTTCATCAGGAGTTAATTTTGTTAAATAAAAAATAGTACAAAACTATTTATATCTTACATTATTGAAGCCCACTTACCTCATAAATCATTCAGAAGATGAAGTTGAAGTATCGGGACTATTAGAATCTACATTGATTACCATGGAATCTACTATATTATCTATAGCATTATCTAAATCCCACATTTGTTGTTCCACTGCATTTGTTACATGTTGAATGCATCTTTTCCATTCTTCAGTGCCAATTTTGCTGATACTTTGAGAGAATATATCTTTTACATGAGGCTCATTTTGAATGTTTTGTTTTCTTTCGCAACTAAGTTCTTTATTTGTGCCCAAATCAGTTCAATAGGATTAAGCTCGCAATGATAGGGGGGTAATCGTAAGACAGTTTTATTTTGTGCTTTTGCCATTTCATCGACAGCGTACTTGTCATATTTATTTTTATTTTGCTTCACTAACTGCAACAGTTCCGCTTTTAACATTCCGTCCTCAAAAGGGATATTTTTTTGTTAAAAGCCAATCAACAATCTGTTGTTTTCTCCCCGAAGTATTCAGTATTTTTTCTGATTTTCGGGAATGATAAGGAGCATTGTCCATTACTATCACACAGTTATCTTCCAGTCGAAATAAGATATCACCAAACCACTTTTAAAAACGTTCTGAATTCATGTCTTCGTGATAATCTTTAATTTTATTTGATTCGAATAAGTCAAGCCCTCCATCCACGAATCCAGAGAATCGCTACCAATATGGGTAATTATCATCCGTTTTCCTTTTCCGGAAGGAGATTTTAATCCTGAAGAAAGACCAGATAAAAATGCTTGTTTTGATGATTTTACTGATGTATCTTTCCAAACTTTACTAACTGTATGGCCTGCATTCAAACAAGTTTCATCCATATAATATATTTTGCGCCCTCCTTCTCTGAAAGATTTGATTTGCCGTAAATATTTTCTTCGCCACACAATTATTTCGTTTTTATCAATGAGAGTACTGTCTCGTCCTCTCCGTGAATATCTAAAGTTTAATTCTTTCAAGAGATGATAAAATGTTGTCCTTTTAAAGGTTGGCAAATCAGGGTCATCATTTACAACTTCCAAAACTTTATTTATAGTGGGCAATTCATTCCTGAAAAAGAACTCGTGGATTTTTCTCCTAATAGCATTCCTATCAAAATCATCTATATTTTCTAAAACACGTTTACGTAATTTTATTTTCTTCGGCGAGTTTAACACACCACATTTTTTATACTCTCTTAACACTCAAAAATCGGAAGCTTTACCTACGCCTGTTATACGAGCAGCATTATCTCCTATATGAGAAATCGGAAGTTCAGGATTCGATTCAAGTTCGTTTTATATACATTTAAAATCATATCTTTCTCCACCTTACTCAAAGCTTTTCTTTTTACTCTCTTCTTAGGCGGGCTCAAAGAAGAATTTTCACACTCCATTTGTGTATACAAAATACCAAATCAATCGAAAAAAATCGTCAATTTTAAAAGTGAAAGACAAGCAACAAACAGACGTTTGGGAAAAAAGCAGAAGCTCAACACTTCAAGAAATCTGTTTGGCGCTTTTGGCACAGCGCCAGGTTTAAGCATCGCCAATCCGCACGCGCATTTGTTTACTTTCGTTATCTCGTTTCAGCGAACGGAGTATAGGTCGATGTGGATCATTTAGTCAGAGAGGAAGAACCAAAACTGTATTTATCTTTCAGTTGAGTCAGGAGATAACGAAACTGCGTGTTTGTATTTTTACTTATAAGTAGTAACCACATGTGGTCGAAAGATTTTCATTTTAGAATCCGTAATTTTTTTATCTAATTCGGTGTATAGAAGTAACAAATACGCTAAAAAGTTGCGTAAAATACGCAAGAGAATATGGTACTTTAAAATTCTTTGAAAAAATAATGTTAATTATTTATAAACATCAGCGAAGTATATTATTAGAGATATATTATTATATTTGGTCTGTCATTATATATTAGTGTGACAGAGTTAATTTTTTCTGCATACTTTTTTTAGAGACGATTCTTGGAAGAACATCTAAATTCTGCAGAGTAAAAAAATGATACAAAGTCTAATTTCTAAGATGCAAGAAAAATTTAAAATATGACATTCAACTTTTTGTGAAAAACGATGTTATTTGGACTGGACTGTCTTCTTGTTTATTTCTTTTTCCGCCACGTGATCGCTCATCTATTATTTTAAACATACTTTCAAAAGTGCATGCAAAACATGTGCTGTATCAACAAAGAAATGAAATGCAAACAGCTTCAGTACAGACTTCTCATATATCTCACTAAAGAAAGGGTGACTGTTGAATAGAAAGAAACACCCACCCCCTTCAGGAGAGAGAGGTTCACGACCTTTGAACCAATAAGCCCAGTGGCAGAACTATCTTCAAGTGTCTGCAATGCTAATAATGTTTTCAAAAATAGTCTGCAATACGCAATATATCATATAAATCTATTCTTATTCTTGCTGCTGTTGTAGTTGTAGTGCTAATTAATTAAGGCATCAGCATTTATCTGCCTTTCTGAGTAAAAAAAAAATTCTGAAATTCACAGCAAATATTCTGAAAGGTTACAGCAGAGGGGGGAGGGGAGAAAATCCCCTCTCGGCAATAATTTTTCTTGTTGCAGGTCGTATTAACTCTGCTTTTGATTCGAGTTGATTTCAGGCTGAGTGTAGATTCTTGGAAATTGGGTTCGGGTTAACCCGATTTTTCAAAAGTTAGTTCAGTATACTGTTTCAGATTAAAAACTATGCCTATATTAATAAGCATAGAACTTTGTGTGTCTGCTTTTTTCTAAAGGAATGCCGCATCTTTTCCAGAACTATTTCGTAAAATTCATGTTTTTCTTGTGAACCTTTGACGAAATTAGCAATTCTTTTTTCTCCCGCGATCCTTCGGCGAAATTCCTCTTTTTTTTTTTTTTACGTGGCCCTTCGACGAAATTCGCACTTTTTCCGTGATCCTTTGACGAAATTTGCATTTTTTCTGAGGCCATTTGACGAAATTTACGTTTTCTCTGTGGCCCTCTGATGAAATTCGCATTTTTTCCACGATCCTTCAACGAAACTCATGGTTTTTTTACAGTCTTTTAACGAAAATAAAGTTTTTCCGCGGCCCTTTGATGAAATTTGCATTTTTATCGCAATCTGTCGACAAAATTAGCCATTTTCCCAGATCCTTTGATGAATTTCACGATTTTTCTTTGGCCTTTAGACAAAATTCGTGTTTTTTCCGTGATCCTTCGACGAAATTTGCCGTTTTTTTGAGATACTTCGACGAAATTTTCCGTTTTATTCAAGATACTTCGATGAAATTTTCCGTTTTTTCGAGATCATTCGACAAGACTTGCCGTTTTTTCGCGATCCGACGACGAAATTTACCGTTTTTCGAGATCCTTTGACAAAATTTACCGTTTTTTGGCAATCCTCCGACGAAATTTGCCGTTTTTTGCGATCTGTCGGCAGAATTCTTCGTTTTTTCACGACCCGATGACGAAATTTGCCGTTTCTTCGAAAAAATTGACCGTTTTTTTGTGATCCTTCGATGAAATTAAGTTTTTTCTACGATCTTTCGACGAAGTTGCCATTTTCTCCGTAGCCCTTCGGCAAAATTCGCATTTTTCCGCGATCTCATGGAAGAAACTCATGTTTTTTTGACGGCCTTTTGACGAAATTCACGTGTTTTCACGCCCTTTTGACTAAATTTGCGGGTTTTTTTCGCGATCTGTCAACGAAATTAGCCATTTTTCATGAACTTTAAATGAATTTTGTGTTTTTTCCGTGATTCTTCGACGAAATTCACCGTTTTATTCGCAATACTTCAACAAAGTTTGCCGTTTTTTCGCGTTTGCCGTTCGCGACATCGCTGTATGTTTTAAGTCTGCTGGTGCCCTAAAACGTCTGCGACGCCCGTCGCATACATTCTGCCACGGGGCCAATAAGAATTAGTTATCTACTTTCTTTTTTTGCATTCAGGATCGGGAGAATCGCCGATCTGGACGCCGTAAATTCGAACGAATCCTCACCCCTTTGATAGTGTTTGGCAAGTGGTGCTCATTAAGTTTGGCGAGTAAGGACAATAAAGTTAATCGCCACGTTTTAAGTGTTACTCGACGATTGGCGAGTGGCGAGTGCTAATTTTGTGCTATAGAGTATAGATGCAGTAAGTAAAATAAATAAAATAATTTCATGTTTACTTGAAATAGTTTATGTATTATGAAAAAATATATGATATTGTTATCTGGTATCAATAAATATTTTAAAATAAAGTTTCCAGTGAGAGAAAAGTACACATTATAGAAAGCTTAATTTAATTTTTTTTAATATAGAGGCAAAAAATATCTGAGTAAATCTTACGTATAGTATTTATTTTTAAATATCTGGATTTTCAACATTTTAAATAGTATGGTTCATATTATACACAAAATATATATAGTACATTTTTTTGTTTCTCCCTTGTAAAAATATGGTTTTTCATGCGTAAATATGATACACATTCCTGATACCTGATACATAGTCTTTTGAATAAAAGTTGCACACTGTCACTTCTATAAGGCAATTAATATGATCCATTTTCATATTTTCCAAATTTTTAAGGTTAGATATTTCAAATTTTACATTACTGTATAATTTACATTAACATATATTTCAAATGTCAACTGAGAGAGCAGCTACAACATAAAATTGTCTGTTTGCAGTAAAAGAAGCATAAGGATATTTTCCACCTTCTTAGATAAAACTAACTTCAATAATAATAATAAACTGCATAATTTTTGAGTTAAAATAACATACAAAATTTTACATCTAAGTTTTAGCCACATAATTGCCTAAAAAATAAATTAAGCCCCTGTGTTACTTCATTGCCTGTTGCGTTACCAACATCATGGTAACACAGGGGACAAAATGAAATAAAAATTAACCATGTATTTATATTTTTATAGAAACAATGTCAACATCATATGAATATTTTCTTTTAACTGAGATGTACAATTTAAACCGAAATTCATTAAATATATATATATATATACAGACTTGTATAAAACCAAAAACTTTCTGCGCACATAAATATTGAGTCAAAAACTTTCTGCAAATTAATTTAATGTTTAATAAAATTACGTGTTATATTATTTGGATGATATAAACTAAAAACAGTAGTTTAAAATAATTACCATTTAAAATTAATTAATATTAATTAAAGAATTATTATTTTGGTTAAAAATAATAATAAAACTAAAAATCCATGATAGGAAGAGCTGAATTCTTATCAATAAAATTTTTTCAATGCATTTAGAAACAACCCAATCCTTAATATTTTGACCTTTTCGCAAGCGTCTGTAATGTCACAACAATGTTTTGCATCTTTAAAATTTTGAATTGTGCGCAAACAGTAAATAAATCGTACATAAATTGGGGAATATTTTTAATTTTTTGGCCCAGTGACAGAACTATCTTCAAGTGTCTGCAACGCTAATAATGTTTTCAAAAATAGTCTGCAAAACGCAATATATCATACAAAATTCGCGTTTTTTCCGCGATCCTCCGACGAAATTTGCCGTTTTTTCGAGATACTTCGACAAAATTTGCAGTTTTTTCGAGATCATTCGACAAAATTTACCATTTTTTCGAGATCCTTCGATGAAATTTACCGTTTTTTCGAGATACTTCGACGAAATTTGCTGTTTTTTCGAGATACTTCAACAAAATTTGCCGTTTTTTCGAGATCATTCGACGAAATTTACCATTTTTTCGAGATCCTTCGACGAAATTTGCCGTTTTTTCGAGATACTTCGACGAAATTTGCCTTTTTTTATGCCTTCGACGAAATTTACCGTTTTTTCGAGATCCTTCGACGAAATTTGCCATTTTTTCACGATCTGTCGGCAGAATTCTCCGTTTTTTCGTGATCCGACGACGAAATTTGCCGTTTCTTCGACGAAATTGACCGTTTTTTCGTGATCCTTCGACGAAATTTGCCGTTTCTTCGACGAAATTGACCGTTTTTTCGTGATCCTTCGACGAAATTTGCCGTTTTTTCAGGATCATTCGACGAAATTTACCATTTTATCGAGTTCCTTCGACGAAATTTACCGTTTTTTTCGAGATCCTTCGACGAAATTTACCGTTTTTTTGAGATCCTTCAACGAAATTTTACCGTTTTTTCGAGATCCTTCAACGAAATTTACCGTTTTTTGGCAATCTTTCGACGAAATTTGCTGTTTTTTCGCGATCTGTCGGCAGAATTCTCCGTTTTCCGCGATCCGACGACGAAATTGACCGTTTTTCCGTGATCCTTCGACGAAATTAACAGTCTTTTCCACGATCCTTTGACAAAGTTGGCGTTTTCTCCGTAGCCCTTTGGTAAAATAAGCATTTTTCAGCGATCTTTCAACGAAACTAAACTTTTTTGACGGCCTTTTGATGAAATTCACGTTTTTTCACGGCCTTTTGACTAAATTTGCGTTTTTTTTCGCCATCTGTCAACGAAATTAGCCATTTTTTACGATCTTTAAATAAATTTCGCATTTTTTCTGCGATTCTTCGACGAAATTCGCCGTTTTTTTTTCGCGATCCTTCCACGAAGTTTGCCGTTTTTTCGCGTAATTTACACACTATAGCACTGAATGTTTTCTGTCTGCAGGTGCCCTAAAAAGTCTGCGACGCCCGTCGCAGCGTCGCGTACATTCTGCCACGTGGTTTTTTGGTATATTAAAAAAAAAAAAAAAAAAAAAAAAAAAAATTTTTTTTTTTTTTTTTTTCTAAAAATATTTTCTGCAAAGTTCCGAATTTTGCAGAAAATTTTCTGTGCACGGCGTGCGCGCGTGCGTCTATATTATACAACTCTGTATATATATATATATATATATTATTAATGTAAATTGATGGTAACATAGGGGACACATAAAAAACACACCTACCTTCGAAAATCACTTTAGCACAGATAATATTTTTAAAAATTTAACATATGAAATAATGGCTACTTAAGATAAATGATAGCTCTAAAAGTGCCTGACTGACTGTTGTTAACAACATTTAGGTTACAAATTCTTGTTATAATATTAAAAACAAAGTGGAAGTAACACAGAGGACGAATATTAGGAGACACAAAAATTTTCCTTTTAAAATGAAAACATATCTAAAAATATATATTTAAAGTATGTAGGGATAATAATAACACTACAGAGACTTAAAAAATATCATCAGCCATAACTTTTAAAATATATATGGTGAAAAAAATATGGTTTGAAAATCAAAAATTGTTGTTGGGACATAGCTTTTTATAGGATACAATTTTAAATAATGCTATTTAAAAAGTAATAAATGCAATTTATCTAAAATTGCAGTAAACAAAAATATTTCTGAAATATCTTTCCAAGTATTTAAACTTAATTTTGGAACAAAATTATGGGAAATATAACCTTACAAAGTGTTGGACTCCAAAAAGGTGCTTTATTTTTGGAATGACCCATTTACATTTAATTTTTCATTTACATTCTTTACAAGTGTTTATTAATTTACTGATTACACATACAACTTTCTCTGTCAAAGTAGACATTTACACCTAAAATTGTATAGAATGGTGCCAAAACAAAGCAATAATATGTATAATATGACAACAGTTATGAGCAGCATATTGATCGTCACACAATTCTAACTTTTCTTTCTACCTCTATGATTAATCGTATCATTATGGAAACAGTATAAACAAATAGGGGTTTAAAATATTACACAGAAAGTGATATTATTTTTAATTTGTTTTAAGTTTATAACAGAAAAATTACCAAAAAATAACCGAATGAATGAAGGATTATTAACATTCTGCAGCTGGATTTCTGTGTTTTTAAACAAAAAAGATCATTCGTTTCGTTGTTTCGTTTTGGCAATATCGACAAGATTCGAGAATGAATCGACTGAAAAATATAATGTGTTGAGTTGTAAAAATGTATCTTCTCTTCTTTGTACATAAACAGAGCTTTAAAATAATTCTTTTAGAACTTTCTGAAATGTTTAGTACCCATCAAAATTCTTTTTGAATAACAGCCAGATTTTGTGATTTTTTTTTTAATGAAAAGCATTGTTAATCCATCCCTGATTTGGAATGCAGCTAGTTTGCTGCTTGCTCACAAGATACGACGATCGGTATCGGTCAAGTTTCCGCATTTCCTCTGTTGACATCCGTTGTTGTTTTGACATCTGCTATTACGCATAATTTTATTTGTTTGTTGATTTTCTATCTAAAAACCCTACTTTAATAGCAGTATCTTTCACAAAATCTTTAATTTAGTTTTATACCTATTATTTAATAAATTATTAAACTTTCATGTGGCTCAATTTTACATAGAGGGTATGTGTCATTTTAGTAATAGATCCCTTTATCATCTATTTAATCTGTAAAGTGTCTAATTATTTTGTATTTTTAAAAATGTTACAGTTAATCCCGTATATTCTTAACTTTAGCGTGAAAATTCATGTTTGGGTTTCTAAATATTATGTGTAGCAGTCATCTTTTATCTTTTACATTTACATGCTATTTGACTTTTAATATTTAATGGGCAATGATATCTCAGGGGACAAAATTTATAAATAGTACCTTGCAATAGAGAATATGTTGTACATTTTAATATAATGCATACATATTAGGATGATATAACATATAACTACATTAAAGCTAATATAAGGACAAAACATGCAATGTTTTATTTAAAAAAAAAAAAAAAAATTGTGTGTGTGTACTAATCTAAGCGTACATATTTAATTCTCCTAATATTCCTTGAACGGTAATGATTAATTATCACCTTTTAACTAGAACTTTAAAAGAAAAGATTAATAATGCATGTTTTTAAATTTATTTATTCTCAAAATGTACTATTGCTTTATGCTCATTTTGACAAAGCTTTTGTGGAATTTTTGCAAGTGCCTTATTGTGTCAGGGCAAGAGATTGAGAAATCTCCATCCTTTCACTTAGATCATCATACACTTTAACAATCATCGAACAATACTAAATAGACATTGATTTCTTAAAATTTCAATGTGGACAAAAAACTATATAAAAGTTAGAAGTAAAGAATAAACTCAGCGAACTTGCAGTCATATTTCTGACATGATTTGGAAATCTTTACCTGTCAAAGCATTATAGGGAGACCGGTACACAGTGGACCACCCCCTAATGTTTTATTTATTTAATTTTTTTTAAAGCTTTTCTTCTATCCTAATAGACAACAGCACTGCACTGATTATTTATAGCATTCAGAAAATATGATTTGAACTATTTTATCCTGATTGGTTAATTTGAGCTTCTAAAAGTAAAATTTTTCATCATCATATTTTTATTTTTTTAATAATTAAAGGTTGTAGATAAATAAGATAAAACAGCTTTTTTGCAAAGCTAAGATACTTGTTTTTATTTAACTTTAAAGTTAATATGTTTAAAAGAAAGCTATAAACAATATTAATATGATTATTTATTGAACTTCAACATGGGGTACAGTGATCCACAATCCACTCTGCTCCTGTAATGCAGAATGTTCAAAATATTTAATAATTGCTTATTTTCTATCAAGAAATACGAACAATACTAAAGAAGAACAATACTATCGAACAATACTAAATAGACATTGATTTCTTAAAATTTCAATGTGGACAAAAAACTATATTAAAGTTAGAAGTAAAGAATAAACTCAGCCAACTTGCAGTCATATTGAAAAGTAGTAAAGTCATTTTTAAAGTAGTTATTTAACTGTAAAATAAAGTAAACAAAGAAAAATAACAATTTATTTAACATAGTAAGAAATATTTTGTTTTGTATTTACTGCCTTTGATAAATATAACTGTAGTCTAATTGTTGATGATTCTATTCAAGTAAGATTCATGAGATGCAAATTGAATGGAAATTAGTTTATTTTCCCCAAAACTGTAGATGAATCTGTTGTTGATGTCAATGATTTCATAATGTTGCTCTCAGACCCAAAAGTATTTCAGGAAAATTCCAGGCTCAATCTTACTCATAAGTATTTTGGAATTTCATTTGCAAATTTTAATTTGTGGTGATTGTTTTGTACTTAAGTAATAACTTCAACTAAATTGCAATTGTTCCTTGTATTAATCTGTTATTATTTCCAAATTATAATTAATTTGTTTTTGTTTCAAAATGTTACTTGTAAATTTATATTACTATGTTATTTTCTGGGTAAAGGAGAAATAAAAAAGAATTAAATTAATAAAAAATAGATTTATATTGTATTTCAGATAATACCTAATAGCAGTCCACTGTGCCCCGGTGGGTGGACCAGTGTGCCCCACTTCTGAGGCACACTGGTCCAGTTTACAAGGGCATATATTTTTTTTTTTTTTTTTTTTTTTTTTTGAAAAATGTATTGAAAACTATGTTCTGAGAAAATTATGATGAATGTATAAAGGTTTAAGGAATATTCAAAAATATTTTCATGCAGATCGGTTTGTCCGTTAAAAAGAAAAAAAAATTAACTGAAAAAGTGGTCCACTGTGTACCAGTCTCCCCTACTATTGAATAAATTATATTATACAACTATATAGATAAATATGCACAGTGTAAATTTTCATAATCTTTTTTTTTTTAAGTGCATTTTTTAATTTCTAATATTGATCCAGTTGCTTTATGATCTGGATGACTGGAGTTTTATTGTAGTTGAATTAATCAATTAAAATTACATATTGCTTATCTTGAACAGAAATATTAAAAGTTCAGTTTTAAACATCTTTAAATGACACATATAGCTACATTCCACCTTTAAAATATGTCATTATATAGATGTAATGTGTTTTCTGGATTATATTATTTTATGCTGTTAATGTTATTCCCAGGGTCTTTATACTCAAAATTAGCAATGGTTAGTTGTATTCCCAATGTATCAGAAAATTCTGTGTCAGTCTGCAGCAAACCTAAATTTATCTACAACCCCAGGTTTCTTCATTTGGAATTGCTTTATTTACAGATTTATTAATTGTTTCCATTTACTGTTCTTTTTTATTTCTGTAATTTTCTAGATAATAAAGTTAGACTCAATATAATTAACTCTCAACAGATTTCCATATTATTAACCTATTAAGAATGTGTTAGGGAGTTAAGTAAATAAATCTATTTGAGAATACATGAGTTAACAGTAATTTTATGGCCCAATGTAATAACTGCAAAATAAAATAGTAATTGTAAATAAAATTTATGCAGTAATATAATTATGCATAAATAAAAGTTATATATTAGGGTCATTTTCTCTTAACAAAACAATTTGAGCATTATGTATTTTTAAAAATTAATATTTTTTTCCACCTTTCAAATTGTGTTCTATTATATTTAGCAACAGTCTGTAAGTAATAAAATACTGTAAGCAAAAATCTTTCACAATGTTAAACACACAAAAATAAAATTTTAAATTTCAAGTAGGTAGAGCAGTCACAAAGTGAGATAGGGGAATGACACTTAGACAGGGAAATAACAAGGAAAATGACAAAAAGTAAAGGTTAGCTTCCCAATTATCATAATTATATACACAAAAAGGAATTCCACATAAAGATGACTTTAAACACGATACAAATACGGCTTAATCGCTGATTGAGTTTTCATTACAAAATTAAGGCAAATAAGAGAGACAGGCACTGACAGAGAATGACAGTCAATAACAGTACTTACTTACCAATATATAACTGAAAATCTCTAAGCTTTTATTGTCCGTACTTGTTTCTGCAAAAACAACAATTAAAGATAACTTCTATGAGGATGCCACTGTTCGCAGGTGGATTTTTGAAGTAATGACTGTTGCCAGATGTTAGAATCATTATTTTCATTTTATGACAGGGGAATGACAATAAACCAAAGGACTTTTTTATTTGTTTTTTTTCACAAAAATACAAAACATGAAAATTCTTTACTTTTTAAATTTTTAGATTTATGTCATAGTTTTTAATAATTTAAGCAAGAGATTTCTCTCAAATATATTTGAATGGTCAACTTTTAAGAACCATTTTTGCGCTAAGGTGTTGGCAGGGACACACAAAGGAATGACATTTATGACATAAACAAATTTATTTAAATGGCTTTTATATTTATAAATAATATGTTTTATCCTGTTATACATACATAAAAAACATGTCAATGTATTCTAGAATTCTGTTTTATTTTTATACAAGTTTATGCATTCATTTTGAAGCGGGGACAGAAATTTCTTTGTTTAGAGAAAATAATCCATAACTGTATATAAGTACTACTGTTATAATAACAGTTGTCCTTGTCATATCATTCATTCAGATATATAGTAGTACTTTGGCCGAGTACCGAGTAATTGTGTGTAAGGAAGAATTACTAATTCGAATATTAAATGGGCTTGCATAGGCCAATGAGATTGCACATAATTTATGTTAGTTTGCCAAAATAAATTGTGTTACCCTATATTTCTTTTGCTTTATTTTAGTGAAAATGCTCTAACTATGTCCAGACCATGGCTACCATCTCCTCCTTCTGTTGATGCAGCATTCTTTCCCTCAAATCCACAACAATCCAATGGCTTAAATATGGAGGATTGGAATCAAGCTGGGAACTTTGTGAATAAACCCGTTCGTGGCTGGCTACATCCGGATACAAAGCTATCAGAGGGAGGCATCACTTATGGTGTGCGCGTAAGTATGGTAGTGTTTTATTTAAATTGTATATACTATCTAAAATCTAATTACAGTAATGTATAAGAAAAGTAAAAGTCATATAGATGTTAATGTATAAACAGTGCTCTACTATAATACAGGCATACAAGATATTTCAAAATTCTTTAATAAACAGGTTATGTTACTGTATTTAGTTTTTCATTTTCTAAGAGTTTTATTTGTTATAAAATCATTTTTAAATTGATAGTGCATATTCCGAGTAGTAGTTGTTTTTTGAAGGTGATATTTGTGTGGAAAATTTGACCGAATGTGTTTTTTGTTTTAAATATATAGATGCTTCATTTAAATTTGAGTAGCTAAATTTTATCTTTTGTCACAAAATGTTATTTTTCACAAAAATATAATAAATTTTACAAAAATATGATAAATTTCACAAAATGGGACTCCCAGAAAAAAAACCTGCATTGACCCCTGGCAGTAGAAGCATTGTTTAAATTGCTATAATTCTACAAAAATATAATGCAGTTTTAAAACATCGAGCAATGATTAATACTCTCAAGGATTATACTCATATATGTAACGAAGTTTGAAAATTCATTTTTTATCATTTTAAAAAAATTACAGAGATAACAACATTACAAATTTGCCTTTTTGCTCGGCGGTCAGATGGTTAAAGACTCTAAGTTGGCATTCTTGTTTTGTGCATTTATTTTAAAAAAAAAAGAAAAACTTTTATGTATAAGCATTTAAACACGAAAAAATTCTTTTGATACACTTCTAGATCCCTCCTTCCCTCTGTTTTGAAATAATAGTTTTTTGCCTATAATGATACCAACCTTAGTATGTGTTAGATGTTTCCATTAGTGAAAAATCTCTTTCTATTGTGTAGTATGTAGGCTGCTTGGAAGTAAATACTTCAATGAAGAGTTTGGATTTTGATACTAGGTCCCTTATAGCAAAGTAAGTGATAGTCTTTTGTGTCCTCTCTTTTATTCATATAAGCAGTAAAACATAGTTGAAATTAACAAAATGTATTTCCTTTACATGTCCTGTATAAATGTTGACAGAGCTGACATTACCAGCTGACACAATAGATAAAAATCATAATTACGTTTTATTTTTTTAAATTTAGATATGATTAATTATTATAGTTTAATGAAATATTTAGTACTTTAAAGCCATATTATTCTAGAAATATTAACATTTAAATTCAATATTTTATTTTAAGTGACAAAGTCCTATTTCTTTTACTGCAGACTATTCTGTTGTCTCCAAAAGTTATAGTTTTTTTTGTGACATTAAAAAACCAGTAGCTCTTATTAGAAATGTAAACAATCATGGAAAAGACTGGCACTTTCAATTTTATTGCACTTACAACATTCCTTAACATTGCAGAATCTCACTTTTTATGTCATCAAAAAAGGGGGAGGTGGGAATGTACTTTTGAACGGAATTTGTTTGAAAACTGGCTTAATTTAATGGCTTTTTTAATAATTTTCAATCATGATTTTTTTTTTTATCGCAACAATGAACATTTGTTAAACAATTTGATTATCAATATAAGTAGATAGTGACAGATGAGTTGCTACAATTAGATATTAATTGACCAAAAAAGTTTTTTTTTTTTTTTGTTTACATTCTGTAATTGGATTTACTTCCAAACATTGCTATCATGGGTTCAATGTCTTTTAAAATGGATATGAATGCAGCTAAGGATTTTGAACAACATTTTTGTGCCAAATTGCATTTACCCAAATACGACATTTGGCTATAGGCCTGATTATGGAAAATTAATGATAAGATCAGATTAATCTTAAAATATGGTACTTTGACACTAAACTGAAATCTGTCAACAGAAAACAGATTTCAATTTTTTAGTATATTTTCTTTTCAGATGCATTAATATTTTCGGTGCTTCTTTGTTATAGAGATGGACATTATTTAACATATTAGGATAAATAACAATGTTATTGCTTTATAGTTAATTATTTTATAATAGATTACCAGAAAGTGCCTGTTAAATTTGGAATGTATTACTTGCAATTATTTAAAAATAAAAAATAAAAAGCTGAAAAACAGTATTTTAGAAATATATATTCAATTCAAATTATAATAATATTAAAATTTCCGAAATTTGTTTTCTATCTTAATACAAAAGAAGCTTAAAAAATGTACTTTTAAATAAAAAAAGTCTACTTTGAACGCATGTGAAAGCGAAAACAAAATCTTGAACAACCAACCGAAGTCAGAGTAAAAAAATCTATCCTTCCAAGTCATAAATGGCTAGCAAATGCTGTCAGCTGTCAGGAGATAACTAGACCTTAGAAGCTGAGAAGCTCGGCTCATGAGCAACCAATCAAAGTCCGCTAGCGGTAAAGCTTATTGTGACATTGTTTAAAACATCTGCTTAATGCTTACTTTATATCTATCAGAAGTCTGCAAGTGTTGCAGTTTCAAAGAACGATAAATAACATGACAGTTATTTTATTACAAGTAATAATCATTATTGATTTTAAACATTTAACTGCTTTCGTTCAGTACGAATAAAAGAGTCATTTTAACACTTAAGTGAAATAACTTAAAAAAATTGCAATTTGTTGTGAGAGACGTATGTTGCTTGTAATCACTTGGCTTAGTAGGGTTTTTTTGGAATGAAAAGGAAAAGATATTCCTTAGTAAAGGATTTGCAAGGATAGGTTGAGAGATTTCTAATGATCTCGTTGCATTTTTTATAGCGTTAGTGTGGCCGACATCTTTGTCCAGCGTAATTGGCAGGTGGAGGTGGCGGTTTTATTTAATTTGAATGTTTAAAAAGGAATATTGCTGTATACTCATGGAGTTTTATGTTTTTTCTTTTTATTACGATGCTAAAATTTTCTTTTTGAGGCCATGGCTTTTATTTTATTTAATTTATTTTTTGCTGTGTTTTTACGAAATGAGAGTTGAAAAATATTTTTATTTCTGTGATTTTATTTTACTGAAAAAATAGAAGAAAGAAAGAAAAGAAAATAGCATCGTATTATTAGCGTGGGCACTTAATTTTAATATAATTGTAATTAATTTGAAAAACCTGTGGAAAATTTGTTTGGGTGTATTGCATTTGATTAAAAATGTATACTCGTAAATAATATTGCTATTTTCTTCTGGGATTCACTTTGGATATGCGTTGATAGATAGGGTCGCAATAAATTCGAGGATCAAATTTAATTTTTCTACAAATCATGTTGTTAAAAATGTGTTTATTTTTATACAGGGTGTTTCTTCTTATTGTTTATTAATAGCTAATTTCTAAACCACTAGTTTTAGAGGTATAGTTCTAATTTAAAAAATGTTTCAAATTTTGTTTTACATCATAAAAAAAATCGATTTATGGTAAAATTACATTTTAAATAGTTAAGAAATTAGAATTTTTGTACAATACCTGTGTCCTTTAAGTTTTATTTAGAAATAGTTTCTTCATGTTCTAACAAGTAAAATAGTAAAAGTTTATTCTTCTATCACCAAAGCTTACCGCATTATGATACTTAGAATTTAATGAATTTTCAATGTTTTAGTCACCAAAAATGGAAAATCGTGTTTTTAGAACTAAAAAACGTTGAAAATGCATGAATTTCAAAGTATCATAACTAGATAAATTTTTGTAGTGCAAAAATTGAGTTTTAATCTTGTAAACTGATTTTAATGATGTGGATTCATCTAAGCGGAAAACCAGTCTATACTTACATCCCAAAATTATTTCAAACATTCTATTTAAAGGCTAAACAAGTCTATTTAAAGGCTAGATAATTCTATTTAATGGTTATTACTTAAAATGTCCATTGTCACCATACACAGCGAGTAGTTATCTGTTACAAAAATAAAAGGTTGTTGGAACCTGTTACCTATGCAACATTTTAACCTGTTAACCAAATGTAACTCTATTTCCCATCCCTACTTTGTTATAGTGGCCCTCAAGGATAATCACCAAGGGACAAAGATATATCGCCAAGTTAGGTTAAAATCTCATCAAATGGTTTACAGTCTTAAAGGAACAGCACATATTTATGCTATCATTATATTGCTTTTACATTGATGTTCCAGAACATTTTTCTTTTTTTTTTATTGCATGTTGTATTGTTTTATTTAATATCCTGTATTTATTTTATAAATATGGAAACAGTCTTTGATTTTCCCTGTACTAAAATGGATGCGATCTCATTTTTTCAGTGGGGTGGTTTTACACAACAAACATGTGGAAATATACGAGTTGTAATTTTCCAACTGGATGAAAAATGTCCGGGCCAGGATTCGAACCTGGGATCTCTTGGCTGAAGCCGCCACGCTCTACCAACTGAGCTATCCCGGGCGAATCTGGAGGGCATAATTCATCCAGTTAACCTTATTAATCTTAATAAGGTTAACTGGATGAATTATGCCCTCCAGATTCCACCAGGATAGCTCAGTTGGTAGAGCGTGGCGGCTTCAGCCAAGAGATCCCAGGTTCGAATCCTGGCCCGGACATTTTTCATCCAGTTGGAAAATTGCAACTCGTATGATTTCTTTACCAATTTGAAATAATTGTGTTAAAATTAATGTAGTGTATGTAGAAATAGTTGTGATATGAAACTGTATGTTACTAATGATGAAACTATATGTAAATACAATGTAAAACGTTGTTAAAAAAAAGAGGGGGGGGGGGGGCTCTGTGTTGGAAATTTTTTTAAGTGGTTCAAGATTTTATTCATAATTGTTTTAAAGTTTATGTATTGTTTGACAGTGGAATTAACATTCATAAAATGGCGTAAGAAATGGTGAGAATGTGACAGTTGATTGGAATAGTTTCATGAGAGAAGAGTTTAAAAAATTAAAAAGTTGTTTTTCTTGCGAAGCATTGTAAGAAATTGTTATGAAGCATTACTAAAAATCTGTTATGAAACATTGTCATACATTCTTATTAACATAAAATATTATATGATTTAATGCAATGCTATTTATTTTCATATATCTATTGTATGGGATCACACTACATTCATGCTTCACGAGCTTGACTATGAACTTGGTGAAATTGACTGTGACTTGGCATAATCGTAATTGTGGGGGCCACTATAATAAAGAAGTACCAAATTTTATATCTATTTCCTACTGAACATGTTAAAATGATTGATCTGTGAATTTTACATTGGATGTTCATTAAATTATCTTTCTTTTATTTATTTATTTTTTTTTTTTTTTTGTGCGTGTGTGTGCATTTTTTTACTCATGTTCAAGATTATTCAAGTTTTCTTTTGCAAACTTGAAAGTTAACTTCCTTTTACTTTATTTCTACTATACAGAAAAAACTGACACCTTCTATTTATGATTTTTTTTTTAGCCTTATGTAATATCAGTTTATAACTTTTCTCTTCATTATTTATATGCATCATATTATTTACTAAACTATTGTACCTCGTTTGATTCAACATTGGCAATTTCAGCATCAAATTATCATACTTAATGAATAATTAAATATATACTCAAATTAGAATTTAAGTGAACAAACATTTATTAATCTTATGATTGTAAAATATTTATCGCCTAAAAAAGGCTTCACACACACACACACACAAAGACTTATTATATTTCAAATTTTACCTTCAACTTTTCAGCTTTTTTTTTCTTTATATTTAGAGGAGATTTCCACTCTTTTAATAGAAAAATCTGATTTAAAAACATTAAAATAGAAAAACCATGAAATATAATTGCTTTTGCTAATGATTTTACTATCACATGAATGAAATTGATATCTTATATATTAAAAAAATCAAGGCGTTTTTCCTCTCAAATTCTTTACCACAGAAACAATGATGAAGTTAACAAGGTATAAGCTAAAAAAATGTGATCCTGTGACCTGGAAGTTGTAATGTTTGGGAGGGAGAAAACAAAATCTTTAAACCCCACTATTATTTTACATGCTATTTAAAGAATTACATTAATGCAGACATGACAAAATACCATTGAAAAAATTATGTCAACTGAGAATGATTATGTAAAATGTTTATTTTTATTATAAAAAAGAGAAGAAAGTTAAATTTTATATATACAGTGTATTTTTCAAGTTCCATTAAATGTGTTAGGGACCCTTAACAATTAGGTTGTTAAATAAATTTCTTAATTTAGATTTTATTTGATTTAGGGGTGCTGAAGCCTCTTTCACAAGGTACACTTTTACTCTTTCACAAGGGTTAAAAAGGTGTACTCCTTTACCTCAAGGAGTAAAAGTAATAACTAATAAGATCTTTGCAGCTCTTCTAATCTCATTTTTGTTTAGTGCTGACTGTAGGCCAATTTAACAGGGTGCAGTGACCGGTGGCTCTTACTGCTCTTTATTGTTCTTTTCCCTCTTTTCGGTCGCAGGAAAAAAAATCTTTAAATACGTCTGTCTATTTGTCATTGGAAAAAATTGTGAATTTAGTCAATTGGTTGAGGGAATAAGATAATCAAGAGAAGGCGCGAGAAAAAAAAAAGTGAATTTCATCAATCTGTCACCAGAAGAAACCGAATAATTCACCAATCAGTTATGGAAAAAGTCGCAAAATTCATTAGTCAGTCAAGGGAAAAAAACGTGAAGTTCGTTGATTGCTCATCAGAAAATATTGCAAAATTTGTCAATCAGTCACGGAAAAATATTATGAAATTCATCAGTCGGTCATGGGGAAAAATCGTGTAATTCATCAGTCGAACGCAGAGAAGGAAATCTAAATTTGTCAGTCAGGCACAGATAAAATCACGAACTTTGTCAATCTGTCGAAAGAAAAATAAAGGAGAATTTGCGCGAATTTCATCGATCGATCGTGAAAAAACGTGATTTTTGTCCATCGATCGCAAAAAAACCGCAAAATTCGTCGCTCGACCGCAAAAAAAAGAAAAATTCATCGATCGATCGCAGAAAAAATGCAGTTTGTCGATCGATCGCAGAAAAAATGCAGTTTGTCGATCGATTGCAGAAAAAACGAAAGTTCGTTGATCAATCGCAGAAAAATGCGAAGTTAGTTGGTCAATGGTGGAAAAAATGCAAAGTTCGTCGATCTGTCGCCAAAAAAATGCAAAGTTCGTCGATCAGTCGCAGAAAAAACACAAAATTCGTCGATCAGTCGCAGAAAAAACGCAAAGTTCGTCGTTCAGTCGCTTAAAAAACGCAAAGTTCATCGATAAGTCGTGGAAGAAACGCAAAGTTCATCGATCTGATGCAGAAAAAACACAAGATTCGTTGATCCGTCGCGGGGGAAAATGCAAAGTTCGTCGATCTGTCGCAGAAAAAACGCAAGTTTATCTGTCGCAGAAAAAACGCAAAGTAAGTCGATCTGTCATGGAAAAAACGCAAAGTTCGTCGATCTGTCGCGGAAAAAACGCAAAGTTCGTTGATCTGTCGCAGAAAAAATGCAAAGTAAGTCAATCTGTCACTTAAAAAACGCAAAGTTCGTCGATCAGTCGCTTAAAAAATGCAAAGTTCGTCGGTCAGTCGAGGAAAAAAACACAAAGTTCGTCGATCTGTCATGGAAAAAACTCATGAAATTTATCGTTCGGTTGCAGGTAAAGTAAATAACGCAAATTTCTCCAGAAAAGGGTGAAATGTTTTGGGCGGGAGGCTCCCGCCCACAATCTTTTTTTGGGCGGGATTTCAAAATTTTCGGCGCGAATCATGCAATTCCGTCCTGAAATTCAAGCCCTGTATATATATATATATATATAGATTTCAAAATTTTTTTATATGTCTGCTTAAACAACTGTCTTTCATTTTGAAATTTAATAATATAATTTTGGATTGAAAATGATCAAATACTTTTTCATTCTTTTGTTAATTATTTTTAAATTATTTGGGTTTGACATAATAGTAAGAAATAAAAGAATAGTTAATATTCAACAAATGAAGTAATAATATTAAATCAAATTGTTTCTTGTGCACAATTGAGACATATTTGCAATTTTATTGACTGTACTGGAACTGGTAATTCATTAAAAAAAAACACAATGTATGCTGTTCCAATTTATATTTACAATATTTAAATGAGACTTTAAGGTGTAATACCAGGTTAGGAATTATTATGTTTGTTTACATAAATCGACAAAAGTTAATTTTATTATTATTGTTATCAAGACTTTTGGTTTTGGGTGTATGGCACTTTCTTTCCTTTACATCCTTTATCCATAAAAATATAATTAGAAAAAAATAATACTTAATTGGAACCATTGAGGTTTCCCTAGATTTTGCTAGTGTCTAAATCTAGAGCCAACCCTGGTTGTCAGAATACTGTCACACTCAAATACTTTTAGACAGTTCTCATGACTTAATATTACCTGGTTATATCTGTATGTAGATTTTCATTTAATTAGGTGGAAAACTTTAAGGAGGATGTAAGGAAATACATGTTAATATCCTAAAAATTAGGGCTGAAATAATTTATTTCTGAGATAATTATTATCAAAAAATTTGCTTATACAAAATATTTTTAAACTTTTGAAATTTGGATTGAACTTTTGTTCATTACAAAACTAATATAAACTGCAATGGATTACAAATTTTGAAATATAAAATTAAAATAAAACTCTGCACTCTGTGTTATATTATGTTAAAGCCTTTATTTATTAGTCCATTAGTGCTGGGCAAGGTAATTATGTTGTGTTTAGAATTTCTTTTTTATATATGACATAAATTGTTTTATTTATATATATATACTAGGGGGCTCTGCCCCCTACGAGCTGCGCTCGCCAACCCCCGTTCTGACACCGCATGATTTAAAAACACTCTGATTCGATCATCTCTAAAACGATTACGGAAGATTGTATTATAATTAAACAACCAGTGGCGATCTGCTGTAACAGGGTTTCCATTCATTTTCCTTTGACTGAGGGATTTTAAGGTCGAATCAACTGCTGTTGAAACAGATTACAACTTTAACTGTCACCAAAATATATGATTTAGCGCCAAACGTGCATAATCGTGGCGTCGCGTCACTTTCAGTTGACATCAGATGCGTTACACGAGTTAGTTTTTTCATCGGGGAATTTTTAATTCAACGCTTATTTGTCTTTTGATACTTCTCCATTACCCCGTCAATCAATTTTCATTAAAAAAAAAAAAAAAAAAAAACTATCGTTAAACTGTAACACCAAATAAACAAATAGAAGAATTTTGACATTGGAAAGGAAATATTATTATTTACGCTGTTTTAAAATTTGCAATAATGGGTAAAAGATATGTCGAAATAAATTGATCTCTCATGAAAATATAATAATTAATTGAAATTGTTTGGAAATATTGTTTTTTTTATCATTTTAAATGTGACGTGAATTTCCCTAGTTACTTGTATTTCTCTTTGTAATATTCACGCGCAAGTATATTTTTATTACGTCATTTTCTACATTTATTGCTTTTAACACGTGATCATTTAAATATTATTTTAAAGTTTTATTTCTGTTTTTAATAGTCTCGTGTAAATACATTTCTTAATTGAAAGGGAATCTTATTACGTGCGCTATTTTACAAATTGGCAACGGTTCAAATAATGGAATTTATGAAATATGAAATAAATCTTTGTCAAAATAATGAAAATTTTGAATAAAAAATTGGCAACGGTTCAAATAATGGAATTTATGAAATATGAAATAAATCTTCGTTAAAATAATGAAAATTTTGAATAAAAAATTGAAATATAACCTGAAAAAATTACTCAAATTAAAAAAGTGATTGCAGTCTGCACTCCGCAAACTTGTCAACTATATCCTTACAAATTATGGTTAAATTCTTGCGGATAGTTTTCGTTCCTATAAAACTTTTTTCAAAAAACTGTTTTGACGAACTTTGATTTTAAATATCTCTTAAAATAATTCTTCGATTTAAAAACTGTTTGCTTCAGCGTGTTTATCGAACATTTCTTTATAAAACTACCAATTTTTAAAATTTTACATGCAATAGTTTTCTAGATATTAGTCCAGAAAGACTTCAAGGCACAAAATCTTAATTGACAGCGGCGGTTACTTTTTTTTAATATAGAGATATATATATATATATATATATATATATGTTTGTACGTAAGAAAAATGTTTTTAAAAGTGTTTGTTTATTTATAGTTTATGTATTTAAACTTTACAGTATTCTTTCTTGTACCATTTCATGATATGGTCACCATTTTAATTTTGGTTAATTGTACATCTAAGATTTAACTGTATTTCTGTACAAATTGTACTTTTAAATATGGATTTTTTGGATGTATTGATTTTTTTATCTCCTTGGATTTTTTATAATACTATGTTATACAGATAAGTTACATTTCAAGTATTTTGTTTTACCATCTGGCAGGGGGAGGGGAGAGGAGCATTGTATTTAATTTTATTTTTTCTAGTAAAGTCTAGTAAAGTATTTCTATGTCCACAAATTTGTTTGTATTTTATAGAATTGAGATAAATATCATGAATTTCTATTCATATATGATTAAATGGTTATTTAAAACGAAGAATTCTTATTTTTAAAGAATATTTTACTTAGTTAATGATAACCCTGTATGTGCATGATAGACTTACATTCTAATTTTTTGTTTTAAGGGAGTGCATCAATAAACTATGTGAAGCAGCGGGTTTAAAAACGGCTGATAAAAAAAGAAAAGTAAAGCTTTATTATATTTACTTGTTTACATTATCTTATAAATTTATTTTATTGTTATTGTACTATGAATTATTTTTGCTTCTTAGGTAGATAAAAGACTTCTTAAAATGATAGCTGAGAAACCAAATATGGATCATGCTGGTGCCAATGTTAATTTAACTATAACCAGCTCTTACCTTAACTTAGTATCTATGGAAAATGGAGATGTAAGTGCATTCCAATAAGTTTTGTGCATGTTTTATTTTGTGCTTGCATAAATCAGAAAAGAAAAAAATTACAGTAAAATCTCCTTAAACCGTCCACACTCCATTCCATTAAAAATTGGTCCCTCCAAGAGGTAGTTTCTTAATGGAGGTCACGTTTAAATCTAGATTTTGATTATCAAAAATAAGGTAACAAACAAGTAGTGTTATGAAAATTTATCTTTCCCATTAGGAAAAAAAAATTTTTTGATTAAATACCAAAATAAAATCTATATATTTAAAACGCTAAGCTTTTTCTTTCGACAATCCGTGAGAACAAACTACTGCATCAAATTACATCATTCTTTTTTTAAATGAAAGATATTTGGACACAGATTTGTTATCGTACGTTCGTTTGTTCAAAAATTTAATTAATTAGCCGTAATTTTCAATTAAACTTTTACATCTGCTAATGACGTCATAATCCGTTAACGCCCACTGTTACGAGATACAGAGTTTATTCTCTAAGCTCTGTGGTTCCGAGGATAAAAGAGGAATGATAAATATTAAAATCACGTGGTTTTTAGGCCTAATTTTTTAATTTGCAAGTTAAATTTAGGTAAAAATATTTATCCGCGTGTTTTATAAGCAAATAAAAATTCATATTTATTGTGACGTCACAGGAATATTGTCCATTGGGTTTATTTTATCATTATACATTATAACTTTGTTGATGTCATTTTTTCATTACCATTAAATACAAAATATATTTTTATTTGTTAACATGGTGTTTAAGCATAAAAGTAACGCATACAAAGGAAAATACGTAAAGTTTGCGCTGGTGAAAATGATGTTATGCTTAGCTTGAAATGCATTTTAACATTGATAAAAGTAAAAAGAAAAATTTATATGATTGTGTCAACATGACGTATTTTTAACTGATTTTTCATTTTTTTATTTTAAAGATTAGAACTGGAGCCTTTATTGGTTGCTTCATCTTGATTGCATACCTTGATTAGATGTTACCAATTACTTTTTTTAAATTATAGATTAGAAAACTTCATTTTTAATTTAAAAGAATCACAGAAGTAACGGATTTCATGAAATTTAAAATTATTAAAAATAATGTTATGGTAGAAAAAAAAACTTGAAATAATGATTGTATTTTTAGGTAGAATAGACAATGTAAGACTAATATTTCATAGGAATTGTTTTGGTAGATTTATTATAAATCATTTAACAGTTCCTTATTAGAGCAAAGTCCTATTTCTTTCACTGTGAATTCCTCTTTCGATGTCAAAAAATGGTTTTCCACTTTTGGTCGCCAGCCAAAATACAGTGGCAATTTTTTAGAAATGTACAACGGTTGTGACAACAAACTACGCTATCGCTTTAGCTTTCATCGCTCTTACATCACTTCTAAGTACTACAAATTTCTATTTTTTACTACATTTGACTACATTTTATAATTTCAATTCTTACATCATCAATTAGAAAAAAAATTAGCTTTCGAATGAAATTTATTTGAAAACTGCCACTTAATTTAACGACTTTTTAAATAATTTTCAAGCATGAAAAGTTTTTTAATTCTATCTTATCAGTGACCACCAGTTTGTTTCAATAATGTAAAATAGCCCCTGGGAAAGTTGCCACAATTGAAAATAGATTTCCCTAACCATCATAAAAAGTGAATAATAATAATAATAATAAAAACAGTGATAAATCATAAGATCAGATTATCCATAAGATAGAGCATTTTGGCGCTAAACAAAAATCTGTCAAAAAAAAAAAAAAAAAAAAACTAATTTTAGTTTATGTTGAACATAAAATTGATATGCTGAATTCGTTGATGTATATGTTCCAACAAATATCAGAATATGCTAGAAATTGCATTTTTTTTTTTTAGATCCATTTGCCAATTGTATAAGAGGGAAAATATCCCTGACTGTGATGGAAAAGGAATAATTATCCTGATTATGTAAAGGAACCGAAGAAACCATACAAACAAATTACACTTGAAAACTTAGCTTAAAATAATGGATGCGTTTTAGAGGATATGGATTTGTAATGAACAATGATTGAAAAGGACATTTTAAAACTTTTAATTTACACATTTTAAAACTTTTTTAACATCGAATTTCGATGGTGCTGTTGGGTGGATGCAATGCTCATGTGCATAGGAGCTCATTCGGTTGCATTATCACAGGGGGGAAGGGGGGGGGAGAGAGAGATGTGTGCTTTATTTACTATGTTCTTTTATTTACTGAATATGAAATAAACGTAGGAATATACTATTTGTATGATTCTTCATAGGTCCATAATTTTTTTTTGCCATGGGGAATATGGCGATAATGTCACAGTTGTTTACGGATTGTTTATTTACAGTTTGCATCGGAAATAGTACTGTATTTGACTGTGAAAAAAAACATTTAAAATATAATATTTGAAAGACTGTTTCATACGCACCCCTTCTTAAATAATAAAGAAGCTTATTTTACTGATATTGTTATAGTATTTTTTTTCGTCAAGTTTTGACGGGTTCCATCTAGTTTTAATTTAAATTCGTAAGTTAACTACTGCAAGAGTTTGAAAAATGTATAAAATGAGGTTTGCCTCGATTTTACAATTTTATCTTTTACAACTTTTATTTTTAAAACCTTTCGAAGTTCAGTGAATAAATGCAAAATGTTTTTCATCTTGAACAGATAATGAAGATTCCATTAATCTATCTACTTCTTTGAGAGCTTCCTGTGAGAAAAGGGCAAGGAATTTACTCTGCGGCACTCTTGACTCGTCATCAGATTTGAATTCATTGCCTGGAAAGCAGGGTTGTAGTGGGTAGCTGCCCGGGTACCCACCCAGGCTGGGTTTTTTACAACCATAAGGGTTGTAGTTTGTATCTGCCCAGGTACCCATCCAGCTACCCGCCCAGGCTGGGTTTTTTACAACCCTGCTGGAAAGGCTTAAAATGGGTTTAAACAGTTAAAAGTTACCAAAATAAAAAATAAATCTAAAAAAGATAAGATTGAATTCATATATACCTGGTTCAGAAAATTTGATAAATAATTACACAGTCAAGCTAGAATCATTAGTCAAACGATCAGAAAATAACATGATTTTTTTTTTTCTGTTTCTTCAAGCAAATTGGTCGCTTGTGGAGGGAGTTTTACTGAGAATGGTCTCTGAATGGAGGTAAAATTGCATTGAACCTATAGGAATGAATTTCGTACCATGAAAAAATGGTCATTGAGGTTTCACTGTATTACAGTTAATGTAATTACATACTACTTTTGCCTTTTTACTGTCACTCAAATGTTCTTAGACTGCTCTCATGAGTACTGCTCATGACTTAGTATTAAATGGCTGTATACTTTTAAGATTGCAATAAAAAGTATTGAATTTTTTCAGGTGATTTTAGTATTTTTTAAAATATGTTTGCTATAACAGGGTCCGTACAGACTCCTTAGACTACTTAGAAACTCCTTAGAAATGAAAAAGTTTCTAAGCAGTGCTTAGAACTCCTTAGATATACAAAATACTCCTTATAAACTCCTTAGAATTATCGAGAAGCAAAATTAAGTGACTTCATGCTCTTAATTGAACTATACAATGTTAGAAAATAGAGACATGAGGATTAATATTGCCTGTATATAATGATATTTCTTAGGTAGGGCATGAAGCAAAATAAAATTTTATATTTACAAAAGAAAAATTAAAGTGATTACAGTTGGTTTTCTTACCATTCTAAAAGGAAAGCAATACATTGTGAATATTGTGCAGTTGTAACACTGACCCATTAGATTTTAATGGTATAAGATCTGTTTGAAAGTCTTTTCTGTTAATTTTCTTAATTAAAAATTGTGCATGTTACAGTGCAAGGTACAAGTGTGCAAGGTATAGTAATACTAAAATATATATATATATATGGTAAGTTCTTTAAAATTTTTGGACTCCTTGGATACTCCTTGGATTTTTTCTTCTGAATTCTGTACGAACCCTGCTATAAAAAAATAACCAAAAATTTTTTAATAATTATCATTACTAATAGATAAAAATTATGCATCTCTTATGTCAAATAAAAATTCTTTTACCTTCAGTAATATATTAAGGAACATACTATACTTTTGATGGCAATTAATTAGCAGCTGTTTTCATCAGGTGGAGCAGAATACATGACTACCACAATAGTTTATTCAAGTCTTCTATTCAAACTCTTGTGGTATATATGTACTGTGCTCCACCTCATAAAGGGAGATGTTAAATAATTGTTCCTTAAGCCTAAACTATAAGCATGTTTTTTCTGATGTTTTATTCAGCATCAAAGAAGGATTTTTATTTGACATTGTTTTTATGCTCTAGTTTTCCTATATTTGGCCCTTATCTGAATATACATATGTTAATTTAAAATAACAATTAAAATTAACCTTATGCAAATTTTTATTTAAGTCGATAAATTTACCTCTTGTTTATCTGAATCCATAATCTGCATTTTCACACTCTGGGATATTTGCCACTCTTGAGTACGCATTTGGCTATTTTGGTTCTGGTGACTAGCAAATATTTGAAAATTTTCATGGGTCTTAAGTGAGAAATTACAGATGAAGACAATATTTCGCTGAATAGATATGGTCCCTCAATAGGAAATGCAAATTTTTCCACTGATCGTTTTATTTTATTGTGAAAAAATACATAAATTGGCATTATAAAAAAGAGGCACACAAAGTGGGTATTGATCTTTTAGATTTATTAATGCTAAATTTGGAAATATTTAGAGTTGACATTTCTAGAACATGGATATTCCAAATAAAAGGATAATCTCAGTCATATAACAGATAGATAGACAAATTGAAGTTACATATATTTTTCTAATAGCACTCTGAAAATTTATAACATTAAAATGTCTACAATAGTTGTCTGTAAACTGTAATGTGTAGCCCTGCAAAAGAACTATAAATGTTAAACATAATTTTTTCACTTTAGAATATGCTGTGTTTTATTTCAGTAATATCGATAAATTTTGTTGATTTTAAAATTTCTTTTATGTAATTAAAATTCTGTGAAAAGAGTTACTGCCATACATAATCATGAATTCGAATTATTTTATGTGGCCCTTCAAATGAGGTACATACTGTCTTCAAGGGTAAACATATTGTTGATAACCTTAACAAAAAATTTAAATTTTCTGACCATCTGTATTCTAAAAATCCCAATGTAAATTGTTATATAAAATGTTTCAAAAATTATTACAACAGTTGCTATCCACATACCATAATATATCAAAATTATTTTGTGAAACTCTGTAAGAGAACTATAAACACTACACATGCCATCTTCAATAAGAAACATGTTGTTGGTGATCATAATATCATATTTAAATTTCGTGGTTATCCATATTCTGCAATGCCTGTTTTAAAGTGTGTTAAAAAAAATAATTAGATGTTTGGTTTATGATTTTATATATATGTATATATATATATATATATATATAGAATAATAATAGATAATTTAATGTACTTTTTACATAAATCTCATAAAAATGGAAAATTTTTACTTTAAGCTATGGACATAGAATATCTAAATCTTTCATTTTCATAACAATAATGTAGAAAAAAAGGGCCAAATTTCATGTGCCTTCTTTATGGTGAGAAAAACAACAGTAATTAAAAGTTTTCCAACCTAATTAATTCACTATATTCTACTTGATTTAATTATCTGTTTTCATTGAAATTTAATAAAATGTATTTCCTTTAGATTATTGTACACCATGAAATGCCAAAAATATCATTTGCTTCAGGTGGAGATGCTGTGAGTATCTTTTTTGCTGCCTGATTATAGTAAATGATTGTTATGACTTACTTGAGGATTTCTTATTAAATTATATCTTTTATTGCATGGCAGGATACTTTGGATTTTGTTTCTTACGTGGCAAAGGATAATCGTTATGGTCGTGCATGCTTTGTACTAGAATGTGGTGGTGGGCTTGCTCAAGATGTAATTACTACCATTGGGCAAGCTTTTGAATTGCGTTATAAGCAGTTCCTCAAAATCGTTCCAGGTTCCAGAAGCGAAACAGAAATGTAAACAGTTTTATTTTGTTATTTTTTAATTTATTTTTTAGTAGTTTTTTTTTTCACATTTTTCTTTGGTTGATATTTAGATAGATTATCTTTAAGATGCAGGGTTCCTACAGTAATAAATTTTGTAGTGAATTAATTTTTATCTGTTATTTTTATTAGTTTATGATTATTTATATGTTTAATGAATGTAATAATCTGTTATAGTCATACATAAGGCATCAGTAATATTTTTCTGACTGTTTATTGATTATGTAAATGAAAATCTTTGTTAAAGGCATGACTTAGAAAAGCATGTGTATTGATTATATATGATTCAGTTTTATTGATTTTATATTTTATTACTGATATTTAATTGTTTTTAAATATATCTATTCAATAATCTATTCAGTTAAATGTTCTTCATTATAGAACTAGAATTGTATGTAAAATGCTATTTCATTAGATGCTATGGATGACAAAAGTAGCATAACTTGTTTAGCTCTCAGTGATTTAATCTGTAAAAAGTTTTGTTTAGATGAATTTTTTGTATAAGTGGCAACTAGTATATTAACCTTCCATTCCTTGGATACAGTATAATTTACCGAAGAACTTTTGTATTGTATATGCTGAGACATTTAGTTTAAATAAATGCATTTTATAGCTTAAAATTTGTCAAATACACAGTGAAACTACAATTATTCAGAATATTGATGCAATCCTGATAATTTAAAAAAAAAAAATTCCAAGGGAGGGGGGGGGGTAGAGGGGGATCTTAAAAATATGGTATGTTGGGAAGGAAAAATTTCTCAGAATGACCTTTGTCTTATAAAAAGGTTGGCTTAATGCAGGCATGTCAAACACGTGGCCCGTGTATCCACACTTGGCCCACCAAGCATTTGGCATTTTCCCTAAGTTTATTTCAGTTCATGTTTGATGCAAAAAATGTACTTTGCCCGAACACACTTGTACTAACCGTGGCAACCAATGTTGCCATGACTTGCCAATAGTTGGAGAATTTTTTATTCAAAGCATCTACCACTATTTCAGAATAATAATCTTTGCTTTATTTAATGATAGACATTTTGTGATTAAATAAAGCAAAGTTTACTAGTTATAAAAATTGGTAGCTATTTTGAATTTTAAAAAATCACAATCTGGCAACATTGCTGTGGCATTAGAGATGGCAAACTTCAGAAAGTATAGAATATGTATTTGGTCAGATCTAACTCTTTTTTAAATTTCAGCTACAAGAGATTGTGGATGCAAAAATGACGAATCAAAAAACTATAAAAAGCAGATCTTGAATCTGAAAATTAAAAGATTTATAAACTTGTATTTTTTAAATAAAATTGCTATGTGTTGTATGTTGAA